>JACGCM010002168.1:0-77313 GCA_014058105.1 Kingdonia uniflora
ACGGAAAATATTAAAACTATTAGCTTTTACGAATGTAACATATAATATATACGCACATATAAGAGAACTTAGGGGTAAGCAATATCGTTGTATGGTGTAAAACATTGGGTGGAAGAATATACTTATTTGGGCTAGTAGAAGTGCATCTTGATAGTACGACACACAATGCCTATGAGAAAAGATCGAGGTTCATACTCCAGCAAACGTATTTAACTGATGGCCCTTGCGTTTGTTATTGTCATTGCATATGATAAACGTACGGAAAATGTCGCGCGGTCATGGGAAGGCCATTCCGTAGTGACGGGCCAAGGAAATGCGTGGAATTCCAAAACTAATTGGCTGAAGTGCACCCGTAGATTATGGCCTTCAAAATCTGTGCTCCCAACGGACAACAAGTTAATTGTATTCCATTGCAAAACATCTTTAGGAGGCAAGAGTTCGGACTAACAAACCTAATAGCCGGTATCCCACTTTGAGTGTTCAGCTTGAACGTGGCAAGCCAGGAGGTCAAGATGCTTGAAACTCACTTGGGTACGATTGTCATTGTGCTATCAATGCCTCATTTTCGAATTTATTGCGTTTTAAATAAGTTATCGATTGCTCCAGGAAATATATTTAAGCTTCACGTGATAGAGCTAAGGCATCATTTCGTTCAGACAGATTGTTCGCGGTTAGAAATCATCTTGCTTTAGATAGATACATTCAAACGTAGGTAGATTGAAAGTATGAGGTCTCGGAAGTTTCAAAATTTGGATTGTTACTGGCAAAGTACAATCTCTCGGGGTTGGATCAACTAAGGAATTAGGTCATGAATAGGTAGTAAAGTATGTTAGAAAAAAATAACTTAAGGAAAAAATTACCTGCATCAGAAACTCAGTGAAGAGTTTATTCTCAGGTGTACCGCATAATCCAATCACATATTATCAACCAACGTTTAGAACTTTCCCATGTCGCCAGCGCAACGATCTTCGCAAAGATGAACTGAAGCAATTTTGCTCGACCACTTTTACTACAAACAGGGCGGAGTTGACTAAACGTCTCCACCGAGTACGACTGTAATCCTACCACAAGGCCTACTATAATTGCAGACATCTATCAGGCTCGTTCAAATGTGTCCACGCAAGACTGATGGTGCTATGGGAGTCAGCCTATGATAAGCTTGTACTTCTCTAAAAACCAATTATGCGTGAATAGATTGTTTGTAAATCCCACCTTGGAATTGCACTCACATTTATCGGGATGCAAAAGATTGAATGGGTTGTTCTGCCACCATCAAAGAGAACGCGCAATACCTGAGCTTGAGACCATTATTACAATATTTTCTTTTTAGTAGAGGCACGCAATTGTATTATAAACAAAGGTAAGTCTCGGCGGCTCATTAGGAAGAAAATAAATCCTTGTTCCTAGCACAACCAACAATAGTATAAGCTTGTTTTGAGCATTTATTCAAGCATTTCACATTGGAAAGAGCAACCTGCTAGGAGTTTATCAGACTGAACTCTTTTTGCTCAATATAAGCTATTCTCAGTCAGGTACCCCAGTACCTTTTGAGGATTTCCTGGAGGAAAATCTTGAAGTATTTCCCGCTCGTCCGAATAACAGTTGATCCACAAGATAGGCCATAATCATAATTCATCTTCGTGGATTCAAAAATAGAATTGTGATTTATATATAGCTAGATTATCACAAATATTTATCGAATTATGTTCCCACAATGTTGAGGTGTCAATAGGATTAATCGGCTAAAATAACACAAAATAAATCTTTTAGCGAGACCATGTCCATAATACAACTTCATCAAACAATAAAATTACTCTTGATTTCTAAAGTCTCATTGCAGCAAATGCCGATTAAATATGTCATAAACCGAGGCATGTTGACTTACGTAACGATTAAAAATGGTGGGACCTTCACTACTGTTAGAAGAAAGTCTCAACTAGTACTCTCACATGAGTTGGGATTGCATAACGATCGACCAATTAAAAACATTACTGGTGGTGATAGGGCTTGGTAAAAACTGTGTTCCTTATGCCCTGTTATGGTGATAAGGAAACTCTTGATATGTAATGATCTGTCTATCAGGAGAGAGGCACCATATACAAAAACTGTCGCGAGTGATCTCCTCATAGCAGCGCGAGCAATATTGAGGCATCGATGCGTTGGCATAAAGGTAAACTTGATTGCATCCAGGTAAAATGCAATGTAATCTTACACATGGGTAGTGTTCATGCATTGGAACCCAAATATCCTCCAAGCACCTCAGGAGACCAATGTATAGAGGAATGAGGTGATTGGTTAAATTCTCATCCCATGCGATAACCATAGTCGTCCATCATGACCTGTAGATGTACTTGTGAAGGTATTTGAACACATTGAAGTCGACACCATATCTCAAAATTGATGGCAGGCAATAATTTAGGATAGCCTGAGGATGTAGGGTACGACATCCAGTGATCAACAATTATCCCTTTTACAACATGCGTTATGTCAGGTGTCTCTCGCCTATGGAAATAGGATAACCATATTTCCCAGGTTGTTCTTTCGCATACGGCTTTGGATACGCTTTGTCACGAAACGTTCTCCATAAAGAAGCCTTTAGTTGTTCACAACATGGTCCATAATCATGCCATTTTTAACGTATTAAAAAGTGCAGGATGAGTGTTCATCAAGACATTCTGCGCTTACACACATGGTTCACTGAGTACTGTTAGACTCCTATCCTCATGTACACAAGAAAGAATAGTGGATGCATATGTGTAGTTGCATTTTGGTAATTCAATGTTAATACATGTGCAACATGAATTACCGAACACTCCAGTATTAAGGAACCAACATTTAACAAAGTTTGCGTTTTAACGCCAAAAACACGAAACTACCAGATCCGGCCAATAGTAGACAGTGAGGGTAGAAGGGCATTTGTATGTCGGGCCAATTGGGATTAATGTCATCGTAGAAAAATATATGGGTGTTTATGGGTAACGGGTATTGCCAATGAATCTGATAGAGTTCATATATTTGCTAGGGCTTCCCAATGTGCGAAAGATGGGTAGAACACTACGTGTCCAATTATCAGAGTTTAGACTCTGTCACAATATGTTAGATTGTTAGTCAAATCAGAGCAAATTCATTTTGGTTTCATCTTGCATAGCCAATCGATTTGCTCAGTGCAGGGCCACACGTCAACTACTGAATTGTTGGACTAATACCTTCAACGCAAGATAGCGTGAATACTCTGGATGCACGCTCGAAAAGATGATAACAAAAAGATTGCCTTCATGGAACGCTTCGATGTGGAAACATTACGTGCTACATACCAATGCTTTTTTAATTTGTCGTCCATCCTAATTGACCAGTGGGGAAAAAAGATCATATGCAAGGGAAGATAGGCAGGAGGACATTCAGTAATTTGCATTAGTCCTTGTTCTGCTTCACGATTACAATGATATCTCTAAATGCTGATTCAATCCCATAACCTGGCCAGTAGGACTACCATTCATCAGTTGTGGAATATATATCGGTGAGGATCGTAGAATTGCTCATAATGGGAGCTAAAACTGGCACATTAAAAATTTTATCTCCGCAGAAGCAGCGTTATACCTCAAACGCGCATTGATTAGTTCACAAAAGGATTATTGTTGCATACATTTTCTATAGTGCAACAACATTCTATGTAGCGGAGTTTCTTTTATGATGCGTACAAGAGCTGCACCGGGAGTGTATATATAAAATTCGGGCATACATCGCATTTTCACCTGATGTAGCAGAAAGCCCCTATTCGGTGGTGAATACTCTGTGGATAACAAATGGGATGGTCCTCGTCTCAGAATATTTGATCTCATATGAAAGCCAAGACTTGTAAATGCGTTGGCTGCCATTATAATCCGAAGGTAGTTTCAAAGGCACCTTGAAAGTATTCCATTTTCCCATCGTACATTCTTGCAATCAGTAGTAGGGGATCAAGGTTGGAAGCTAATCTTTCCCTGGAAAACAACATTGGCCAACACGCGGATTGAGAATGGAAGAGGGGATATTTTTCATCTAACCAATGAAGTACAAAGAAATTGGATACAGCGGACAAACCCAATTGTCCAAGAAAATATTGTCCCATTTGCAACCCAAGCTCCGCTAATGTATTGCGTTGGCAATTTGTCATCTTCGCTTGAAACACATTGGTCATAAATCAACACTGAACATATTCACTCGAGTTCTCGAAGTCTCATCGATTTCAAAGCCTCCTAAGGCTGGGAAAATTATCAGTTTATGTGTATGCGAAATGGGGGAAGGAATTACATGCTGAGTAAATCTTCTTCTTTCGGTAGATAGACTGACATTAGTACGGTACAGGAGCAAGGTAACAGTAGAGTTGTATGAGCAAAAACTATGAAAAAAATCCCAGTACATTTGAAGCTCGATTAAAATCGCCATCTAGTTTCGAGCAAACTTAGCCCGTGTGAGGTACCCCACGAATAATGCATCTCCTTTAATTATCGTCTCTTTCTCTTCTTGCATGTTGATACTATTTGTCTTCTAGAGTCCCTATTGGTATGTCTTGAGGAATGGGAGCTATTTCTACGGAGTGTTAAGGAATAGGGGGCCAGTAGGAAAGGTAGCAGTACACGATGCAACTCGATGAAATACTATATCTAAGTTTCGAACGACACGTGCTAATTGATTCGAGTTATTCTGATGACTGAGACAATTTTTCTTCTTTCCTCTTTTTCTCTTCTTGCATGTTGTGTCTTGTCGCCTGGATAACCTTATTTGACTGGTAGTCGTTTCATAATGCTACAAATTATTTCTCTCAAATTTTCTTTCTGGCCTTGTGGCCAAAACTTTGACTCGAGTAGCCTTGTTGACTATAAAACAACGGTTTGGACCCATATCTTGGTGCGTTGAGCGTTATCATCAAGTACCGTAGGGTGGCACGGTTGAGATCCATTACTATCTTTCGGAAGTTTTTACGAATGAGGGGTGGTTAGAAGAAAGAAATACAGTATACTGTGCAAATTTGGATTGAAATCTTATTGTGTTTCGAGCAACACTGTTAATGATTTAAGGTTTATTCTTGATATAACTGGGACAAACTTTCTCTTACGCGCCTCGGTGTTCTACTTCTTGCAAGTTGGTGCTATGTTGTCGCTTGGATAACCATCTCTCTTCTTACTCGTAGTCTCAATATATAGAATTGTACTCTTCGATTTCTCTTCTAGGGCATTGTGTTAAAGTTGAACTGAGACGCCCCTCTGGACGGACATAGCAACTACGGACCTGTATCTTGTGCATGCTGAGCAGTATCTCACACGTACCCTAGGTGGCACGGGTAAGGTGTATTGGCCATCTATCAATTGTAACGTCGTATGACCAGTGTCCGTGGGTGAGTGTTTTTTTTGTCTTTTCTGTTTTTCTTTTTTCAAGGTACGCGGTAATCCTATATAATAATTAAAATAAGATATTTGTAAAGTTAAAAGCTAACAGATCTAATGAGCAAGATTATAGCAAGTACCTGTGCACAGACTGGAACTCCATTAGGATTAGAATATGGATGTTATAAAATGGTGTCTTTAGTTTGTCCATTTATTAACATCCCTCCCTCACGACTAGCTCAAAAGCTGCAAAATGTAGTTTCCAGGAATTCGTTATGGTTTTGGCAATCCTCAAAAGAGTCTAACCATAAATAGCATGATAATGCAATTATTTCTAAATGAAGATTCACTACCAGACTTTTGCTTAATTTTGATAATTTCTTCTAATAAGTATTTTAAAGTTATTTGATTCAAGGTTTGGAATTACTTTATAATAATATAAGTTATACTTAAAAACACCGTATAGCTTATTATTACCGGTGTATAAGTGATATCTTTTGGCATAAGATGATAAAGCATAAACGCCTCTAAGGGAACTTGTTTTTGGAAACGTACACTGAACAGTTTTGTCTAAATATGACATTTTTGTTCATTTATTAAACTCAGTTAGATTACACACTTAAAAAAATGTACAACTTTGGTGATTTGGATCTCTAGGTGCATCTGTGGCTCTAAATTTGCATGTTTTAAAAGGGTTCCAGGTTGTGGTATGAACTCTTTCCTATCCTTATAACCACTGGGGCATCTCTACATAACGCCTTGGAGCATCTGAACCTTCAATCAAGAGACCTCCATTCCTAGAATCCTAGGATTTAAGATTTAGGTATAGAGGTTATGAACCATATTAGCCTGGGGTATTCCCATATGCCGTTAGAGAGTGATATGTTATATTATTACATTGAAATGTGTAAGTAATTGTTAACGTGGTCAGTAATTTTTTACAACAATTTAAAGTAGTCGAGCAATATATGTTTATTTATTAAAGAAATGTGGCAAATAACCATTGAATTGTTGAGTAATTTTACAAAATATGAAAGTTAGTAATATAATGTTATATGTATCTAAAGTAAATGTGCAAAATAAATTGAACTTACCTCCAGACAAGGGACCTGTTGATGTTCGATTGCTCATTGCAAAGTTGGGACGTCTAGTATTCCGAAGTACGTGAATCACTTTTTTCAAGCTCTTGTATATTTACGGTGCGCATTTCGTAATCGTTTTTTTGTGTGTTGGGTTGGCGGGAGGTCCTTAGGCTGTATAATATGGGGGGACAAAAAACATTGTGTGTCAGTACAACATTCGGTAACACAGTGTCTCTGCACCAATGCGGTTACCACTTCTACCGGATATGTTTATGCCGAACTATTCAGAACCACTATTAAAATAAAAAAATGTAATACGGGAAGACTGATGGTACACCATGTATACGGTTACGATCATAGATAAGAAATGTGAGTGTAAGGTTAATGGACGTCTGATATGTTACGGCTCAAACACATCATTACCGAAGTTGTACCATTAAAGCATTACCATTTTCTATTGGTATATGTAGAAAGAATTGTTTAAAGAACCTGTAATATGCATTCCTCACAACGGCATGGCAAGTATAAGGCTATTGAAGTAAGTGGAAATGACCAAACGCATTCTACAGTAAACTCAAGCTTAGACTGCTACAGTAGTGACTCGGCAACCCAAATTACAGTATCCGAATAGTAACAACAAACTAAAATTTGTATAGTTTTTGAGCTTGTATCGCGACATGAACTCGGCTTTTAATATTTTTTTTGTTTTTTCGGCTTTGTAGACAGCAACTCACGAGGTTCTGAACATAGTAATCGTAACAACGGTGATATGAAAGAGTACAGATGGTTAACCGCCGAGATGTGAGTCCCACTCTCTTTAAAGAGGATCTCAAGTACTCCCCAGGATACAACGAGCATATTACAAACTTTCCACCGAAAGTCTACATAATACTAATCAGTTGCACCTCAAGCATAAACTTTTTAGAGAGAGAAGAGAGACAGACGTGATAGTAATTATGGTGCTGTTTCCTTGTGGGTTTGTTTATGGGACGGAAAGGTATTAATAGGTTAAACACAACGGTCTAGCACATCTCATGTCATAATAATCTTTGATGCTGTATCGTGCCCATGAAGATGGGGGGGGAGGTCTTCCACTAACACCGTTTTAAATGAAAGAGGAGAAAAAACCACCTATAAAGGGGAGAAGACAGTTTGATATAAAAGGCCCAAGCCCTAGACCCAAACTTAAGCCCATGGTCCACATGAGTTTTTAAAATAACCCAACAATCCCCCAATTCTAAAAAACTTCTGAATGAGAAAAAAACGATAAACGGTTTTTGATATAGAGAGAAGTACATATGTAAAGGTGTCCTTCGAGATTGAATCTCTTAGTTGGACAATCTTCAACGTATAAGAATATAAGTGATCAGAGTTCTTGAACGCATTATTCGCTTTTATACAGTGAGGGAAAACCACATACAACCCTACCAGGTTACAATGCCTAAATGCCATGTTTACTATTTTGGCATGTGACTGTTACCCGTTATAGGTGAGACTTTATAGCATGTAGGCCTATTTTCTCATAGGAAGCGACCGCACTGTTCACAAGTCACTTGGTGAGTCTATGAAAGCAGTATTCTTGTAGCTAGACACCACCAAATATGAGAAATAAAGAACTCATTAACGTTTAGAAACTCAGCCTAACTTCGCCTTCAAGAGATCATGCAATTATATTTATACAAGAGATGAACTTGTGAGTGACAGACTCCTTATTTGCATGTCCATATCACAGTGATTTGTTTTCCCCATTGACCTATTTCTGTGGATCTCCAGTCATTTGGAGTTGGGTTCCTACCACTTGTGATTCCTATACAGCTTTAGCCCATCCCTAAAGTGTGTACAACTTTTCCGAGACAGTTCCTTTCGCAAAGACTGCGCTAAGTTTTTTCGATCTTACAAAATCTACGTACAGTATTAGATGTAGGTAACCCTCATCGAATATGCTTGGACGACTCGCTAACTTCTTACCATTTAGTATTATTCTGTACTCTTGATATGCAGTGTACATCTAGTAGATCAGTAGTCGCTGTATATGCCTATTCCATAAAGAATATAAGACAAGAGGTCTTTCACCAACTTGCCGTCCTTACTGCTGCAGTAGTGCTACTAACTCAGACTCCATAGTCCGACTGTATCTAGAAAATTTGTTTCTGATCTCCCAAGGAAATTGCCCCGCAGCTAATACTAAATAGTTATCCGCTGGGGCTTAGAATCCATCCGCAAATGAATTCTAACTGCATCGCTAAATCCATCAAGGCATTGTGGAGAAAAACTTATGATAGTGTAAACCCAAGTTCATGGTCCTTTTCAGGTACCGCATAAATCTTTTAATAGTACCCCAGTATGCCAAACATGGTTTATTTGTAAATCTACATAAAACCCTTACAACATAAGCTATATCGGGTCTAGTACAGTCCTTAGCGTTGCGAAGGCTACCAATAATACTTGCTTATTCTTTATGTCTAACTGCCTCCCCCAAGTTCTTTAAAAGTTTAACTTGTGGATCACAAGGAGTACAAGCAGGTCTACGGTTAAAATATTTGTACTCTTCAAGATCTTCTCAATGAATCAGATTGATCAAGAA
The DNA here is from genome assembly GCA_014058105.1 of Kingdonia uniflora. Taxonomy (NCBI): domain Eukaryota; kingdom Viridiplantae; phylum Streptophyta; class Magnoliopsida; order Ranunculales; family Circaeasteraceae; genus Kingdonia; species Kingdonia uniflora. The sequence goes on from JACGCM010002168.1 coordinate 9,030, forward strand.
TAATACCAGTGTCTGTGCGTGTGATCTTCATGCCTAAAATTACACTAGCCTCGCCTAGGTCCTTCATATCAAAATTATGTTAAGCATGGTTTTGGTCTCTAAAATAATATCAAGTGTAAAACAAAAAAAAATAGATCATCAACGTATAGACATATCAAATATAACTTTTTCCAGATACTTATAATAAAAGCATTTATCAACAACGTTAATCTTAAAACCATTTGTAATGATTCTATCGTGCCACTATTTGGAGCTTGCTTAACCGTATAAGGTCTTGTTCAGCTTGCAGACTTTGTGTTCCTCACTAGGTACCACGAAACCTTCAGGTGATCCATATATAATTTCTTCTCAAGCTCTCCATTTAAAAACGCAGTTTTACATCCATTGGTGAATAAACAAATCGTGCACGGCAGCAACGACCAATAATACTTAATGGTTGTCACATGAGTAACTGGGGAATATGTGTCGAAGAAATCAATATTTTCCTTTTGTACATTCCCTTTGCTACAAGTCTTGCCTTATATTTATCTATAGTACCATCTGGTTTAAGTTTTCTCTTTAATATCCATTTAAAACCAATAGAACGACTACTAGGAGGTAAGTTAACTAATTCCTAGGTTTCGTTTATAGTAAGAGAATCCCTTTCATCATCAATGGCCTCTTACCACAAATCAGTGTCTTGAGGTTAACGCTTCCTGATAGTATTGGGTCGATTCTAAGGTATGTATAACAAGATCATTACCAAAATCCTAGCAATCTTTAAACGTTTTCCTCTACGCAATTCTGGGTCTGTATCATGAGAATAACAGCTCTAGGAACGTTTACTTGAGGTACATTAGGGGTCAAAGATGTAAAAGGTTGAGAACCCCCACTACTACCTCCACTGTCCCTCAGTAAGTAGGGAAACTTGTCTTTATAGAAATCCACATCTAGTACTCAATAATTACATTATTCTTAATATCAAGAAACCTGTAAGCTTTACTGTTAATAGCATAGCCAATGAAAACACATTCTAAAGCTCTACTAGCTAGTTTTATCCGTTTAAGATCAGGTTACGAACATAGGCTAAACACCCCAACCTTAAAATAAAGCTAACATTAGGTTTTCTTCTTCTCTAAATTTCATAAGGTGATAATTCAGATGTGATATGAGGGAATACGGTTTAAAACATGACAAACAGGTAATAGGTTTCGCCCCATAAAGATTTGGGTGATCCAGAACTAAGTAAAATAACAACTATCAACTCAGTATAAGTTCTATTTTTAGGCTCAGCTTACCGTTAGATTCTGGAGAATAAGGAGCAGTAGTTTCATGTATAATCCCTAAGGATTCATACAAGTTTGAAATTAATGTAAATTATACTATGTGCCTCTATCACTACGAAATCTTTTAATGTGTATATCAAACTGATTTTTCACCTCTGTTACATATGTCTTAAATATATCTATAGCTTCACTTTTGTGACGCATTAGGTAAACTTGAGTATAGTTTGAGTGATCACCTATAAAAGTTATAAAATATCTTTTACTATTTCTAGTTAATGTACCGTCCATTTCGTAAATGTCAGAGTGTACTAAAACCAGAAGCAGATTTATCCATATCAATACTCAATTTGAACATTCCATTACGAGCAAAACCCTTTCCCATAAAAATCCCACCCTTAGTCAAAATGTAATGATCTGAGCCAATGGTCTGCTGAAATCCTGCCTTGTTGAGAAGATACCCAAAAACAAGATTCTTCCTCATTTTAGGAGTGTACATCACATCCTTCAGAGTCACTGTCCTTCCAGAGGTAAATACCATTTCAACATCTCCAGTGCCTAGCACTTTGGTGCAATGGGAATCCCCAAGTAGCACCTTCTGGTCTTCAGTTTCCTTATAGGTCTTGAACCAATTGTGTTCATGGCATACATGCCTAGAAACGCCCGAATCAGCCCACCACCCGTCGGTTCCACCGACCATGTTGATCTCCGTGATCATAGCCACTAAGGGATCTTCAGTAACGTTAGCCTGAGCAACAGGTTTTCGATTCTGGCAGTTTCTAGATATGTGTCCAGGCTTATTACAGTTGAAGCACACAATAGAAACTATTCTGTTATATGGTGAGGCTTGTTGGTTCGTTCCCTTATTAGGATTCTGGTGTCCATTTTTATAACGGTTATTCGGATTACCACCGTTAGGACGATTGTTCCGATTATCGCCATTCTTAGCCTTGAAAGGTTTTTCTTTAGGTTTCAGATGGACCTTCCCTTTGGATTGAACCAAAGTGATTTCCTCTTTCAGGTCTTGTTTTCTAAATTCTTCTTCAACCCTAAGACGAGTAATCAAGTTCTCCATGGTAAGTTCTTTTGACTTGTGTCGCAGGATATTTTTATAGTCTTTCCAATTAGGTGGTAATTTATCAATCATCACGGCAACCTGAAATTGTTAATCGAGAGGTATCCCTTCAGACACTATCTCATGCACAATTTGTTGCAACTCACGTGATTGGGTAATTACCGACTTATCGTCGACCATAGTAAACTTGAGATATCGGCTTACGATAAACTTTTTAGAGCCTACCTCTTTCGTATCATACTTCCTCTGTAATGCTTCCCAAACGACTTTCGCAGTTTTGGACTGTAGATAGTAATCGTACAGTTTGTCTGCTAGACCGTTCAGAATAAAATTACGACATTTGAAGTCAGCCTCAATCTAGTTCGAAATTGATTATAAGGTTTTGTCATATTCATTTTCAATCAGGTCAGGGCCTACCGCAGGTACAGGAACGGGAGGTTCAATTGGGCATTCTTGTTATAGAACGTAAGCCACTTCCTTAAGTATGAGGTAAAAGAACATTTTGTTCTTCCATCTCTTGAAGTTGAGACCATCAAACTTAGAGGGTTTGTTGGAATCAAACTTCAGCACTTCTGAGGTAAGAGCCATATTACAGATAATAGATACTCTTTAAAATTGTAGAAATAATTTGTAAAGAACCTGTAATGATGCTTTCCTCACAATGACACGACAAGTATAAGGGCTATGAAGTAATTGGAACGACCACACAATTCTTATCGAACACCGGCGACAATAGCTTTGTTCTTCATAACTGCTACAATAACTCAGAGCTTTAGACTGCTACAGTAACTCCGAATAGTAACAACAAACACAAACTTTTTAATAGTTTTGAGCTTCGTATCAGTGACAACGAACTCGAGCTTAATAGTTTCGAGCTTCGTAACAGCAACACCGAGTTCTGAACAATAGTAATAGTAACAACGATTGATATGAAAGAGTAACAAGATGGTTAGCGCTCAAGGCGTGGGTCGCACTCTCTTTAAAGAGTATCTCAAGTACTCTTCCAGGATGCAACAAGCATATACAGTAGCTTCGACGGAAGTCTACGTAAAAACTAAATGAGTTGCACCTCAAGCATAAACCGTTTTTAGAGAGAGAAAGAGAGAAGATGATGAACAGTAATTCTTGTGTCTTTTCTTGTGTGTTTTGGTTATGGGAGGAAGAAGGTATTTATAGGTTAAAACACAACTGTCATAAGCACGTCTCATGTCAATAATGATCTTTGAATGCATGCGTTACGTGCCCTGAAGATTAGGCCTACCACTAAAACAACCGTTTAAATGAAAGAGATGAAAGACCCACTATAAAGGATGGAAGACTAAGTTTGAATAAAAGGCCCAAGCCCATACCCAAACTTAAACCCATGGTCCACATGAGTTTTTGAAATAACCCAACAGTATATGTATGCAGGACTGACTTCACAACCAATTTGGAAATTAAAAAATGTAATCACCAATATATGTATGTAGGATTGACTTCGCAACCAATTTGGAAATTGAAAAATGTAATCATCCTAATTAAAACATTACATAATCATCCTAAAAGGTTTAATTTAACATAATCATCCCAAAATGTTTAACTACTCAATGCATTACCATTTATACCGGTATATGTATGCAGGACTGACTTCACAACCAATTTGGAAATTGAAAAATGTAATTATCCCAAAAGGTTTAATTTAACATAATCAACTATGATAATGTTCTTCAAAAAAATTAGGATAACAAATACATATAGTAAGGAGAACAAACACCCTATATAGAGAGATAGTATGTGTGTTTAGAGTACCTGTTTATTGCTAGAGGTCGACATAAAAGTCCAATGACAAATCTTCAAGAGGGGAGGCTGAACGGAGCAGGACAATGGTAGGTGAATTTGAACCTGTGCAAATCCACCCAAATCATAATTATTATTCTGAACTGAAGCAACAATATTTCATGCGAACGAAATTGAAGCAACGATATTTCCAAAAAATGGCGTTCCAAATCAAAATCATTGTGTGCAAATCAAAATTGGTAAAATTGAAGCAAACAACAATATTTCCTACTCGAAATTGAAGCAATGATATTTCTGCGAAATTGACGCGAAATTGAAGCAATGATAGTTGTGTGTAAAAATCATTGCAAATCCAACCAAATCAAAAGAGTTGTTTGCAAATCCGCAGAGAGAGACAATCGACAGTGAAGATGGAGAGAAAGATAATATAAATATGTATTTTTCTCATCCAAGTAAAGAACACTTGCCATCAATGGGAGTACAAAATTGGGCCTTGGATCCCGTTCGCGTATCATCCCCGTTACAGTTACATTCAAATGGCACAAAATTGTGGGCTCAGAACTGCTATTTTAACGAACACCAGGTTCCCATATAGTTTTTGAATAATGGGGGGATACAAATGACGGTAGCATTTTTGCTCAATTTTTAGTAATTTCTCTTATTTTTGATTTTGAGAAATTTGTCAAAGTTTGTTTAGTTGGCTTAATCAAGTGGAGAGAATTGGGGTTTTGGTTTGAAGTTTAATTTTAGCACGATTCGATTTGCCTTACTTTGAGAAGTAACTGCAAGTGATTTTAGATATTATTGCAGTTTAACTCTATTTTGAAAAGGAGCAGTTTAATTACTGTGAGAAGTGATTAGAGTGTTTTGAGTGATATGGGGAATTGAGTTTTAAAAATATTGAGTTTTTTTTGGTGTAGGTAATGTAATGTTGGACTGGCGAGTGATGTAAACATTAAGTTGAAGGTGTTTTTTTATCTACACAAGGTATGAGTTTTTTTCTATATTGTTTTGGGAATTTTGTTATTTTATTTAAGTTAATATGGAGAATTTTTAAACTATGTTAGAGTGAAGAGTGAAGATAACTTGTATTTTATAATCTTCATGTACACGTGTTTGTTTTTAAAATTTTTGGATTTGATTCTCTAGGTTTATTTTATAATTGTAGAACCTTAGTAGGGCAGAAATCATTGGGAACCTTAGAGGTTTTAACCAGAAATCACTTAATGAGTTCCCAAAGACCATTAACACTACTACGTAGATAATGTGTCACACTACTATTAAAGTACCTATGTTAGGGCATTTTAAAAAGAAAAAAACTATGAATTATGAATAAGATTTCTACTTTCAAAAGTCTAAGAAACTCATTCTAATATCAAATAGTAACACCCTTGCTTCATACTTTAAATAGTCAATCAATCTCAAGCAATAATCAAACAACTTTAGCCACCAAAATCCTAACCGAAATAATGATGTATGAATTATATCAACTTTAGCTTATAAGTTATATATATATCTTTGCCATGTTAACATTCTAGAGTTCTTTTTATGTTTGAAAGGATGTCTACTGTCATTGGGCATCGTTTTGATCCTTCTGTGAGCGATTTCAAAATCTTGGATTGATGCTTATAAGGGGATGGATAGGGAGATTGGCATTAAAGACCAATATTGCATGTCTAGGAAGAGCGGTAAGGCAAGTCTTTCTATATGAAGGCTAACACATGGACCATTAGATTGCTTAATTCAATCTAATGTGTAAAATTTATTCAAGGATACTAAGTCTCTAGGAAAAAAAAAGCTCGACAAAGAACCAGCATTAATGAATCTTAATTTGATATTGGAAATACATATAATGATAATGCTCTCCAAGTTTTGGAATTATATTGTGTTTGGTGTTTATAATTTATGATCGTAGCTTTTCATTTGATTCATAATGAATTACTTTAGACATTATACTTCTCTTTTTAACATCTTATATTGTTTTGTGTGTAAATCATTTTGCTATTCTTGAATTGGTTTGAAACCGTGTGCTTCAAAATTTATATTAATTATATAATATTGCAAGTTAGATCTTAACAATAAAGTTGGTGATGGGAATGTCACTTACAAAAATGTAGGCCATTAGCAATGTGTGCAGACCTACGTAAACCACTTACATTGATTGTGTTTACAAAATGAATATTTTCACAATTTTGTGCTCATATTGGGTCTTTAGCTCAAAAGGAAGAGCGCTTGAGAATATGGTTTATATAAGGAATATCTCAAGATATAGTGGTTCAAACCCACTAAGATCAGTTAGCCTTGAATGCGAAACAAAATTCCAATTTAAGATGATTAAATCTTTACAGAAGCACAAGAAGCAACAAATTAATGTAGGCAACAGTTCTTACTCTTACATTCTGAACAGTTCCTAATCATGATCGGTAAACCATTGACTTATTGGCAGAGATACATTAAGTTTAATATTTAGGTTAGCCCATCTCTCTATTACATATATCATGTTAAGCATGATTTAGTATAATTTTTATATCTTCATTTTATTTTATATTTTATGTGGGTTAATTTTTCTTAACTACTAAAAACATTTAAATTTATTCAATTGGTATAAGTGGACCTAAAGATGGAAATACTAACCATAACTTACTTTGAAGTATTTTACATGAGGGAATGACCATGTACAAAAAGAGGGAGATGCATTTTGAAGTCTTCATCCGCAAGACTCAAGAGCTTCATTAAAGTTAATGTAAAAAAGGGAAGTTGTTTATCTTTTTCCGCTTCGTCTTCCATTACAAGTCAAGATGTGCATGATTTATTATGATGTAACAACTTTCAAATCTTTTATGAAATGATAAGTTGATTATCTTTTGCCTCTTCGTCTTCCGTTACGAGTTAAGATGCGCATGATTTTTATGATGCAATAGATTTTATTTTTATTTTTTATGAATTGACGAAGTTGGTTTTTCGGTGATGCAGAAAAGGCAAAAATAATAACAAAGTGTTGGAAGTTGATGACGTGATTTTTGTTGCTATCATCGGCTAGTAACTCTATATCTTCTTCTTCATGCAAATAATGTGGGAATGAAGTTTCATAAGGTAATTGGTAGTATTGCCTTTTACTAGCGTGAGACATCAATTAGATACATAACTCATTTGGATGTATATGTATTGGATCCATGTCTTTAAAACATTGATTTAACGGTCCTGATATAGAATGCAAGTATGAACAACCTTGATGTATATCTATAGGGTAAAATGTGTTTACTTTTTTACTTTTTTATAGCATGGTAATTGTCTTTTGCTTACTGCAACCTTTACTTTTCATTATTCATTTTATAATTTTATAGAGTAATCCTGAGGCTAATCACTTTAAGAGATGGCACAAAGGTTATTTGCGTTTAAGGGGGAAAAGTAATATAGAATAGATTATGACAGGTATTCGAAAAGGAGCAAGGGATTGATGCTTTGGGTTTCGTTCTTTAATAACACTTGGACATTTCTCTAGCAAAAATATTGACGATGTTAATTCAGTTAATTGTCTTATGAATTATTTTTCAACAGGTTTCGCTTATGAAATGACTTTGCTCTGTGCATTTGAATCCACGCCATGTCTTTATACTTATATACTAGCGCTCATATTTGAACCTTGTAAACGATTTATATGTTAGCGGCTTTGTATGTCTGTTCTGTATAGGTGTAACTTGTACGGACAAATTATTTCAAGAAGTTAGATGTTTTGAGGGGGACTTGGCTTATTTCTTAGTGAAATGAAATTGCTACCATAGTTTAGTTGCATGACCATGTTTCAGAGTTCATTGGTTCAACACTTTTAATTAAGGGCTTTGGCCCTTTGGATGTGATGTATCTATGTATGAAATGTGGAGAGATGTATTTGTGTTAATCTAGGTTCATCAACGGTTGTTCTTTTAGACCCCTTAATTGGGGTGGTCAGTAAAAGCATTAGCAGGGAACTTATCCAGTCTGGTGCTTATACTTGTGTTTATCAGATGCAAACCTCAAACTTTCTGACTGTGTATGGAATAATTGGAAACATCATATAATTGAATGCATGTCTGACTACTTATTGTGAGTTCATTGTTAATGCTTAGAAATAATTTCAGTAAAAAAAATGGTCACATGGATGTACAAAGTTTTTGGTAAGAACAGGGAATTAATAAAATTGAAGGGAATTAAATCTAAATTAAATACAGTTTTCTTTTAGTAACATGTTCCTTGAAATAAATTTATTGCTGTGCTTTGTGATAAGAATGATATATGTGTACTTATACATAAGCATATATTGGTCATGTTGTTATAATGTAAATTTTATGCCCATATACTCCATGCACAAACACTTGTATTTCAACAATGAGCTTTACACACAAATCATATCAGACCTTTGGGTCGAGTTTTGGTGTCATATTTTTGGTCAACCTTTGAAAAATTAGTCGCCAAACAATAACGACATACCTCTAATTTTAACAGTTTGATCATCACTTATAATAATTTCAAATAGGCTAATCATAAATAACAAATTTGCAAATTTGCAAATTACTTTCTCAGTCTAATTTGGCCTCTAAATTCCATTATACCCTCTCGCGGGCTCGACTTGAAAGTCCACCCCGCTCATGCTACATGTAATGCTACTCCCACCTTCGACAGCTTTAACTTGCTAGCAAATCGATCTAGACTCTTTTTATCCCTAGCCGAGATAGAACCCTCGGCCTTATCTGACTGAGTCGAATCCCCACTTTGATCACTCTATTCCACTTCATCCCTTTCAGCACCCGAAGGGCCAACATTGCCCTCATTTTTCTCCCCTTCCCCTATCTCCTCCTCATCACCATCCTCAGTTGCTACCGTCTTACAACGTCTAGTAGTCAAAACCCCACCTGCCGACACTACCATAGCTAAAGGGACATCGGTTCCAACATCTAACACCTCAAAGTCGCTGCCCTCATCCATTGGAGCACGACCGAAAATACTAGCCTCATGTTCTTCAACTTCCTCGTCTATCAGCCTCATTCTCAAAACTTGACGGATACGTATCTTATCCTACAGAAGAAGAGGCACGCAATTAGATCGATACATTCGACTATTACGTGTCAATAACCCATTTTTCATCTACCCTCTCCAACAAATACAAATATATTCAAAAACCCGATCCTAAACCCAGTTCCTTCGTCAGTACCCTTAAAAATCCTTAAATGGGCTAGAACCCAGACTCATGAATTCCCTCCATCCTCGATTATAACCTTTCAATTCCAAACCCAAAAAATTCTACTTACAGTTACAGAAGGAAAAGTAAAACAAAAATAGATACAGGTCAATCGACATTCCTGTGCTAGCAGAAGCAAACTCGAAATAGCAAGTCAGTCCGTACCCAACAATAACTTTAGTAACTTCTCTTAAGCTTCAGAGATAATGACGTATGCTCTCCCCCTCTCCCTCTCTAATTTTTCTCTATGAACAGTACAATGGTTATTTTTTTCACATTTTTATACCTTCTCGGAAAACCAAAATAGCCTCGATTTCTGAACCACTATCATTGCCATGCCCCCACTACCCCAACTTTTCTGTCGAGATGAGTTTTGACCTCTTTACCCCTCATACCCCACACGTGCAAACTGTATGCTCACTCTAATTTAACTTTAAACTCAAAGCTTTTTGAATCTTCTGATCCTCACTCGAGGCCATACAGTTAAATCCTAACATAAAATCATAACTTTTTCCTAAAGCGAGGACAAAATTCATGATTACCTACATGACACACTGCCCTAGAAGCACGTACCGTCCTGGCAGACCAGCTGTCTAGGCTGTCCGAATGACTAGTCAAATCCGACAAACCTTCGACACATTTGATCTATTGAGCATTCGATAGCTCAAGATTATATGTCTTTATTACTTTGATAGATCAGATTTCTACTTTGACAGATTACCATTTTTACTTCGATAGATCAGAATACTACTTCGACAGATTACAGTTTTTTACTTCGACAGTTCAGAATTTTATTTTGACAGATCAGACCTTCTACTTTGACAGTTCAAACATGTTACATCGATGGATCAAAATTTCACTTTGAGCATTCACAATTCTACTTGCACACAGTACTGCAAAATAATTTGATAGTTATACTACCAACACCCAATTTTATTCACTTCAAATCAAAGCATCATACAAGTCACTACACACAGCCATATCTAAAAATTTATCAAAACAATTCTAGAAGGCCTTATTTATCTTCGGGACACTCCTTGCTCTCAGCCTCCATAGCAGAATCCTCCTCGTTCACCATCTCCTCTACAAATGACTCTTGCATGGACAACCGATGGCCTGGGAACGGACCCATCATCTGAAAAATCCCCCACCAATATGCAAAGGATATTCCAGCAATGGGTTTCCCTGGTTCTGCTTCAATAAGATATGGCATCTCTGCGTTGATGTCCTGATCAATAAGAAACCTCCGTCGCTGTTCCAGAGTCTTTTCCCGTACCCGAATAGACTTTGCCGCTGTTTTGCGATGACGAAGACGACATTATGTTCAGAAGAAGAATGCAGAACTATGAGAAATCCTCCTCACAATGCCCCATTTTATACATGAAGGTACATTTAAACTTTCCCTCTTCCCAAGCCACATTAATTACTGTCTTCAATTTCCCTCCTTGAAAATTCAGCAGTCTAACCTCTACAACTTCCTAGACGTAACAGTTTCATCTGCATGCATATTCAAACACCATTTACGAGGACATGCAATCGACCAGCTCCCCAGTATCGAACCATCGACCCCCTTCACACTTTGACCCACACCCATCACTGAGTTTCGATTAATACAGGGCCTATTATCTTCGATCATATCACTATACTTTGAGGTAACTTTTCCAGCAGTAATCAGTCATACCGTTAACATTCAACGAGATAAACTTGCTATCGTGCCTACAAATCTATTCGTTTTCCAATACCTACCAGTTACAAATGCCCAAATCTGCAGTAAAATATTATTCTCATTCTATTCCCCCAGATACAACAACAAAACAACAACACATTCAAACCACAACAAAAATAGAAACCTCTAAATACAACCCTGCGACACAAATAAAAAACCTATCGCCACCACCTTAAGAAGAAGGCGCCCTATTTTTAGATGGGCCAGTTCCACTCGCCGAGCCTTGTATCTCCATCTCTTCTTCTGCACAAATGAGGCACTCAGCTAAAGCTGACAAAAAGAGGCAGTGTTTCTCTGCAGTCGTAAAGTTGTACTGTAGCTACCCCCAATGGTAAGCATAAAATTTACCGTTGATGAGTTCCCTAGCTCCTACCTCTACCAGGTCAGGACTGTCCCAGTCCAGATTTTGCTGATCGAAGAACTTCAAGTGCAATTCAGCAGTCTTCTACCCTACGCGACGATCTCGGGTGAATCTCATCCTTTTTTGATAGCGCGTATTGGGTGTGGTATTCATAAATTTTTCCAAAATTTATAGAAGAAAGAGAAGAGAATAAAACAGAAGAAAAATGCACAGTATCCCTACCTCCATAACCCATACTTATAGCCTCATCTCATTTATTACTCCCTAACCACCAATATTTATTTATTACACTCTTTTATTACCTCCTTCAAAAAACCAACAGTCAACTATTTCACTTCTGACTACAAACAATTTTCTCAACAAATGCCTCTACACTTGTTTTCGAGCCCTTCGCTGAGAGAGGGCGAATGTAGTAGCCTACTCGCAGCCTTCTACCCCAGTTAAATACTCGAAGGCTACTTCGAAGCCTACTCTGAAAAAGTCTCCCAAAGATCCCCTGAGGACGAAGCCTCGACTATGAACAATCCTCAAAGAAGATTTCCACTTCAACATCAAGAACACTTTGACCACATCAGTACATGGTTGAAGTGTGGCAAGATAGACAACTAGCTTACTAAACAAGACGGCGTTGTTGTTGACCCTTACCGCTACAGTGATATACCCAACAACTACTGCAGTGTCAAAGTACACCAACATACCCAACCACTATAACAGTGTCAAAGTACAAAAACAGGCCCAACAACTATTATAGTGACAATTCTGACATTTTCGGCGTCCATACCCACTCTGGGATATTTGGATTGTACCCTTGTAATGTGACTAAACCTTGGTGACTTAGCCCTTTCTATGTTCTATAAATAGGAGAGATGGGGAACCAATGAGGGGTTACAAAAAATCTCTCCCCAGCCCCTTTACAGTTTACCTTCGACCACCCTGTAAGAGCCCAGTACTCAAACTTTTGACTACTCGATAAAAATATAAAAACTTTTAAAAATCATCATCAGAGGCCGTTGAGAGTCACATTCCAGGCCTCTACGCAAGTATATTATCTATAGATTATTCGCGCTCTAGATTATATATTTGTATTCCTTTGATTGAAGATTAAACCCCATGGTGTAAGAGCCGACTTCCCTACATTAAGAAGTTAGGCCCCTGCATGCCTGACATAGCTTGTTGACATAAGGGATTTGATGAGGCTTCTTGATACGACTTGGGTTCATGAAGAGATAACAAGGTAAAAACATAACAATAATAATCCGAAAGCTTTGGAGGAAGTTTTTTATTTCGAGAAGGAAGATCATGTTGTGCACCACCTGAAGAAGAATTAGAACTTTCTATAGAGATGTCAGAGTTTATATTAGGACCTACTTTTGCTGAGGTAATCTCTAGTTTGTGAGGTAACGTAAAATGAGAACTAGGCAATAATTCGGTAGGAATTGCAATAGGCGACTATAATGGCTAAATTCCGTAGCTCAATATGATTAGGAATTAGCTATCACACCAATGAACCTGTAACAATACTTTAATATAAAGGAAGAATTGGGAACATACGTTTTTAACGTAAAAAACCTCTGAACAGTTAAAAAGCCATGACCTCGTATGGAATTTTTTTATAAAGTATCTTTATTGCTTTGAGTGGATATCTTTATTACATGTGATCCCTAGAATTAAGAAATGCTTTTGATCTTGTAAATAATAAGTTTTGAGTGATTTTTTTGGTCCATATCTCTTCTGGAACTTCTCCTTTATATATAGGCTTCTCCACAGCTCTTCATCGTGCTAGAACACGTTTTTTGAATAATGTGGTTAGTGGTGGTTGACTGAATAACTGACGAGTTCATGGGAGACCGGTGTTTTTGACTGGATAATGTTTTTCGGGTTTAGCTTGATTAACGTTCTTGAGTAGTTTGTAGGGTTGGTTGGAATATTTGACTGGAGTGGTAAGTGCTAAAATTGCGTGAGCCTGAGATGGAGGTAAATCGAGTTGTACGAGTTTTATTTTGAGTGGGATCGAGGGATAAGTTCCTACAATTGCCCCTTCGCAACTGAAGTCACGAGTGGCTTTGGTTGAGAATAGTTATGTGAAAATTTTGAATATTTGGAATGGAGTAATGATAAAGTTTGACTGGGTAGAAGTTACGTGATATTGGGAAGTGATGTGTATTAAATGATGATGCAGATGTATGTGATGGTTGTGTTTGAATAGTCACGTCCATAATGAATGATGACGCTTGGGAAAACGTACCAGCACAATAAATTTAGGGTTATATAAAGGGTATCTATAGCAAATCTTTAGAACTATTCCTGTATACGTAACTTTTTCTGAGATAGTGAAAACTCGGAATATGGTTCTTGAAGAGAGGATTGCGTCTAAAATGCAGAGGTCAAAGTTAAAATACTTTGGTGACCGTTTGTTGAACCCCTAACCCCTGTTCCTCTGACGTACCAAGGTTTGTCAGGAGAGGAAGCGCTGGAAGCTGAGGAAGATGTCTACTATAAGTGGAGATTTAATTTCTTCATCTTGACAGGCGATGAACATTGGGCCTATCTCCATACCATTGCGGAAGACAGGGTTAGGGCTTCATATGCAGAGATAGGTGTATCTGCAGGGCAGATATACTAATTTCTTGTGTCGCAATGGATTCTAAGGTTAGGCCCTCCTCATCTCTGCCAACTCTTCGGTGGTGGTAGTTATAGAAGAGGCGATGATGGCATTGGAGGAGGAGGACGAGAAGTGGAAGTTTGCTGACACATTTCCATCATGTTTTTGCATTCAGAAGACTTCTATCTTGTTTTGTGGGGGCCAACACTGAGTCTATTGCTTACATAGTTTTTTCTTGGAGCTCGACTGGGCCTCAACCAAGCCATGTGAGGGAAGATCTTTATTGGTTCTAATGTCTTCTTTGCATCAGGGTGAAGAATCACCGAATTAAGAAGAACTGGAAGACATGATTCCTCAGTGTGTCTGAATGACCTGTGACTTTTTACAAATAGGGACAACTTATTATCTATAAAGTACCTTGAGTTTGGTGCTAGATGGATAATGCTCTGTTATACCCCTGAGGTCGATGTGGTAAAAACTTGTTATCTGTAAATTGTATGTAATATCTTTTACATGAATAAAAGTTGACATTTATTAAACTATGTATAGAGACATTTCTTTAAATTGAAATAAATTGTGTTGGGTGTTGGCTGAATAACTGTTGATAAGTGATGTAATAATGTTGCAATATAACCCGAACTGAGGTGAATATGTACTGACAATGTCGTGTTGAGATAAATGAGTTATGTATAACAAGTAAGGGGTAGAAACTGTAGAAAATATGTAATTGTAAAAACTCAAACTGTTACAGGTCGATAGGGGTTCTACCCGTCGTAGCGTAAGGTTGAGCATAGTAACTAATGAGGGTATTAGTGAAGGGATTAGCTCAAAGAATTTGTTCCAAGATGTTGGGTTTCTGCTATGAGATAAAAGATAAAAATCACGTATTTTGAGGGGAAATTGAGTGAGAAACATATATATATGGGTAGGATGAAAGAAAAATGGAGGAGAGTAGGATGGTATCTCTATCTCAAAGGATTCGTGTTGCCGTGGAAGGACGATTGTCTCTAAAGATTGCCGAAGTATGTGAGAGGATCTTTGGTTCGTTTAGTTACGATGCTGAGCTACGGGGGAGGGAATGTGCTCCTCGAGGATCAGATAGGAGTAAGGAGTTATTTTTCTGAGGTGTGTGGTGAGGGAACAGGTAGATCGAGAGAAGCTGACTAGTTTGATTGCTGAAGTTGAGATCGAATTAGAAGATCTGAGGACCGACAAATAATATGATTAGATGATGTTTGTCTAGGTTACCAAGGCTATGATGGATGTTGTGTTAAGTGTGTCTTATGAATAATAAAATTGTTTTGAATGTATCAAAAATAATATAAGTCAATCGGATTCTCTATAGGGGCGAATATGCTTTGAGACCGTTTTAGCAAATATTTTGAATAATTTTGAAAATTTGTACAGTTTAGAAAATGACGTCAATCACTATAACTATGATAAACACGGTCAGTGAGCCAAAAAATATGAAAATGCAGAAGCTTATAATTTTGTTTTGTATGTAAAAGGAAATAGAACTCTGACATCGTACAGAGTGAGTTATCATGAGCATAGGGAATTCAGGATAAGATATGGAAATAGGGGGGAAAATATGTTATAAAATGAGGGGAGTTGTAATGATGGAAATGTGGTTTTATTGAAAGGTACAAGGCGTCTGACATAGAAAGTGGAAAGGACGCCTCGGTATGAGGAGCCATAAATGCCAGCCACTGGAGAGAGAAAGGATAAATAGTACTTCTTCATCTCCAAACACACATTTTACATCTTCACAAAATTTGGGGAGTACTAAGAGAGAGAGAGACGAAGATCAGGGGATTTTATAGAGCTATCCAAAGGTGATAAGCGGTTGAAGAGGGGAAAAGATTCTGGATCTCGTAGGTGGCAATACAGCAGTGTTGTGAGGGGAAAGCTTGACTCTACTACCGATTCTCATTATGATACTGAAGGTTAGTAGAGATGTACACAAATATATGTTGATGTAAGTATACGTTAAAGATATATGTTATACGTAAATGACTTAACAAAGATATATGTTGAAGATATATATATATATATATATATATATATATATATATATAGATGGAAGAATGATAAATACCTTAACCTGTATGTAGGTCGAGCATGATAAGCATCAATGTAGGTCGAACACATGCCTGTAGAATTTTTTTAAGATGGGTAGTTCGTCTGCTAATGAGGTATCGACCTCTGGTCGGACGAATGAGTCTAATAACGAAAGGGGAAGTAAAGCTGGAATAATTCCTAGGTTTTCCTGGTCAATTGGTATCTTACCCTTCGGGTTCTGATGCCTTTAGAGAGTTTTGTAAAGCCAAGGCGGGAAGTGGGGCAACCGTGTAGAGTTTGCCGGTAGGCATTTTAGGGGTTGTATGGTAGTGGAGGGTGAAGAGTATTTTTATCTGCTGGCAGATTTGGAAGCAGAAAAATGTGATAGGGCTATAGATGAATCGATCTTGTTAAAATATTTCGATGGGGATGTTCAGAGTGACCTCGAGAAGGGCTTTTTGTGTTACCTTTCCCAATTAGAGTATGGTCTGACTCTTCCCCTCACCAATTTGGCAAAGGTGGTTATGAATGAAATAGGGGCATGCCCTGTATAATTGAATGTAAATATGTGGGTGTTAACCGTATGTGACCATCTTAATGAAAAATGGGAAACGGAGGGGAAAATGAGAAGGATAACCCCTGAGGATATTTTGCAGTTTTACAGGGTGAAGAATTTTAAAGCCAGTGGGGGATCATATTTATCTACGAGTGCAACTTGGCCTCACTTTTTTGATTTGAATTTGGCAGGTCGAACCTGGAATGATAATATCATATGGGTGAAGGGTAATTGCCTTCAGAGAGATGACGAAGAACCTCTGGATCTTCGGTTTGGAACTGTAAAACAAAGTAATTTTAGACATGTATAGTTAGAATTATTGTTACATTTTGTTGACAACTGTAGCTGATAGTAAAAATGTGTTATTACAGGTGTGAAGTCGACAGTGGAAAGGAAAGAATCCCTGTTGGACGAAGTTGCTGAGGTGGAGACTGAACTCGAATTTGTGTTAGAGGGACTCGGCTTGAGTAGAAAAAAAGGGTTGATAGTAAGTCGAAGATGGTTAGATAGGCTCAGTCTATCAGGTCGATGGTGGGGGTTGATAAAATAAAAAAGCAAGTAAGTGGTGAGGAGGTTCGAACTAATGTATCCAAGACTCCTGGATCGGGCAGTTCGGCTCAGCCGAATCTCATGATGAGCAAGATAGCTCAAAAATATCCAAAAAAATGGATGCTAAAGTCTTTGCCGACCTCGGACGCCTAGGAAAGTGGTGAGGTCATACAAGATAAGAGGAGGAGGGTCGAATCCTCTGGGGAAAAGGTTACTGACGTACAACCTGCTGCAGTAGATGACCTTCTGGAGGTCGGGGAAGGGGCCAGGTTGGTGTCTCTCTATAGAGAAGAAGATACGAGCAAGATGCTAAGCTTTATTGTTTGAAAAAAGTTTCTTTTCGAGCTAATCACTAAGATTTATTTGTTTTATGTAGGTCGCTCCTCTCATGAAGGGGATTTGGCTCGGTATTGAAGATGAAAAATCCAAGATGAAGAAAGCGAAGGGCGAGCTGGAGAAAGAATTAGCTCGAGCCAAGACTAAAGCCATGAAGGAAGTTAGGCAGCTGGAGGCCTCTCATGCATTGGCGATCAACCAGCTACAAGTCAAGGCAAAGACCAATCTGGACGAGATAGTTAAGTAGCGTGACAAACTGGGTCGCCACTTGATACTGAAGGGATATTTCGAGGAGGAGGTGGATGCCATTAAGGCTGACACCTATGCTGAGGAGGGAGATGATGAGGAAGCAAAAGTGGTGGGTGTCATGGACGGTCTAGATGGTGTCTCCCGTCAGACAGTTCTTGACAACCAAGGGGATGATGTTGAACTCCCAGAGGGTGGTAGCGAGAAGGTAGGGTAGAAACGTGTATTTGTTTGAATATTTTGTAAGTTGTTGAATTGGATGTGGGGAAGAAACTTTTGTAGATTGACTTTGTTTTACAAACCTTTTGTAGGTAGTTAGAGAGATGAGTCTCAGAATAAATGAACTAGAGTCTGGACTTGCAAGGGAAAGAAAGACCTCTAAAGCGTTGCTGTCTGCGCAAGCGGAGCTGCAGGTTAGATCGGAATAGGTTTTATGACATACATGTTACACCAATGTTAAGTTATCAAGTCAATAGGATAGAAATGCATGGCAAAAATCTAACGCTATTAATACAGAATAATATATCAAAAGTATGTACCTTGTATGCCGAAAGAAGATTCATGAAGTGTTTATCTGAGAATAAACTCCAAACCTTTAGTCTAAAAATATTTGGATGCAAATGTTTAGAAATCACATAGTTTCTTAGAAATGCAGTATGTCTATATTCAAAAGCTTTCCTGAATCGAACTGTACTAAAACTTGTTATATTTCCCAGGTCAAATTAGATTTATCTTGCTCACGTAAGGGCAACGTACTCATGTATAATTGAGAATTTGCAGAGCAGTTCGATAGGATGAAGGAGGCGAACGAGAACAGAGAAGATCAATACGTAAAGGCGCATTTCAGACTCGTGAAGCTAAACCAGGCCGTTTCTGACTTGACTCTTCAAGTCGAAGATAAAGATTTTGAGATAAAGAAGGGATTAAATGAGCTATTCGAGTCAGCAGAACGTGCTGAAAAGCTTCAATGTCAGGTTGAAGCGATGGCTGTAAAGGGTAATCAGACCGACACGGGTCAATACCGTATTCGGGCATTGGAACAATCATACGAGCTATTTCGATCTGATCTTCAAAGATGTAGGGATGAGCTAGAGTGAATGAGACAAAAATTCATCGAAAAGGATGAAGAGTTGAGAGTAGCTTGATAAAATCTATCAGCTTTGGAAGCCACAGCTGAACATTTGCAAACAGCCCTCCCCACCAAGGATATGGAATTCTGAGAAATGCATCGAAAGTACAATGACTTAAACGGGAGGGTTGCGCGACTTAAGGCTAAACAGGCACAAGCTCTTGTGCGTGGCAAGAAAGCCGAGGCTAGAGAGGGTTTTGGGGGAAGTAAAACTAAGGTTAAGGCTCCTTTAGTTCGAGGGGATGTAGTTAGTCTTATTGGTCGCATTAGAGAACTAGAAAGTTACGTATCTTGAATTCAAGGGCATGTTCAGAAGGGAAATGTGAATTTGAGGGAATGCCAACATAAGTTGGATGCTGCTCTTATCAGCGAGAAACTTCTGAAAGGGGAGATCAGAGCAAAGGAATTACTGGTGAAGCGGATAGAAGAATTATTAAAAAATTTGCCTGCTAGGGAAGAATTAAACATAGAAATTGGGAGACTTTGTGCTCAGGTAGTAGACTCAGAAGCCATAAACCTTACCGAGTCAGCGAAGTAAATTGCCAAGTTGGAAGATGATGTAATCTATCATGATAAGGTTGATGCAGAAATAATTGAATGAAAGAATGATTACGCTAGGTTAAAGTCACACCTCGAGAGGTTGAAGGCGAGATTTGCAACATTGGTAGTACGTGATGCCTCTCAATTTGACCTGCTAATGATGATCGTTGCATACTTTGTATAGGAAGTAAAAAGACTTTAGTCAGAATGGGATACCTTGTTTAAAACTCTGTCTGATATGGGATATATATGTGGAGCTATGATAGATCGAGGGAACTGTCTGGGCATCATAGAGACCCAACTGGGCCCTCAAACTGCTGAATCAGTAGAATGAGGTAGAGCTACTATGGTCCGCGAAGTGATAGTAAAACCGCTTGATGTATGGGGAAGCGCTGCAGATACTCCCTCAGTAGAAAATAATCCTTTGCAATATGAATTTGACCTAAAAATAAATAGTATCTGTCGTAGACACATTGAAATAGATGAAAGCTAGTATGACCATTGCCTTATCTTGTGTCTGGTAGGGTCTTTGATATAATTTTTTTACATTCATTTTAATCGCAAAAATAGATTGAGTTAAACCAAGTTGAAACTTGATTTGAACTATAGAAATGTCACAGACATATTGAAAGAGATAAAAAGCTAGTATGACCTTTGCCTTATCTTATGCCTGGCTGAGTCTTTGATATGAAACAAGTTCTTACACTTGCTACAATCGCAGAGATGTAAAGATTTAGCTGAACCAAGTGTTATCCCTGATCCAGCCTACTAAAATGATCCAAACAAGTTGTAAAAGATGAAGACTAGTATTACCTTTGCCCTATCTCTTGTTTGGCTGAGTCTTTAATGTAAAACAAGTTTTTACACTTGCTACAATTGCAGAGATGTAAAGATTCAGCTGAACCAAGTATTATCCCTGATCCAGCCTACTGAAATGATATAAACAAGTTGTAAAAGATGAAGACTAATATTACCTTTGCCTTATCTCTTGTTTGACTGAGTCTTTGATGTGAAACAAGCTTTTACACTTGCTACAATCACAAAAATGTAAAGATTCAGCTGATCCAAGTGTTACCCTGATCCAGTATACTGAAATGATCCAAACAAGTTATAAAAAATGAAGACTAGTATTATCTTTGCCTTCTCTCTTGTTTGGCTGAGTCTTTGATGTGAAACAAGTTTTTACACTTGCTACAATCGCAGAGATGTAAAAATTTAGCTGAGCTAAGTGTTACCCTGATCTAGCCTACTGAAATGATCCAAACAAGTTGTAAAAGATGAATACTAGTATTAACTTTGCCTTATCTCTTGTTTGGCTGAGTCTTTGATGTGAAACAAGTTTTTGCACTTGCTATAATTGCAGTGATGTAAAGATTCAGCTGAGCTAAGTGTTACCCTGATCTAGCCTACTGAAATGATCCAAACAAGTTGTAAAAGATGAATACTAGTATTACCTTTGCCTCATCTCTTGTTTGGCTGAGTCATTGATGTGAAACAAGTTTTTGTACTTGCTACAATCGTAGAGATGTAAAGATTCAGCCGAGCCAAGTGTTACCCTGATCCAGCCAACTGAAATGATCCAAACAAGTTATAAAAGATGAATACTAGTATTACCTTTACCTTATCTCTTGTTTGGCTGAGTCTTTGATGTAAAACAAGTTTTTATACTTGCTACAATAGCAAAGATGTAGTAACAGAAGCCAATCAAGTGATATCCTTGATTAAACTTGGAAAAGATTGATTATAAGCTACATTTATCTATGCTTGAATCTAAAAAATGTGGATGAATGTTCGTGAAGAGAATGAAATTGTTAAAAAAAAACTTTCATTGATAAGTTCCAAATTTACATTGGATAGAGATAAAAATCTCACTTTTGGAATTGAAAAACAAAAAGTGAATAATAGAAATGGAGTAATAAGACGCCTAACGATAGTACCATTTCAGTTGTCTAGTGTTCTAAGGATTTGAAATGGGGACTCCCTCTTCTGTCATGATATAGTATGATCCAAGGCCTGAGAGACCTGTAATAATGAATAAACCCTCTTAATTGTTAGCTAATTTTCCAGCGTGAGGCTCTTTGAGATGTTGAGGAATTTCTCTGAGGACGAGATCTCTGGTTTGGAAAGTATGGCTCCTGACTTGGTTATTATACGATTTGGCAAACATATGATGATATCGACCTAAGTTAACGATGGCGCGTTCCCTGGTTTTATCAATCATATTGAGGTTGTAAGCTAATTCAAACTTATTTTCCTTGTCAGTCAGCTCGCGATCATGAACTGGATGATGATATATTCAGAAGGAATCACTACCTCAGTGCCATAAGCAAGTAGGAATGGGCTACACCCAGTGGATTATCAGGGAGTGGTTCGATACGCCCATAGGATGTGAGGTAGTTGCAAACCTAATTTTCTTTTTTCTGTGAGTGAAGCCGTTTTTTGAGTCCATTCACGATGGCTTTGTTGGTGATTTCGGCTTGGCCATTACCTGGAGGATAGTATGGATTTGATGGTGAATGGATGATATTGTGGTGATTTAGGAAGGTTACGACCTTATCTCCTACAAATTAGGGCCCGTTATCGATACGAATTAGGTAGGGACACCCGAATCGAGTGATTATGTAGTTCCAGATAAATGAGACGACCTCCTCTTCTTTGGTTCGACATAGTGAAAGTGCTTCTGCCCATTTTGTAAAGTAATCGGTAGCTAAGAGTTGGTAACGACGATTACCTCGAGAGTTAGGGAATTCGTCGACGAGGTCTAGTGCCCATCTTTTGAATGGCTAGAAAATTTTACTTGCATGGAGTTCGAGCGCAGGGGTGCGTATCATATATCTATGTCTTTGGCAGGTATTGCACCTGCAGGAATATTCTTCTGCTTGCTTACGCATGCCAGGCTAGAATACTCCTTGAGTTATAACTCGGTTCGCTAATGACCTACCTGCAGCGTGGGAGCCATAAGATCCTTCATGTATTTTGTAGAGCAGGTCCTCTACTTTTGACTTCATGAGGCACTTGAGGTAAGGCCCTATAACGGAGAGGCGGTAAAACATACTGTTATGAGTAATGTAATGCTTCGAGTTGTTGATCAGTTGTTGGCGCTTTTTTGGATTTGCTGGGAGTACTCCGTTGCACTTGTTATCACCGCCGAGGTAGGCTAAGAAAGGCTTTTGCCAATTGTCATCTCCCCCTTTATCGCCCCAGTGTTGATCGGGCATACAAATATGTGATTAATGCTGAGGGTTAAAATGATCTCGATCTTGGGATATCGAGCTTCTATTTCTAAGACCTCGGCTAAATATGCCAAGGAATCTGCATGTCTGTTTTCACCTCGAGGAAGATATTCTAGAGTTACTTTCGCAAACTTATTCATCCCATCTGCAGTGAGGGTTGTGTATTCAATCATCTTTCTGTTCTTCTTGTATCGCTCAGAATAATGATGAATGATGAGTAATGAATCTGTGTAAACTGAGAGTTTGGGGACATCAAGCTCAAGTGCGAGGTCGAGTCCGTGAATGAGAGCTTCATACTCAGGGACATTATTTGAGGCCTCAAAATCCAAACAGATTGATTTTTCAATTTTGTCATTAGAAAGGGTGATCAAAACGATCCCGATCCCTGACCCTACGGGTCTTGCTGATCCATCTGTAAGAAGCTTCTACCCTGACGTAGTAATCTAGTCAGCTCTTTCGTCGAATGGCTTGGGGGTTGGATTCTCTGGCGTGTTTTTGGTAAGGTCTGGGTCGTGCTCCTCTCATTTGGGATCCTTCACTAGAAAATCCCCGTAAAATCAGCAACGGTCTGACCTTTTTCAGAATGACGCTATTCAAACTTGATATCATGTTCTCCTAAACTGATTGACCATTGTTGTACTCTTCGTGACTTCTCTTTTTTGGACAGAACTTCCCGAAGTAGGTAGTTTGTTATAACCTTTACAGAATGTGCTTGGAAGTAGTGCTTGAGTTTCTGCAAAGTATAAATAAATGTGAGAAGAAGTTTCTCAATTTTAGAGTTCCTCATTTCTGCTGGTGTGAGTATTTTGCTGATGAAGAAAACTGGTTTCTCTATTTTCTCTTCCAGGTGAATGAGAACTGAGCTGAGAGAAGTATCTGTAACTGCTAGGTAGATTATCAGTTCCTCATTACTTACTGGGGTGCTCATTATGGGAGACCTCCCTAAATAGATTTTGGGATCCTAAAAAGCTGCTTTGCATTATGGTGTCCATGTGACTTCAGCAGTTGGTTGAACCTTTCCTCGCTTGGTAAATCTGCGGAGTAATAGGAATAGCCAACGGTAGCGGTCTAAATATTTAGAGACGAAACGGTTGATCACGACAATCTTGCCAGCGAGTTTTTAAATGTCTTTTGTTGTCTTCGGAGAAGGTATGTCGAGGAGAGGCCAAATTTGATCTGGATTGGCCTCAATCCCTTTCATGCTAATGAGGTGGCCTAGAAAATATCCTGAATATACCCCAAATTAATACTTATCAGGGTTGAGATGCATTTTGTAAGATCGAAGGATGTTGAATATTGTTTTGAGATCTGAGATATGATTATTTGACTGTACGCTTTTGCACAAGAGATCTTCGATGTAGACTTCAACAATTTTTCTAAGGTGTGCTTTGAATATAGTAGTCATTAATCATTGATATGTGGCACCCGTGTTCTTGAGCCCGAAAGGCATGACTTTATAATTATAAAGGCCACTTTCGATGATGAACACTATTTTTTCTTGGTCTTCTTTCAGAAGTGTGATTTGATTATACCCTGATGCAGCGTCCATCATAGATAGGAGATCATGACCTGCTGTGGAATCGAGGATCTGATGAATGTTGGGAAGAACAAAACAGTCCTTTGGAGTATGTTTGTTTAGATCTATGAAATCTATGCAAATACAGACTTTTCCATTCTTCTTTGGGATAACGGCAATGTTGGATATCCAGTCCTGATACTTGGCATCTCGAACGAATCCCACTTTGATCAATTTCTCGATCTTGGTGTTAACTTCATCTCGAAGATGAGGTAAAAGTTGTCGCTGTTTTTGTTTGACCACTGCGGCGTTGATGTTGATGGCTAACTTGTGGCAAGCCATGGCTGAATCGACTCCAGGCATTTCTTCGAAAGTTCATGCAAAAACGTCTCGATTGAGGTGTAAGAACTGAATGAGAGCGTTTTTCTTATATTGATCCATCTTGGTTCTGATGAACGTATCTATGTTAGGTTCCTCAATCATGACATATTCCGTGGGTTCCTCTGTAGGTTTTTAATCGTCGTGTTGATCAATTTTATGTAATTTCTATGCGGCCAATCTGTATGATGTATCTAGGATGGCAGAGACAGTATTTTCACAAGCTCGGGAAAGTTTCTAACTACCTCTGACCTCATAAATACTGTTGTCGTATTTGAATCGGAGTGCTTGATGATAGGTGGAAGCGATTGCCTCCATATTGTGTATCCAGCAGTGGCCCATAAGCCCAAGATAGTGAGACTTGGCATTAATAACGTAGAAAGCAACATCGATATTTGCTGGTCCTGCAGTAATAGGTAAGAAAATCTTACCTATTTGTTCCTCCCTGGAGCCATTAAACCCATTGATGTCTTTGTCGCTCTAAATAATTTTGTCGGCCAAACCCATCTGGTCAATCATACTCTAAAAAAGAATTTTAATACCGCTTCCAGTATCGATCATCATTGTGTGTATGATAAACTGTTTCATTTTGAGCATTATGACTAACGTATCATGATGTAGAAATTTAACATGGCTTGTATCACAATCCTTGAAAGAGATTCTGAGTCAGCGATTGCTTGACTCGGGAAGAAGTTTGGCTTCTTTGTCTTGAGGTGTAAGATCACAACATTCTGATAGCCTCTGGCGCTTTGATCGGTTTGATTTGGTGATCATGTTGATTTCGATCATGTTGTTGAGGTGCATATAGTAGAGATGCTTCACCTCAGCTCTATCGTTGACCTGAACAACTTTGAGTTGTTTCTTGTAGTTGCCATCTTGGTATGACTTCAGGTTAGCAATGTATTCGTGCATCCGTCCTTCCTTGAAAATGAGCTCGAGCATCTACTGTAGAGCATAGAAATTATCAGTAGAATGATGATTTACCTTATGGTGTAGGCAAAATGGCCGATTCTTGATGGACTTCAGTGGTTGAGAGACGCGGTAGAGCGTGTCTTTAAATAGCAGTGGAAAATTTATGGAGATTTGGACGTTCAGCTTTGGGAGGATGGGTTTGCTTTACGAACCGCTTCTTCGAGGGTATCCAGTATTTCCCTTGGTGTGTTTCTGATCCCCTTGACCCTCCTTTGGCTCGCTGGTTCATTCTATAGGTAGGGATTTGGTGGAGAGGACAAACTTAGTAGACTTTAGTCGCTTTGATATCATCCTCTCCAAGTGAACATAACCGTTGACTTTGGTGATCATCTCCTCTAACGTCGCAGGCTTGAAGAGGAAGAGGTATTCTTTGGCCTTGCAATCAAGCCAGAGAGCATTGGTGAAAGTGGTAATGACTATTTTTTAATCGAGGTTACCCACCTTTCTTGTGAGCTCTAGGAATTTCTTTGAAAAGTCTTCCAGTTCTTCTCCATGTGATTGCTTAAGACTGTTAGGAGAATGTAAGTTCTCTTCTTTGTCTATGTTGTGAGCATTTGTCTTGATGAACTATTTCTGCAGCTGATCAAATGGGTAGATAGATTCCTCAGAATGGAACCATCAGAGTGGCTCCTCTTGTAAACATATGGCAAACAGGCGACAGAGGATGTGGTTTAGATTAAAGTACAACCCCGACGAATCGCAGTATTGCAGAATATGTTCCTTTGGGTTATTACCTTTGTATTTGTAAATTTTGAGAGTATGGAAACCTTTCGGTACTTCAATATCGAATAGTTCATTGGCAATCAAACTTCCTTGTAACTTTGTGGTATCGTCGGTATTACCCAAAATCTGTGCCTCGATCAACTCCTTATTTTGTTGGTCCATGTGTTCTTTTGTGATGTAATGACGTGTTGGTTGAATCTCTGGACGTGTTGGCAGGGGAGGATGAGTTCCCGTACCTTCACTTAAGCGATCTCATACTGGAACATGATGTAGAGGTCGCTGATCTTCCTCCTGACGGAAAGAAAGCGAGTAATCTTGACTGACTTTTGATTGAACTTCTCCTCCCAAATTGATGGAAGGCTGTGGTCCGTGTGGTAAATTTATGGAAATTGCTTTACTGGCGACTCCTCGAGGTCCCAGCCATTCCCTTCCTGGAAGTTGGTCATGACCCATGGCTGGAGGAGCATGCTGAGTATTTTATAGAGTCTTGAGTGTAGTCTGCATTGTCGTCTTTTGATCTTTGTGCCACTTAAGCGCTGTCAAACGAGCTTATCGTTCTACATCAAGCTCTTTCTCTGGGAGCTCGCGATCCTTTATCAATTGAAGTTTGAATTTGGCACGTTTTTCTGCCTTTGCGTGAAGATTCGCCCATAACTCGGTGAGTTACCCCGGATCCACAAAAATTTTGAGCAGAGTTCCTGGGGCCTGTCGTCTGGAAGAAACCATAATTGAAAATTGTAATGAAAGACTGCCTTAGGGTATCGTGAAAATATAATCTTTCCCATAGACAGTGCCAAATGTAATGGCCAAATTCCGCAGCTCGATATGATTAAGAATTAGCTATCATACCAATGAACCTATAACAATACTTTAATATAAAGGAAGAATTAGAAACAAGTTTTTTTAGGGTGGAAAACCTCTGAACAGGTAAAAACTATGACCTCGTATGGAAGATTTTTGTAAAGTATCTTTATTGCTTTAAGTGGATATCTTTATTACAAGTGATCTCTAGAATATAGAAATGCTTTTGATCTCATAAATAGGAAGTTTTGAGTGATTTTTCTGGTCCCTGTCTCTTCTGGAACTTCTCCTTTATATAAGCTTCTCCACAGCTCTTTATCGTACAAGAACACGTTTTTTGAATAATGTGGTTAGTGGCGGCTGACCGAATAACTGACGAGTTCGTGGGAGACAGGTGTCTTTGACTGGATAAGATTTTCTGGGTTTAGCTCGACTCACGTTCTTGAGTAGTTCGTAGGGTTGGTTGGAATGTTTGACTGGAGTGTTAAGTGGTAAAATCGCATGAGCCTGAGCTGGAGGTAAATCAAGCTGTGCGAGTTCGATTATGAGTGAGATCGAGGGATAAGTCCCTACAGGGATAACCCATTCTCAAAGTTTGGTAATGACTCAATGGGTATTACAACAGTTGACAACACATTTTTAGAGTTGGGTGATGGTGGATTGAAGAAATTGTCAAGGAATTTGAAGGGCTTAGAGGATGTTGTTTGAGTATTCGTAAGGGTGTAATAAGGTATTTTCCCCCAAAAGGTAATATGATGAGAGATGCGCAATCTTTTAGTTGATAGGTCACAATATTGATAACCTTTTTGTTGAACGCCATAACCCAAAAGGACACACATGGCAATTTTCTTACTAAGTTTTTCACTCTCTTTCTTAGGGAGAAGAACGAAATAGGTCGAACCAAAAATACAAAGCTCTGAATAATCAGGAGAAGATTTATAAAGATGTTCAAAGGGAGAGACCCCATCGGTTACGGGCGAGGGAATTCAATTTATGATGTAAACAGAATTATGAATGGATTCACCCCAAAAGTATTGAGGAATAGATAAAGATAGAAGAAGTGTTCGGGTAGTTTCTACAAGATGACGGTGTTTGCGTTCGGCGGCATCGTTTTGCTGTGGTATATCAACACATGATAGCCAAGGAAGAGTTCCCTGGGATTTAAGAAAGCTTAGACAAGAGTTGGTGATGTACTCTCCTCCAGAGTCAGAACATAGTACTTTAATAGTCTTTTGAAAATTGTGTTTTAACCATATTGGAAAATTCAATGTACACTTTAAGAAAATTAGATCGTGAACGTAATAAATAAGTCTAGGAATAACGAGAGTAGTCGTCAACAAATAGTATACAGTATAAATGGATTTTCCCCATACATCAGAATGTACAAGATCAAAGGGAGATGAAGAAAAGGTAAGTGCTATTATTAAAAAGAAGGGCTGGTTGTTTGTCTAGCTTACAAATAGCGTAACAAGGTTCTTTTTCTAATTTAGGTGGACCTAATAACCCTTGATTAAACATAAAACAAAGACGTAAAATTTAGATATGCCCCAAAAGAGAATGCCAAGCCATAAAAGGTGATGACGTGGGTACAGATGCAACGATAAGAGATGCACCGGATGTATGAGGGATATGAAGTTTGTCAATAACATATAGCTGTCCAACTCTATGGCCTGTTCCAATTCGCTTCTTCGTCGAGCATTCCTGAATAATACAACCACGGGAAGAAAATATAATGTCAAGACCAAGACCACATAATTGTCCAACGGATAAAAGATTCATCGAAAGTTGAGGTACGAGAAAAACATTGGAGAGAAACAAGTTTTTTGTTATTTTAACATAACCAATATGACTTGCACAAACAATAGATCCATTAACGGTTTAAATTATAGGCAACGAAGAAATAGGTGTGACACCTTCAATCGATTGTGAATTAAAGGTCATATGATTTGAAGCGCCAGAATCAAGAAACCATTCTAAAGAATAAATACATGAGGGGGTAGAGAATGTGGAAGCACAAGTAGATTTGCTACCAAGAGATAGGGCTTGTTTGATAATCTCTTGAATGTCCTCTATCGCAGGAGCATTAAAGTTGCTCTATGTCTGATGATTCTTCACTTTGGTATTGGATTGTGCAAAGGTAAAAGTAGAAGATGCACTTGTAGCTAATTTCCTTCTTTCATACTTGTTTTGTGATGTTGGGACAAGATAATTTTGAGTGGTATGCCCGAACAACTTACAATAGTTGCATTGGACTTGAGAGAAGTTATAGTGTGGTGTTGCCTGATTGTCTTTCCACGAAGTATTGGTGGATCGGTGAGATGGATTGTTGGAGTGAGAAAATGGGTTAGGGGAAGGGCATGGTCGAGACGATGCAGCAAAGACAGTGGCCATGTCCAGATTAATACCATTATGGGTTTCTTCTGTAATTAATCTGCTAAGGTGACATCAACTTTTGGAAGAGGTTTGTGGGGAAAAATCGATGCTCTTATGGGTTCAAACTCACTCTGGAGAGCCATTAAAAGTTGAATCAGCCTCGATTCTTCATGAAATTTCCCCCACATTTCTACTGCATTACTTGGCCATTTAGGCTCCATTTGTGATAAGTGATCCCATATTATTGACATTTCCGAGTGAAAGTCTGATACGGATTGTGCAATTTGTAGTTTAAGAGATCGTATATCGTGTTCCAACTTATATCGTAAGGCAATATTGGTTTGAACATACATACTAGAAAGAAAATCCCAGGCTGCTTTGAAGGTCTCAAACTTTGCTAGTTGTATGCTGATAGATGGTACGACTGAGTTGGCAATCTATGTGAAGATCTTGTAGTTGTTGATGTCCCACTCAACATATTTAGTATCAGTTTTAGCAGGACATTTTAAATCTACAGTAACATATTCCCCGAGACCTTTTCCCTTAAGAAAGCTTCTCATGAGAAAGGACTAATGATTGTAATTGCGCCTGTCAAAATTAATAGTGATGGGCTACGTCGATTTGAATGCCACTGAAATATAGATTTGAAAAGGTGATGATTATAGTGATGATTTTGAGATTGATATTTGGAATGATTGGAATAGTTTGTCTTGCAATTTTTTTGTAGGTATAGGTTTAGGTTGATATTGAGGAGAGTTAAGACATAGAGAAACCTTGTTCTGATGCCATGTTAACTATGATCAAGGTAAGAATGAAAGAAGGATATGTTACTTGCATTAGGTATAAGACACCCTATTTATACAAGATACAATGATCTATCTAAAGTAAAAAGACCTGTGCAACTGCACATAGCTACTCATAGATAACTGTATATCTAGCTAAGTTATAGTAGAGAAAACCATGTTGCACTACAGTACATACGGTAACTCCGCATTATTTAACAACGAGGGCTTTCGTAGGTGGTAGGACTAATCCTTGAAAAACCAAGAGGTCCTGGGACAAATTCCCTAAATATTTCTCATCAACCTTCTTGTTTTCCTTGTCACAGTGGGTGTCTTGCAATTCTATCAACTTAGTCCTACTACAACCAAAACAAATACAAAAACCTAAAAAAAAAATCACAAAAGAGAGAGACAGACATATAGAGAGTGGGAGAGGTACCTAAGCTTGGTAGGGGTGTTCTTGGTCATGACACTAGTTCTCCCATCAACTACACTTTCATCATCATTTTTGATCAATGAAGTCATAAGGAGATGATTGTTTGTAACTGCTTAGTTTCCTCCCCCTCAACCAAACCCTCTTCTCCTCCCCCTAAAAATCCCGAACTCCACCTTAGTCTTATCCCTCCCACTAGACATTCCAAAGGGCTTAGTAGTAGTATTATCTACTGCGATAGTAGTTGTTGTGTGAGATTGCAGGTTTGGTGGTGGTGGTGGTAAAAAAAATATGAGAATGGTTTCATGATGGGGTACTCTACTTGTAGGGACCTGTCCCTTGAGCTGGCACAAACTCGAACTGATCCAATACCAGACTTGCAGGGGCGTAATCTTAGAGAGGGGAGACCGCGCTCTTATACCGTGGGGTTAAGTTTGTTCTATAGGATTCACAAGTATATCAGGTAATAATATGAGAAAACTATGCAAACATACTTGCGTGGAGTCCGTGAATAGAGATACTCCACGACCTCTGATGAGGATTTGAATGTGAGATGATATAAATAGAGAATGTTACAGTTTTTGAATCGAGGGAAACCCTGGTATGCTCAAAGGTGTTCTGAGTCTTATGGGGAGGTATTTGCTGAGTTTTTCTAACCCCTTCATGGTGGTTCTCCTTCCCTATTTATAGGAGATAAGAATGAGTAAGTCACCATGCAGAGGTCAAGTTATATATAAACCCTTTCAGGCAGCTGTCCTGTACGGAGGTTGGTTCAGCTATTGTACAAAAGTCAGTTCTGCCACTGTAGCTGTCTACCAGCTTGTTGCTGAATTATTTGGTGTGCTGTCTGCTGGCTGTGCCTGTCAGGCTTGCCTACCTTCGACCATGCACTGACATGATCAAAGTTATCTTGGACTCGAGTGTGGGTTTTGTCTATTGTATAAGCCCTCTGAGCTTTGGATCTTGTAACAGGCTTCGACGAAGTCTTTGAGTGTCCGTCTCTCTTTGGAAAGCTTTGAGTGAACATACATCCTGGCTTATTTATGAGTATACTAGGCTTCGAGTCTCTGGTAGGCTTTGATGTAGCCTTTGAGTGTTTGATTAGTCTCGGAAGGCTACATTTGCCCCCTCTCAGCGTGGGACTAAGAAACTGTTACAGATGGTGCATGCTGGGAAAATTATTATGCCCTGAGAATTTGTACAATTTGACTGGTTTGAATATGACAAATTCTGAGGGTGAGTAATGGTGGTTATGTTGATTAAGGAGACATTAATACTTTCTTAATCATGGTTTAAAAAGGGCTTAAGGGGTGAAATTTGTTTAAATTTTGTTCGCCATCTGATTTTTTTCTCTTCACATCATGAAAACTCACTACCAGCAGCAGTTGAAAGAGATGAAGATCTCGATGGAGGCTAAGTACGCTGGGCTATCGTATATGTTCTTTGGATAAAGGGATATGGGGGCACCGCTGCCCGACCTGGTAGATCTACACCGGGATGAGCTAAACGGCCATGAACAGGAAGATACAGAGTTATTCACCTTTTGGTGGGGATGTTCCAGCATTACTATCAGAGTGCTACAGAATAGTCTAAGATGCTGTGGGAGCTGGCGCGACGGTTGGTGAAGTTTGAGGGCGGTGGGGAGAAGTGCTCGTAGTACTGGAGGAATTGTTCGGTGTGTAAGTAGGGTGGTAGGGGGGGGGGGGTTCTTCCATGGTTGTGGATAGGGATATTGGATGTTGTTGTTTGTATTGTTTTCTTTCTTTTTCTCTTTTTTCTGGATGAAATGAAAACATTAATATTTCCCTCTTCTTTTGACTTGCATAATATGCTCAAAAGTAATTGTAGGAGAAAATCGTGTTCGATGATAAAATAAGCGTGGTTACTAAGATAGAGAGTAGCAATGTGTTCGATGATTACAAAGTAAAATGAGGTTGATCCTTTGGGCGTATAAAATGATAGTTTTTGCTCGAAGGTTGAGAAAAAACATAAGTTCCATTGTATCGTTATCGAGGGTGGAGAAAAGTTTTGACGAGATGTAAAATTGGATTTGTAATGGCCAAATTCTATAAGCTTAAAATTGCTTGGATTTTTCTATCACACCAATGAACCTGTAACAATATTCTAATGGAAAGTAAGAAATGACACAGGTGATTTTAGCGTGGAAAACCTCTGAATAGGTAAAAAAACCATGACCTCGTGTGGGGGATTTTTGTAAAAGTATCTTTATTACTTGAGACAAATATCTTATTACAAGTGATCTCTAAATATAGAAATGCTTTGAACCTTGTAACTATGAAGTTTTAATGTTTTTTGAGAATCTAGAATTAATAGTTTCTTGAGGATCTCTCGTGTAATTTTTTTAGTCCCTGTCTCTTCTAGAACTTTTTCTTTATATAGGCCTTCTTCGTAGCTTTTCATCATGCTGGAGCACATATTTTAAACAATGTGGTTTGTTGCGGTTGACTGAATAACTGACAAGTTAGCGGGAGACAGGTGTCTTTGACTGGATAAGGTTTTTCTATTTAAGTTTGGCCCACTTTCTTAACCAGTTCGTGGGGTAGGTTGGAATGTTGACTGGGGAAGATATGTTAAAAATGTGTGAGTCTGAGATAGACGTAATTCGAATTAGGTGAGCTCAACTTTGGGTGAGATCGAGGGATAGGTCCATACAATTGCCCCCTCACAGCCGAAGTCACGAGTGGCTTTTGTTGAGAAATGATTAACTTGTGACTTGGTATCTGGGATAAAATTCTTGATAATTGAAATGGAATAATGATGGCTTTGACTGTGTGGAAGTTACACTGGCTATGAGGAAATGACGTGTATTTAATGAGAATGTGGATGCTAATGTATGTGACAGTTATGATTTGAAAAGTTGCGTCTGTAATGAATGATGACACTTGGTAAAATGTACCTGCACAATAAATGTAGGGTTATATAAATAGTACCTATATCGAATCCTGAAGACAGAGTACGCTTGTTTTTTATGAAATTCCCTGAAATATTAACAATGGTGAAGACTCATAGTATGGTTCTTGAAGAGGGGATTACGTCTGAAATACAGAGGTTGAAGTTGAAATACTTTGGCGAGCAATCCTTGGAGATGTTGATACCCGTTCCTGTTCCTTCGACTTATCAAGGCATGTCGGAAGACGAAGCGGTTGAAGCTGTGGAGGAAATCTACTATAAGTGGAGGTTTCATGTCGACATCTTGATAAACGAGGACCGGTGGGATTGTCTCTATACTCTTGCGAAAGACAAGGTTGGGGCTTTATATGCAGGGATAAGCAGTTATGCTAATTTCTTGTTTCACCATGGATTCTAAGGTCGGGGGCCCTCTTCATGTTTACCAACTCTTCGGAGATGGTAGCTTCAGAGGAGGGGGTGATGGTAATGGAGGAGGGAGGCAACCAGAAGGAGTCTGCTTCTGCATTTCCATCATGTTTTGGCGCTCAGAAGACCTTCAGTTCATAGAGTTGGTACCAACACTGAGTCTACTGCTTGTGTAGTTTCCATTTGAAGTTTGACTGGACTTCAACCAAACTCATTCGAGGGAAACTCATTGTTGGTATTAATTTCTACTTTATGTCAGGGTGAAAGATAACTGATGTGAGAAGAACTGAAGGAGTTGATGTGTCGGAGTGCATGAATAACCTATTACTTGTAAAAGTTGTGAAAAACTTATTATCTGTAAAGTACCTAGAGCTAGGTGCTGGACATATTATGTCTCTGTAATATACCTGAGATCAATTACTGAAAAACTTGTTATCTATTAAATCATGTATAATATTATCGACATGAATAAGAATTTGTCATCCAATTATTTATGTTATGTAGATAGAAAATAGCTCGTAGAATCGAACTGAATCGTTGTGGGATGTATGAAATGAATAGAAGTTTATAAGTATTGAAAATACTGCTATTGTAATGCTCAAACTAAGATAAATACGTGCGAAAATTAATGTTGTGATGTAAGTATGATATGTCTGTGCGTTAAAAATCTGGGGGAGATAAATTATAAGAAATATGTAATGCAAAAATTTGAGCTAATATAGGTCGATAGAAGAATAAATCTTGATAGAATAAGCTCGACTTGAAAAATAATGTAACATATGTGCTGGAGTGAAGGGATAAGTTCAAATAGTCTATCTCAAGATTTTTGTGTTTCTGTTAGGAGATAAAAGGTTAAAATCAGGTTTTGAGTGGAAAATGTTGTATAAATGTATAAATAAGGGTAACAATTATTTCCTGAATATGGAGAAGTGATTGTGATGGTGCGGACTCAATCTCAGTGAATTTTTCATGCCGTTGAAGTACGATTGGCCATAAAGATAGCTGAAGTACAGAAGAGGATTTTTAGATTGTTTGGTTTTGATGCTTAGTTACCTGTAAGGGAATGTCAGCTCGAAGGATTGGTTGTAAATGCCGTTTGAGACTGTTTTGACAAACAAATTTTGAATAAGTTTAAAATTTTTGTTAGCTTTGAAAATGACGTTACTAGTACTATAAGTGTAAGGAACAAGAACAAAAAAAATACAGGAACTTCTAGGCTTACTTTTATGTAAAGCTACAAAAATATGATTTCGTGGAGTGTGAGTCATCATGAGTGTGGGAAGGTCAGAGAAAGATATGGTAACAAAAGATAAAAATAGATTAAAATATGAGGGTAAGGGTAATGATGGAAATACGGTTTTATTGGAAAGTTATAAGACGTCTGACATGGACAGTGGAAAGGACTTGGCGCTACTGCAGATTCTCATTCGGATACTGAAGGTAAGTAGAGACGTGTGCTGTATTTTTTTATTATTTGCAAATCGTAATCTGTTTAAGCAAATCCTAAAAAATCACTATTTATAACAATCTATGATATTTGACATATAGACAAAATCTTTGAAAAATCTATTGCATATGAATAACCGATGTGTATAAAATAATGATAGATACCTGAACTTGTATGTAGGTCAAACGTGTGAGGTATTTGGGTAGAATCCATATTTTCTTATAAAATTGTAGTCGAGATGGATAGTTTGCCTATTAACGAGGTTTTGACATTCGATCGTTCGGTAGAGTCTTATAGTAAGGTTGAAGTAGGTTTAAAGTAATTTCTAGGTTTTCCTGGTAAATTGGTGGCCTATCCACCTGGTTAAGATGTATTTAAAGAATTTTATAAAGCCAAAGTTGCCATAGGAGGTAAATGGGGTAACTGAATAAAATATGTTGGTAGGATGTTTAGGGGGGTGTACGGTAGCGACGGGGGAAAAATATTTTTATTTGTTGGCCGACTTGGAGGAGGAAAAATGAGATAGGGGTATAGATTGATCGATCTCGTTAGAATATTTTGATGGGAGTATTCGGAGTGACCTTTCAGAGGGTTTCTTGTGTTACCTATCTCAATTAGAGAATGGGTTGAGTCTCCCCCTTACCAATTTGGCGAATGGGATTATAAATACGATTGGGGCATGTCCTGTTCAATTGAACGAGAATATGTGGGAGGTAATAACTATTTGTGACCATCTGAATGAAAAATGGGAGAATAAGGGATAAGTGAGGAGGATATCCCTTGAGGACGTATTACAGTTTTATGGGGTGAAGAATTATCAGGCCAGTGGTGGGGCATATTTCTATGCAAGTGTAACTCGACGCCGCTTCTTCGATCTTAATTCAGCAGGTCAAGCCTGGAATGACAACGTATTATGGGTGAAGGGTAATTGTCTTCAGAGATATGACGAAGAACCTTTGGATCTTCTATTTAGAACTGTAAAAAAAAGTAAGTATAACAATGCATAGAGTATAATATTGATATGTATGAACTGATGATTTTTTGGTAATAATAATAAATACTGTGCATGGCAGGCCCAAAGTCCTGAGTTGAGAGGAAAAATTCACTGTTGAGCAAAGTTACGGAGGAAGGGGTTGAGCTCGAGTTTATGTTGGAAGGACTTGTCCTTAGTAGAAAGAAGAGGATTGAAAGAAAGTTGAAAAAGGTTTAAAAATCTCAATCGACCAGGCTGATGGTAGGCGTTGTGATGGGAAGAAGAGAAGAACTGGTGGGGAAGGCTGAACCAATGTGGCCAAGACCCCTATAATAGACTGCTCGGTTCAGCCATAATTTATTACGTCGAGAAATTAGCTCAAACTTTTCCAAAGAAAAAAATGATGAAGCGTCCGTTGGCCTCTGGTACCACTGGAAGTGGTGAGGGTGACGGAAAAGAAAAAAAGGAGAAGGATCAAACCTTCAGGGAGGTCAGGGGAAAAGGTCACAGAAGAACGACCTACTACCGAGGGCGATCTCAATACAGTTGAGGAAAGAGCAAGGCTGGCAGCTCTTCATGGAGAGGAGAACCTGAGCAAGATGGTATGTATTGATGTTTGATCATATAAATATTTATTATGTTTTGATCTCACGCTGAGGTTGATTTGTTTTGTGCAGGTTGCTCGTTTGGTGAAGGGGATTTGGCTCAGAGTGGAAGAAGAAAAATATGAGCTAATGAAGGTTAAAATCGAGCTTGAAAAGCAGGCAGCTCGAGCTAAGGCCGATGCTCTCAAGGAAGCAAAGAAGTTAGAGGCTTTGAAGGCTTCTCATGCAGTGGCGATTGGCCATCTGCAAGTAGAGGCGAGGGTGAATTTCGAGAAGGTGAAGGCGGAATGTGAAAGGTTGGGGCACCACCTGATGTTAAAGGGATATTCTAAGGATAAGGTGGATGCCATTAGGGCAGACACCTATGTTGAGGAAGGTGATAACGAAGAAGTAGATGAGGTGGCGGCAGGAGTTGTTGATGGGTTAGACGGTATCTCCCACCAGACGGTGCTAGACAATTACAGGGATGACACCAAACTCCCAGAGGACGAGAATGAGATGGTAGGGTAGAAAAACGATTTGTATGTGTATTTTGAAGTGCCTTGTAAATTGTTGGATTTGTGCGTATTGAATAGACTTTTGTAGGCTGAGCCCCTTCTTTTTTTGTAACCCTTTTGTAGGCACTTAGAGAAATGAGTCTTAGAATAAAAGATCTAGAGACCAGGCTTGCCAGGGAAAAAGAGACCTCTATAGCCTTGCTATCTTCGCAAGCGGAGCTACAGGTTAGATCAAAATAGATATTCTGACTTGTATGCTATATCGACATAAAGCTACCAAGTAAATTAGACAACATAAGCGTAGGGGTGGATCAAAACTTGCTATCAATTTTAGGAAAATCACACTAATATAGGATGTAGAAAAATTTAAAGTATTTAGATTAAGTGGAATATTATAAACACGTACCTTAGACTTCGGAAGGTATGTCATGGAGCACCTATATGAGATATTACTTTGACCTTTGAGTCTTAAAAGTAGTTGCATATAGTAGATGTCAGAAATAAGATATCTATTCAGAAATGA
The DNA here is from genome assembly GCA_014058105.1 of Kingdonia uniflora. Lineage (NCBI taxonomy): Eukaryota > Viridiplantae > Streptophyta > Magnoliopsida > Ranunculales > Circaeasteraceae > Kingdonia > Kingdonia uniflora. The sequence continues at coordinate 47,056 of JACGCM010002168.1, forward strand.
GATATATATATCATGTTGGTAGGTATTCTGAATCGAGCTGTACATAATGCATATATTATTGTGCATATCGAATTGGATTTAGTTTGCTCGTGCGAAGATGAGGCGCTCCAATGTAACCGAGAATTTGCAAAGGTGTTGGATAGGGTGAGGGAGGCGAATGTGAACAAAAAAAATCAACACGTAAATGTGCATTTTAAATTAATTGAGACAAACCAAATTGTTGTTGACCTCACTCGCAAGGTCGAGGAGAAAGATGCCGAAATTGAGAAGAGGATAAAAGAACTTGCGGAGGTTAAAAAACACGCCATGAAGTTTCAAAGTTAGGTTGACACGCTGATGGTTAAGGGTAGGCAAACTGAAATGGTGTAATACTGTATTCAGGCGTTAGAAAGATCGGAGGGACAATCTCGAGCTGATCTTCAGAATTGTAGAAGCGAGCTGGAGCGACTGAAACAAAAAATGATTAAAAAAGATAACGAGCTGAAGGTGGTTCGAGAAAATCTATCAGCTTTGGAAGCTGCAGCTGAACACTTGCATATAGCCCTACCTGCCGAGGATATGGAGTTTCATGGATTGCAACGAAGGTGTGACGAATTAAATGAAAGGGTGGCACGATTGATGACAAAATAGGCGTAAGCCAACGTGCGTGCCAAGAATGCCGAGGCTAGAGTACGCTCAAGGGGAAGTAGAAATGAGGTTAAGGTTCCTCTAGTCCAAGGGGATGTAGTTAGTCTCTCAAGTCGAATTAGAGAGCTAAAAAGTAACATGGCTCAAATTCAAGGGCATGTGCAAAAAGGAAATGCGAACTTAAAGAAATGTCAGCACAAGCTGGATGCTGCTCTTATCAGGGAGAAGGTCTTGGAAGGGTAAATCAGAGCGAAGGAAGTTCTAATGAAGAAGAAAGACGACTCGATAAATGATACTTCTGCCAAGGAAGAATTGAATGCAGAAATCGTGATACTGCACGCTCAGGTGGCAAACTTGGAGGTCGCTCTTCAGACTGAATTAACTAAATATGTCAAAAAATTAGAAGAGAATATAGCTTTTTATGATTTAATAGACAGGAAAATGGTACATTAGAAGAAACTGTACGTGACTTTGGCGTCACACCTTGAGAAGGTGAGATGTAACTTTTCAAGGATCGTTGTAGTTAATACATCACAGGAAGACCTGTTAAAGTTAACCGTTGCGTATTTTGTAGAGGAAATAAAAAGTCTTGAGTTAGAATGAGATACCTTGTTTAAGAACCTATCTGACAAGGAATGCGTTTGTAGAGTAAATATAGTTCGCAGGAACTGTATGGACTTTATAGAAACCAATTTAGGTCCTCGACCTGCTGATCTGATAGAGAGGGGTAGAGTTGTTATAACTCACAAAATGAATTCTGTTCGGCCTCCTGCTAAAGGGTAAAGTATGGCTGATATCCCAACAACTGAAAAGATATCCATTGTAATATGACCTGAAAATAAATAGTATCTGTCGCAGATATAGTGATATAGATGAAAGCTAGTATGACCTTTGCCTTATCTTATGTCTGGTGGGGGCTTTGATATAAAACAAGTTTTTACATTTGCTACAATCGCAGAAATGTGCTGAGTTAAACCAAGTTAAATCTTGATTGAACCATTAAAATGTTGTAGACATATTGAAAGAAATGAAGGCTAGTATTACCTTTGCCTTATCTTATGCCTATTTGAGTCTTTGATATGAAACAAGTTTCTGCAATTATTCCAATTGCAGAAATGGGTTGAGTTAAACCAAGTTGAATCTTGATTGAACTATAGAAATATTGCAGACATATTGAAAGAGATGAAGGCTAGTATTACCTTTGCCTTATCTTATGCCTATTTGAGTCTTTGATATGAAACACGTTTCTACATTTGTTCTAATTGCAGAAATGGGTTGAGTTAAACCAAGTTGAATCTTGATTGAATTATAGAAATGTTGCAGACATATTAAAAGAGATGAAGGCTAGTATTATCTTTGCCTTATCTTATGCCTATTTGAGTCTTTGATATGAAACAAGTTTCTACATTTGTTCCAATCACAGAAATGGGTTGAGTTAAACCAAGTTTAATCTTGATTGAACTATAGAAATGTTGCAGACATATTGAAAGAAATGAAGGTTAGTATTACCTTTGCCTTATCTTATGTCTATTTGAGTCTTTGATGCGAAACAAGTTTCTACATTTGTTTCAATCTCAGAGATGGGTTAAGTTAGTCAAACCAAGTTGAATATTTATTTAACTATAGAAATGTTGCAGACATATTAAAAGAGATGAAAGCTAGTATTACCTTTGCCTTATCTTATGTCTGCTTGAGTCTTTGATATAAAACAAGCTTCTTCATTTGTTTTAATCGCAGAGATTAGTAGAGTCTGCCAAACTAAGTATTATCCTTGATTTAACTGGTATATGATCTATTGAAAGCTAGTATGATCTATGCTTTAATCAACAAAATGTGGTTGAATCTACGTAAGTAGAGAGATGTTATGAAAAACTTAAAAGTTTCATTGATCGGTTCAGAATTTACATTTGATGGAGATGAAAATCTCACTTTTGTAATTGAGAAAACAAAAAATCAAAAGCGAGCAACGAAAATGGAGTAGCAAGACGCTTTGCGATAGTACCATTTCAGTTGCCTAGTATTCCAAGGATTTGAAATGGGGATTCCTTCTTCTATCATGAGATAATATGATTCAAGGCCTGAGAGACCTGTGATAATGAATGGACCCTCCCAATTATTGGCTAATTTTCTAATGTGAGGCTCTTTGCGATGCTGAGGAATTTCTATGCGGACGAGATCATCGATTTGGAGGTACAGCTTCTGACTCGGCTATTGTACGACTTGGCTAGCATATAATGATATCGACCTAGGTTGGCGATGGCACATTCCCTGGTTTCATCGATCATATTAAGGTTGCAAGCTAATTCTAACTCATTTTGCTCGTCAGTCAGCTCGTATTCTCGAACTGGATGATGGTATTTTGAAGGAATGACAACCTCAGTGCCATTGGCAAGGAGGAATGGGGTACATCCTGTTGACTATCTGGGAGTGGTACGATATGGCCATAGGGCATGAGGTAATTCTTGAACCTAATTCCCTTTTTTCTGTGTGTGAAGCCATTTTTTGAGTCCATCCACGATGGTTTGTTGGTGATTTTGGCTTGGCCATTGCCTTGAGGATAGCAAGAATTGGATCGTAAGTGGATGATATTATGTTAGTTAAGGAAGGTTACAAATTTTTTCCCCACAAATTGGAGCCCGTTATCGATATAAATTAGGTTGGGGCATCCAAACTAAGTGATGATGTATTCCCAGATAAAGGAGATGACTTCTTCTTCTCTGGTTTGACATAGTAGAACTGCTTCTACCTATTTTATTAAATAATCAGTAGCTACGAGTAGGTGACGACGGTTACCTGGAGAGTTAGGGAATTTGCCGACGAGATCAAGTACCCATCTTTTGAATGGCCAAAAAACCTTGCTTACATAGAGTTTGAGTGCAGGGGTACATATTATATGCCCATGTCTTTGGCAAGTGTCGCATCTATGGGAGTACTCTTCTGCTTGCTTATGCATGCCGGGCCAGAATACTCCTTAAGCAACAACTCTTTTTGCTACTGATCGACCAGCAGTATGGGATCCACAAGTCCTTTTATGTAATTCGCAGAGCAATTCATTTACTTTTGGTTAGAAAAGGCACTTGAGGTAAGTCCCCGTGACGGAAAGGCGGTATAGCGCACCATTTTGATTAGTGTAGCATTTCGAGTTGTTGATCAGCTGTTGGTGCTCTTTTGGATCTATTAAGAATGGTCCATTGCAATTATTGTCGACACCAATGTAGGCCAAGAAAGGCTTTTGCCAATCATCGTCTCCCCCTTTATCGCCCCCAGGGTTAATCGTGCATACATAAATACGATCAATGCTGGGGGTTAAAATGATTTTGATCTGGAGATATCGAGCTTATGTACCCAAGGCCCCGATTAGATATGCCACGGAATTGGCGTATTTATTTTTACCTTGAGGAAGATAATCGAGAGTTACTTTCGCAAACTTTCTCATCCTATCTGCAATGAGGGCTGCGTATTCGATCATCTTTCCATTCTTTTTGTATTGCTCTGAGTAATGGTGGATGATGAGTAGTGAATCTGTGCAAATTATGAGTTTGTGGACATCGAGCTCAAGAGCGAGGTCGAGTCCATGAATGAGAGCTTCATACCCGGTGACATTATTTAAGGCCTCAAAATCCAAGCGGATTGATTTCTCAATTCTACCATTGGAAGGGGTAGTTAAAACAATTCCGATTGATTCCTGACCCTGCGTATCCTGCTGATCCATATGTGAGAAGTCTCTACCCTGCTGTAGCGATCTATTCAGCTCGCTCATCAAATGGCTTGGGGGGTGGATCTTTGGGTATTTCTCCTGTAAGGTCAGGGTCGTGCTCCTCCCACTCGGGATCCTCTACAAGAAAATCTGCGAGGAAATTGGCAATGGCCTGACGCTTTTTGGAATGACATTGTTTGAACTTGATATCATGTTTTCCCAAACTAACTGACCGCTGTTGCACTCTCATTGAATTTTTTTTTTTGATAAAACTTCCCGAAGCGGTTAGTGTAGTAGCCTACTTGTAGCCTTCTACTCGTAGAATTTTACTCGAAGCCTACTCGCAACCTTCTACTCACAAAATTTTACTCGAAGCCTACTCACAGCCTTCTACTCGAAGCCTACTCGCAGGCTCCTACTCGAAGCATATTCTACTTGATGCCTTGAGAATAGACTCTACACATCACAACAGAAACACTTCGACCATAGCAGCACATGGTCAAAGTATGATGGGACAGGTAGCCATCACATCAGACATGTTCGGCGTCCATACCCTTGTCAGTACAGACATGTCCGCCCCCCATACTTGCCCCAGAATATCCTGACAGTAATCATGTAACCTGACCCATACTTGGTGACTAAGCCTCCTATGATTCTATAAATAGAAGAGATGGGGAACCAATGTGAGGCTGGAAGATCTCCCCTTTGAGCTCTTACAGTTTACCTTCGACCACAATGTAAAACCCAGTACTTGAATCTTCAATTACTCATCAGTAATACAAACTCTCTTAAAAATCTTCATCAGAGGTCATAGAGCGCCGCATTCGGGCCTCTACGCAAGTATATTGTCTATTGATTTTCTACATTCTAGATTATATGCTTGAATTCTTCGTTTAAGGATAAACCCCATGGTTTAGGAGCTGACTTCCCTCTTGCCTGAAGTTAGGCCTCTACATTTGGCACCGTCTGTGCTTCCTACCCTACCAGTCTCCTTCTCCTCTTCCCCTACTTTTGATTTCAACTTCAATAAATTATCCTCAATGTCATCCACCCTCCGTTCAAGTTCTACCCATGCCGGCGACTTCGTCGGCGGAGTGGCCGCCCAAATAGCCTTACTTTCCCAACAATGAATAATCAATACACAGTTTTTCCACCCCTACTTCATCTCCTATTTTCAATAAATTTCTTGGTTTAACTTAGGTATCATGTCAACCCTTCAACCCGACTGATACTTGGGGGCGACCTTGAGCTTTTTAAACCTCCGATTTCGAGCAAACTTGAGGGGCAAGGAAGGCCAATATTTGGATGACCGGGACCCTCAGGGATGTATTGGGGGTGATAAGATATGCTTCGCTGTGGCTAAGGCCTTCGAACTCCAGTCTATTTCTTGGTTAACCCCAGGTATCATGTCTACCCTCACCCTGATTGAAATTTGGGGGTGACCTTGAATTGCTCAAGTTTCCAATTTTAAGCAAACCCCGAGGGGCAAGGATGGTCGAAAGACCGGACCCTCGGGGATGTATTGGGGGCGATCAGATATGCTTTGTTGTGGCTAAGGCCTTCAAAGCCCAGTCCATTTCTAGGTTAACCCTGGGTATCATGTCTACCCTCACCCTGACTGATACTTGGGGGCGACCTTAAAATGCTCAAGTTTCTAACATTCTAGCAAACTCGAGGGGCACGAATGGTTGAAATGCTAGACCCTCAAGAATGTGTCGTAGGCGAACACATATTGCTTCGTTGTGGCTTAGGCCTTCGAAGTCCAGTAAATTTTTGGGTTTCCTCTAGGTATCACTCCCCTCGGTCCGACTGATAATCGGGGGCGACCTAGAAATTTTTCAAAATTTCAAACATCGCTGTGGCTTCGGCCTTTGATGTTCAGCAAAACATACAGGGTTCGATCTACATATCTTTGAAACTCGCCAGGGTTCGATCATACTACAGTCATTCAAACATATTAGACTTCTACTTCGAAGTCTACTCGAAGGTATTGAAGTCTACTCAAACAGATCAAACTTCTATTTAAAAAAGATCAGACTTCTACTTCGAAGCCTACTCGAAGGTGTCAAAGCCTACTCAAATAGATTAAATTTCTATTTCAGCAGTTCAGACTTCTACCTTCGACAGCTTCGACCGATCACAATTTTTACTTCAACAGTTCAGACCTCTACCTTCGGCAGCTTCGACCGATCACAATTTTCACTTCACAAAGTTCAAACTTCTACTTCAGTTCAGATTTCTACTTCAACAGTTTAGACTTCTACTTCAGTTTAGATTTTTACTTTAGTTCAAACTTCTACTTCAATAGTTCAGACTTCTACCTTCAACAGCTTCGACCGATCACAATTTTTACTTCAACAGTTTAGACTTCTACCTTCGACAGCTTCTACCGATCACAATTTTTACTTCACAAAGTTTAGACTTCTACTTCAGTTCTGACTTCTACTTCAACAGTTCAGACTTCTACCTTCAACAGTTCAGAATTCTACCTTCGGCAGCTTCGACCGATCACAATTTTTACTTTACAAAGTTCAAACTTCTACTTCAGTTCAAACTTCTACTTCAACAGTTCAGACTTCTACCTTCAACTGTTCAGACTTCTACCTTAGACAGCTTCGACAGATCACAATTCTCACTTCATCAAAATTCAGACTTCCACTTTGTAAAAATTTAAACTTCTATTTCAACATATCAGACTTCTACCTTTAACAGACCAGCCTTCTACCTCGACAGATTAGCCTTCTACCTCGACATATCAGCCTTCTACCTTAGCAGATCAGCCTTCTACCTCGATAGATCAACTTCTACCTCGACAGATCAACCTTCTACCTCGACAGATCAGCCTTCCACCTCGACAGTTCAGACTTCTACCTCGACAGATCGACCTTCTACCTTGACAGATTAGCCTTCCACCTCGGCAATTCAGAGTTATACTCTAACAGTTTGAACTTCTACTTTAATAAATCAGACTTCTACTTCAACAGATCATACTTCTACCTCAACAGCTTATACTTCTACTTCACCAAGCTCAGACTTCTACTTTGCCAGCTCAGACTTCGACTTCGACATTGACAGATCATACTTTTCGATTCACCAAGTTTAGACTTCTACTTCGAAAGGTCAGACACTTCACCAAGTTCAGACGCCCAATTCAAACAGAAAATACAAATACCCTTCTATATCCATCTAAACACTAAACAAACCAGTATGAAGCCACAATTTATCATCAGGACGCTTCTCCTCACTTGTAGCCTCAGTAGCTCCTGCTCCACCATCTCTTCCGTAAATGACTCCAGCAAAAACAAACGGTGGCCGCGATACGAACCTATCATCTGAATAAGCCCCCACCAACTTTTCTTTATTACCCTATTTAATTATCTCCCCAAAAAACCAACGGTCAAACTGCTCAACTTCCAACGCTAAGCAGTTTTCTCAGCAAAGGCCTCTACAGCCATTTTCGAGACCTTCGCTGAGAGGGGGCAAATGTAGTAGCCTACTCGTAGCCTTCTACTTGTAGAATTCTACTCGAAGCCTGCTCGCAGCCTTTTACTTGCATAATTTTACACGAAGCCTACTCGCAGCCTTCTACTCGAAGCCTACTCGCGACCTTCTACTCGAAGCATATTCTACTCGAAGCCTCGAGAACAAACTCTAAACATCGCAGTAGAAACACTTCGACCATAGCTTCACATGGTCGAAGTATGACGGGATAGATATCCATCACATCAGACATGTTCAGCGCCCATACCCTTGTTAGTACAGACATGTCCGACGCCCATACTTGCTCTAGAATATCCTGATAGTAATCATGTAACCTGGGCTATACTTGGTGACTCAGCATCATATGATTCTATAAATAGAAGAGATGGGGATCCAAGGTGAGGTTTGAAGATCTCCCCTCTGAGCTTTTATAGTTTACCTTCGACCATAATGTAAAACCCAGTACTTAAATCTTCAATTACTCATCAGTAATAAAAAATCTTTTAAAAATCCTTATCAGAGGTCGTAGAGTGCCACATTCAGGCCTCTACGCAAGTATATTGTCTATTGATTTTCTGCATTCCCGATTATATGCTTGAATCCTCCGATTAAGGATAAACCCCGTAGTTTAGGAACCAACTTTCCCCTTGCTCGAAGTTAGGCCCCTACAGGTAGTTTGTCATGATTTTGACTGAATGACCTTGGAAGTAGTGTTTGAGTTTCTATGAAGTGTAAACAAGAGTGAGAAGAAGTTTCTCAATTTTAGATTACCTTATTTCTGCTGGTGTGAGGGTCTTGCTAATGAAATAGACTGGTTTCTCGATTTTCCCTTCCTGGCAAATGAGAACCGAGCTAAGGGAAGTATCTGTGATTACTAGGTAGATAATCAGTTCCTCATTATCTACTTGGGTGCTCATTATGGGAGGCCTCCCCAAATAGGTTTTGAGATCCTGAAAAGCTGCATCGTATTCTAATGTCCATGTGACCTCTGCATTTGGTTGAACTTTTCCTTATTTGGTACAACCACGGAGTAATAAGAATAGCCAATGGCAGCGGTTTGAAGATTTAGAAACGAAACAGTTGGTAACGGCAATCTTGCCAGAAAGTTTATGAACGTCTTTTGTTGTTTTTGGAGAGGGCATGTTGAGGAGAGCCCGAATCTGATCTGAATCGGCCTCAATCCCTTTTTTGCTGATGAAGTGGCCTAGAAAATGACAAGAATGTATCCTGAATTAGTACTTATCAGGGTTGAGATGCATCCTGTAAGATCGATGAATGCTAAATATAGTATTGAGATCTGAGATGTAATTGGCTAACTATACGCTATCGCACAAGAGATCGTCGATGTAGACTTTAACAACTTTCCCTAGGTGTGTTTTGAACATAGTAGTCATTAGTTGTAGTAGCCTACTCATGGCCTTTGACCCTACTCAGACACTCGAAGACTACTTTGCAGCCTACTCGAACATCTCGAAGCCCACTCAACCCACAAACAGGCCTCCCAAAGACCGCCCGAAGAAGAAGCTTCGACTCCGAACAAGCCTCGAGAATGGACACCACACATCGCAGCAGAAACACTTTGACCATTACTGCACATGGTCAAGGTGTGACGGGACAGACAGCCAGCTCACTAGACAAGACGCCGTAGTGATTGGTCCTTACGGCTATAGTGACTGGCCCGACCACTGCCATAGTGACAAAGTACAGAGATATACCCAAACAGTTCCAACTATTCCGGCGCCCATACTTGCTCCGGGATATCCGGACAGTACCCTTGTAATCTGACCTAACCATGGCGACTCAGCCCTTCTTATGATCTATAAATAGGAGAGATGGGGAACCAAGGAAGGGTTAGAAAAATACCCCCCAACCCCTTTACAGTTTACCTTCGACCACCTTGTATAAAACCAGTACTCGAACCTTCAATTACTCATCAGTAATAAAAAAACTTTTAAAAATCCTCATCATAGGTTGCAGAGCATCACATTCGGGCCTCTATGCAAGTACTTGTCTATAGATTATTCATACTTTAGATTATTTACTTACATTCCTTTGATTGAAGATTAACCCGGCGTTGTAAGAGCCGACTTCCCCTCTGAAAGAAGTTAGGCCCTTACAATTGGTGCCGTCTGTACTTCCCATTCTACCAGTTTCCTTTTTCTCTTTCCCTCCCCTTTGTTTTCAACTTCCACCAATCCACTTCCATGGATCCCACCCACCGCTTTGGTTCTACCCACACTGGCATCTCCGTAGACGGAGTGGCAGCACAAATAACCATACTATCTCAACAAGTTTCTCAAGCAGAAGAGCGCCACCATGCGCAGCTTCAACATGAACGTAAAAACTACCGCCAGGAGATGGAAATTGAACGAAACCGCCACCTGGATGATGAAAACAGATTGAACCGAGCAATCGGCGAGTTACGCAACACCGTTCGAAAGCTGCAGACACTACAACCTCTGGAAGCTGCTCAACCTTCACAAGCCCCAGACCCATCGCGCGTGTCTACCCACGCCCGTCTGGGTCCCCTACCAACTCTTGAAGTGCCTCCAGCCCATATCCAGGCCGAGGCTTCCCCCAACACTATTCCCCATACCGGTTCCATCCATCTCGGCATTCTCCCCACATTAAACTCCTCTAACTCCACTCTCCGCTCATCCCGATACCCCAGACGCTGCTCTACTTGGGAATGTCTCGGGGAATGCAGCGCCGAACATATACCCCCTACTCAACCTTGCCACCTTCGAATCCCACAATCTCCCCCTAATCCTGCATATGTTGTACATCAGAACTTCGACCATAAAGTACAACCTGTCATTTGGGTCAGTGTGAGCCCAAAACCCAACTCTTGGAATAGACTAAATAACCCTATTTGCCCCAAACTTCTCGCTATCGAGATACCCCCCAACTTCCATGCCCCAAAACTTAGCAAGTACTGGAAAACAGACCCTCTATCACACATTCTTGAATTCTAAAATGTCCTGAGCCTCTATTCCACAACAGATTACCTGTTACGTTGCCTTTTCCCCACCAGCCTTACTGACAGCCCCCTTCGATGGTATCACAATATTCCAAATGGCTCAATACGAAGCTTCAATCAACTATCAGGGTTTTTCATATCTTAGTTTTCCTTCAATAAGGACAGAGAAGTCAGAGTCGACGCTTTGTTCAATTTCTAAAAATCCAGCAATGAGATACTAGAAGCCTTCATCAAAAGGTTCCTCGATGAATCACAGAAAATTGAGAACCTTGAATCCGCGAATGCTATACTCTCATTCTTCAATGCCCTACCTGAACACAGTCAAATCAAAGAACACCTAGTTCTCTACAAAACTCAAACCCTCGCGATGGTGCATGTACATTCTAGGAGATGCCTGGTGTCAACCCCAGTTTGGTGTGTCATTGCCTCGACCTCATTCCCCACTCCTCAGCAGTAAAAAGCGTAATCTGGTACCACAACTTCGAGAAGCAATGAACCTTAAAGTAGATAAGCTCATAGCTGCAGGTTTTATCTGAGAAGTAAAGTATGCTAACTGTATATCAAATATTGTGGCAGTTCCCATAAAGAATGGCAAGATCAGAATCTGCGTCAACTTCACAGACCTCAACAAGCACACTCCGAAGGATAGCTTTACCCTCTCGATCATTTTAGCACTCCTCGATGCAACTGCCGGACATGAGCGCCTATCAATAATGGACGTGGCTTCGGGTTATAATCAGGCACCCCTCCTCCCCGAAGATCAATTTAAAACTACCTTTATCGCTGAGCAAGGCCTTTACTGTTTCAACGTTATACCCTTTGGCCTTAAAAAGTTAGGAGCCACTTACCAATGCCTGGTCACAACCATGTTTAGACCTATGCTTGGCAAGTCGATCGAAGACAACATCGACGACATGCTATGCAAAAGCCTTCAAAAATAGACCTATATTTAAGACCTAACTAAAGTCTTTTCGATACTTTAAACATATAACATAAAATTCAACCCAGACAAATGCCAATTTGGTGCTTAGTTTGGAAAATTTTTGGGCCACATTATCAGTAAACGAGGTATCAAGATTGACCCTACCCATATTCGAGCCCTCATCGATATGCCTTCGCCCCATACCAAGAAAGATGTCCAGAAAGTGGTTGGTAAAATAGCAGCCCTCAACCGTTTTATTTCCAAATCCTCAGACAGATATGCCTGGCTCTTTTCCCTCTTACGTGACCAAGGCGCCCACAAAGTTAAGAAGAAAAACAACTCCGAGATCAACTGGACACCCGAGTGTAAACATGCATTCCTTGAACTCAAAACTTATCTTGGCCGACCACCAATTATTAGCACCCCTATCAAAGGCAAGACAATCTCTTTATGCCTTGCTGTTATAGGAACTTCTATCAGTTCAGTGCTCATTCGACTCGATTCCAATGTTGAGAAGCCTATTTATTTTATCAGTAAAACTCTAACACTTGCAAAAACTCGATATTCGAAGCTTAAGCGTTTTCTCTTCACCCTTGTTTATTCAGCCCACAAACTCAAACCATATTTTCAAGCTCACCCCATCCGTGTTATAACAAGTTACCCCCTTCTAGAAGTACTCAGTAAAAAAGAGAAATCCAGAAGAGTATAACAGTGGTATCTGTACCTTGGCAAACATGACATTACATTCGAGAAACAAATATCCCAAAAAGGCCAAGCAGTAGCAGATTTCCTTGCTGACTTCCCGGTCGAAGATGTCTATTGGGAAGAACATGAAGATGACTTAACAGATGACCACCCCGAAACAATAGACCCTTGGAAACCCAATACTGGATGGCGTCTATTCACAAATGGATCTGCTGGATCTAATAGCTCAGAAATTGGTATTGTCTTGGTCACACCAACTAATGATCAAATAAAAAAAGCAATCAAACTTACCTTCGAATGTTACAATAATGAAGCTGAGGGCAAAGCCTTGATCCACGACCTCGACCTCACTCTCGACCTCGGCATTCCCAAACTTGTTGCTTTCACTGATTCCCAACTTGTTCAATGACATTACACAGGAGAAAATCAAGCAAATGGTCGCATGGCTGACTATGCCCTTTTTCGTTAGACAACGCATGGACCGTTTCCCCAAAAATTCAACTATCACTCACTACCCTCGAGGAGAAAGCCGATATGCCGATGCCCTCGCCTACATCGTAGCTATGCTCGGATAATCAGAATCCCGGACCCTTCATATCAAAGTACTCGAACGCCCAAGTATCGACCAGATGGATGCCAATGCCATCAATATTGGTGGCGAGAGTCTCAATCCAGATGATTGGCAAACACCATTCCTCCATTATCTAAATAATGCCACCCTCCCATATGATCCCAAAGCCTGGCAATCGTTGTTAGAAAATTGCCACAGATACACTATCCATAAACATGAATTACATCACAAATCCTCAAATAGCGTCATTCTTCGATGTATATCTCAAGCCGAAGCCTCTATAATTTTAGTCGAACTCCACGAAGGTAACTGTGGTGCTTACACTGCCGGTCATTCTATAGCTCTTTGAGCCGTCTCTCAAGGATTATTCTGGCCGAATATGAAAAAATAGGTTGAAGAGTATGATAAACACTGTGAAAAATGTTAACGTCACGCTCACGACATCCGCCGCCCTTCACAAGATCTCCATTTCAGCCAAGTCTCCTGGCAATTCAAAAGATGGTCTATCAATCTCATTGGTCCCTTCCCTAGAGCCTCAGGTTGTAGAGAAAATGTTCTAGTTGCAGCAGATTACTTTATCAAATGAGTCGAAGTTGTACCTTTATGCCGAACCAGAGAAGAAGAAGTTATCAAATTTCTATGGGAAAATATCATCACATGCTTCGGCTACCCCTATATGATTCGATGTGACAATGGTCCCCAGTTCGTCGGCAGCAAAGTCAAAAACTTTCTCAAAAAATACAACATCACCCTGTCATCCTCAACACCTTATTATCCCCAAGGCAACGACCAAGTTGAAGCAATCAACAAACCATTGTCGACGGCTTCAAGAAAAGAGTTGATGCAAAGAAAGGACGATGGGTTCAAGAATTATAGCATGTCCTCTGGGCCTATCGAACAATACCAATAAAATCTACAGGCTACACCCCTTTCCTTCTAGCATACGGTACCAAAGCTGTGCTCCCTACTCAATTCGAAGTACCTACATGATATCCTACCCTCCCAGATGAAGATAATTTTTTTGTACTCAGATGCAACATGTTACGGATCGATGAAACTAGAGACCAAGCCATCGCCAACCTTGGCCGGTACCATACATCACTACAGAAGTCCTAAGAGAGTTCAACCTTAAAGTTTCAATATCAGAAATCTGGTCCTTTGACGCGTCAACCAATCCTTAAAGCCTCGAATTACTGACAAGCTAGCCTACTCACAGCCTTCAACCCTACTCAGACACTCGAAGGCTACTTTGCAGCCTACTCGAACATCTCGAAGCCCACTCAACCCACAAACAGACCTCCCAAAGACTGCCCAAAGGCGAAGCTTTGTCTTCGAACAAGCCTCGAGAACGGACTCCACACATCGTAGCAGAAATACTTTGACCATAACTATACATGGTCAAGGTGTGATGGGACAGGCAGCTAGCTTACTAGGCAAGACGGCGCAGTGATTGGTCCTTACAGCTACAGTGACAAAGTACATAGACATACCCAAGTAGTTCCAACCATTCTGGCACCCATATTTGCTCCGTGATAGTCGGCCAGTACCCTTGTAATTTGACCTAACCATGGTGACTTAGCCCTTTCTATGATCTATAAATAGGAGATATAGGGAACCAAAGAAGGGTTAGAAAAATTCCCCCTGGCCCATTTGTAGTTTACCTCTGACCACCTTGTCTAAACCAAGTACTCGAACCATCGATTATTCATCAGTAATAAAAACACTCATAAAAATCCTCATCAGAGGTCATAGAATGTCACATTCGGGCCACTGGCAAGTATTTGTCTATAGATTATTTATTCTTTTGAATATTTACTTGCATTCCTTTGATTGAAGATTAACCCGGTGTTGCAAGAGCCAACTTCCCCTCTGAAGAAAGTTCCCTACATCAGCCGTTGATATGTGGCACCCGCATTCTTAAGTGTGAAGGGCATGACTTTGTAACAATAAAGACTTCTTTCAGTGATGAAGGTTATCTTTTCTTAATCTTCTTCTAAAAGTAGAATTTGATTATACCCCGAAGCAGTATCCATCATAGATAGGTAGTCATGGCCCGCTGTAGAATCAAGGATCTGATGAATGCTAGGAAGATGGAAACTATCCTTTGGAGTATACTTGTTCAGATTGGTAAAATCTACACAAACTTGAACTTTTATATTCTTCTTTCGGACAACGACAATGTTGGATATCCAATCTGGATATTTGGCTTCTCGAAAGAATCCCACTTTGATCAATTTCTTGATCTCGGTGTTAACTTCATCTCGAAGATGAGGTGATAGTCATCGCTATTTTTACTTGGCTGCTACGGCATTGATGTTGATGGCCAATTTGTGACATGTATTGGCCGGCTTGGCCCCAGGCATTTCTTCGAAAGACTATGCAAAAATGTCTAGATTGAGTTGCAAGAGTTGAATGAGAGCATCTTTTTCATGTTGAACCAGCTTTGTACCAATGAAAGTACCTCATCTTGGTCCATAAATATTGATATATTATGTGGGTTCCTCTGTTGATGGTTGATCGTTGAGGTGATCAGCTACCTATAATTGCTATGCAGTAAACCTGTCAGAAGTATCTAGGATAGCAGAGACGGTATTTTCACAAGCTTGAGAGAGCTTCTGACTACCTCTGATCTCATAAATACCACTATCGTATTTAAATCGGAGTGCTTGATGATAGGCGGAAGTGATTGCTTCCATGTTGTGAATCCAGTAGCGGCCCATAATCCTGAGATAACGAGATTTAACGTTAATGACATAGAAAATGATGTCGATGGTGGCTGGTCTTGCGATAATAGGTAAGATGATCATGCCTACTCATTCTTCCTTGGAACCATTGAGCCCACTGATATCGGTGTCGCTCTGAATAACTTGGTCGGCCAAACCCATTTGGTCGATTGTACTCTGAAAAAGAATCTCAATACCACTTCCAGTATTGATCATCATTGTGTGCATGAAAAACTTCTTTTTAAGCATTATTACTAATGCATCATGATATGGAAATTTGACATGGCTAGTATCGTAATCTTTGAAGGAGATCCCGAGCCGGCGGTTGCTTGACTCGGGAAGAAGCCTGACTTCTTTGTCTTGAGGTGTGATATCACTGCATTCTGATAGTCTCATGTGCTTTGATCTATTGGAATTAGTGATCTGATTGATTTCAATCATGTTGATATAGTCTCATGTGCATATGGTAAAAATGTTTTTCTTCAGCTTGATTATTGACCTGAATAACTTCAAGCTGCTTCTTATAGTAGCCATCTTTCCATGACTTCAGGTCGGCAATGTATTCGAGCATCCGTCCTTCTTTAAAAATGTATTTGAGCAACCGCTGTAAATCATAGAAATTGCCTATAGTATGATGGTTTACCTTATGATGCAGGCAATATGGTCGACTATCGATTGGTTCCAGTGGTTGAGAGACGCGACAGATTGTATCCTTCAAAAGCAGTAGAAAAATTATAGAGATTCGGACGTTCATTTTTGAGAGGATGGGTTTGTTTGGTAGACCACTTTTTCGAGGGTAGCCAGTGTGCCATTGGTGCGCTTCTGATCTCCATGTTTCTCCTTGTGTTCATTGGTTCGATTGTAGATGGGCCTTTGGTGAAGATGACAGATTTAGTAGATTTTAATCGCTCATACATCATCTTCTCCAGGTCGACGAAACTGTTAACCTTGGTGATTATCTTCTCCAAGGTCACAGGATTGTTGAGGATGAGGTATTCTTTGGCCTTGCAGTCGAGCCAGAGTGTATTGGTAAAAATAGTAACATGCATTTTCTGATCGATGTTATCCACTTTTTGCGCGAGCTCTAATTTTTTTCTGATAAATCCTCGAGATTTTCTCCATACGATTGCTTAAAACTGATAAGAGAATATAATTTCTCCTCTTTGTCCTTGTTGTGTGTATATGTCTTAATAAACTGTTTCTGTAGCTGATCAAATGTGTAAATGGAGTCCGCAGGGAGAGAGTGGAACCATCGGAGTGGTTCCTCCTGTAGACTTATGGCGAATAGAGGACAGAGGATGTGGTTGAGATTGGAGTATAACCCCAATGAATCATGGTACTGCTGAATGTGCTCCTTCGGGTCAGTACCTTTGCATTTACAAATTTTTGGAGTATGGAGACCTTTTGGCATCTCCATATCAAATAGCTTTTGGCCATCAGACTTCCTTGTAACTTTGTGACATCACCGGTAATACCCAAAACTTGTACTTCGATAAACACCCTAATTCGTTGGTCCATATGCTCTTTCGTGACATAATAACGTATTGGCTAAATTATTGGACGAGCTGGTTGTGGATGATGAGTGCCCGTACCTTCACTCAGGCGATCTCGTGCTAGAACTTGATGTTGAGGTTGCTGTTCTTCCTTTTGGCGAATGAAAATTTAGTGACCTTGACTAACTTTGGACAGAACTTCACCCCACAAATGTATGAAGAGCTATGGTTTGTGTTGTAGATTCTTGGAAATAGCTTTACTGGCGACTCCTCGAGGTCCCAATCTTTCCCTTAAAGAAACACGGGAGGTCTTTGGATGCTGATTGTGACCACTGGCTGGAGGAGCCTGTTGAGTATTTTGCAGAGCCTCTAGAGCAGTTTACATTGTTGTCATCTAATTTTTATGTTGTTTGAGCGCTGTCGAACGAGCTTGTCGCTCTGTATCGAGCTCTTTCTCTCGGAGTTCCCGATCTTTTGTTAACTAAAGTTCTTGTTCGGTACGTTTATCTGTTTTGGGGTAAAGAGTCGTCCGTAACTCTATGAGTTGCCCCAGCTCCATTAAAACTTCAAGCTGGGTCAATGTAGTCGGTCACCTAGAAGTTAACATGATTGAAAGTTATAGTGAAAGAATGCCTTTGAATACCGTGGAAATGCAATCTTTCCCACAGGTGGTGCCAAATATAATGGCCAAATTCCGTAAGCTCGAAATTGCTTAGAATTTGCTATCACACCAATGAACTTGTAATAATATTCTAATAGAAAGTATGAAATGACACAGGTAATTTTAGCATGGAAGACCTCTGAATAGGTAAAAAAACCACGACCTTGTGTGGAGGATTTTTCTAAAAGTATATTTATTACTTGAGACGGATATCTTATTTCAAGTGATCTCTAAATATATAAATGTTTTGAACCTTGTAACTAAGAAGTTTTGATGTTTGTTGAGAATCTAGAATCAATAGTTTCTTGATGATCTCTCGTGTAATTTTTCTGGTCCCTGTCTCTTATGAAACTTTTTCTTTATATATGCCTTCTTAGTAGCTCTTTATCATGCTGGAGCACATTTTTTGAACAATTAGGTTAGTGGCGGTTGACTGAATAATAGACGAGTTCATGAGAGACAGGTGCCTTAGATTGGATATGGTTTTTTGGTTTTAGTTCAGCCCACGTTCTTAGCCAATTTGTGGGGTAGGTTGGAATGTTGACTGGGGAAGATGTGTTAAAAATGCCTGAGTCTGAGTTGGAGGTAATTCGTACTAGGTGAGCTTGACTTTGGGTGAGATTAAGGGATAGGTCCCTACAGAATTAGTTCAACAGTTCGAGATGGCTCAGAGGAATAGATAAAATGAAGTTCGCTTAATGCGAACATACCATGGGCTCGAATGCCATTATATGATGTGTTGAATTACTGGCCTTGCTTCGCCTGCAAGGGGCTGATAGTTGTAAGAATGGAGCTGACAGGTGGGACATCATGCCTTGTGCGGTGTACTGGGCAGACAGTAATTATAATGTATTGTCAGATTTTTTCATCAAGGTTTTGGGGAGGGTGAAAATGTGTGGCTGTTACGTGCTCGTATGAGCACGGGTATTTATGTAAAGAACTAACGGTTATCCAAAAATGTGGGGGGATGTGGAGAGGTGAGAGAGTGGGGAATTAATTACTGTAGGGGCCTATTTCCCAGATTCGACAAAGAAAAGCTAATGAAACTTGGTAAAAGGCATTCCATCATTCGAGATGATGTCACGTCTGCAACCACAGTTCTCGACCAACCAAAAGTATATGCTATGCTTGGTCAAATAGAGCTGTTTGAAGATCCGCGAAGTTCATCCACTACCCCCAAAATAGGAAACTACTTTTCTTTTTGTAAACTACCTATATCTACTATAAATACAGGCAAAGAATAAGTTATTCCGATTTGAAATCCGATTATTCATTCATTTATACTTTCTTACCAAATAGCAATTATAATAGTTAGCAACTTTTCGTATTATTCATCAAAACCCTCCTTGAGGTCGTGGTATTTATTAGCCTTTACTGAGTTTCTACGTAACATTCTGTATGTTTGAGCTTATTATTTCATAATTCTTACTAGAAGTATTGGCGAAGATTATCCACCTAAAAAATACACCATTACAATTGCCATCGTCTATGGGAATACGATACTTTTCTTTACCACATGTGATCTAAGAAAGTCTGATGATAAACATGAATCTTTGAAGTACCTCCAAGCACTAAGGAACTACGAAATCAACCCAATAACCAAAACAGTCAATCTACACTGTGCCGTGATCGAATTTCATAAACAAATGGAGTCTGACCGAATTCAAAGGCTTGAAGATCAGCAATCCACACCTAAGATCTTGAAGTTAAAAGAGACAAAAGGATAAAAGCCTTAGACCAACAAAGTCGGACACATAAAAATGAAATGGAGCATTTACAACGACATCAATATTGACTCACTGGCCGTCAGGCATCAGCTCTCCAAGCCCGGAGTGAACACCGTTCTAGGGCTACTCGGAGAGAAAGCCAGCCAAGAGAGGAACGAGTTCAAGCTTCTCAATCCAGATCGAGAAATCCAGACTGGACTTCCCGACATTTTGGACTCATATCCTCAGCATCAACAACTATAGGAAGTCGGCATATACATAACCAATTTCCTCTACCACCGATGAGAAGACCAGTGAAAGACAGGCTGGGACTTGAAGGACAGGGTGATTTTGGTCCTCAAGTTGTCGCTGCCCTAAATGCTCTACAATAATTTATTACCTTGGATGACCTGAACAATAGGATCTAAGCCATAAACTCTGACAAGCCAGGCCGAAGATCAGTTCTCGATAGGATTGAGATAAACCCTATTTTTCCTCATCTTGAAGTCATGCTCATTCTAGAAAATTTCAACATGCCAAAATTCTATCAATATGCCGGCCTCACTAACCCTCTTATCAACGTCCTACACTTTAAAGCTACAGTTGGATTGTACTCCAAACTCGATCACATGCTCTACAGATTATTTCACATGAGCTTTAAGGAAGAAACTATTAGATAGTTCCGTACTATTCCCGAAGGCTCTATCATTATATTTAGCCAGTTTCAGCACCTTTTCGAGTCAAACTATGTTCATGCTAAGGAACGAGAGATCACAGTAGATTCTTTGTTCTTTTTCGAGCAAGGTGAGAAATAGACCTTGATGAGCTTTTACAAGCATTTCCTGCAAGAAACACGCAAGATTGGGAATTCAGACCCTAAGATTGTCGTTCTAGTATTCACCTCAGCGCTCCACGTTGACTCTAAAGTTTGAGAAGAAGTTACCTTGTACAAGCCAAAGACTGTGATAAAAATGATCGATGTTGTTAATAACTACATCGAATTGGAACGATCCAAAAAGGATAAGATGAAAAGCTCCACAGTCATCCACTCCAATGAAGCAATTACATCACCTCCTCCAAAGTCAGCCGGTAATGGAACCTCCAAACAACGCAGAAGAAACACCAACAATGTCAGGAAAAGAGGCAGAAAACTAGATAGAACCGTTCCAGTCCTGCCTCTAATGACAACCATACTTTCTGCTATCTTACCCACGATAAAGAGAGAGGAATTGTATTGAGAAGCATAGACAATCCCTGATATACCCAACAAACCCTTGTGCCAGTATTACAATGTACATTGCCATGAGATTGATAGATGCTATTCTCTAATACTGATTTTTCATTGCATTCTACTAGCTGGAAGACTTCTTCACAACTATGTAATTGACATTAAGAAGTTCCTTGAAGGAGAGACTATAAGAACAGAAGTACAACGAGAGCAATGACAAGGCCAAGCTCACCATCTTTGCATGATCGAGATTGAGAAAGGAAAGAAAAGAAAGCAAGACGATAGAATTACATCTTATTGCAAGATGACAACATCGGATAAATCAACAAAACTTCTCCCCAGCTTTAGCAAAGCTAAATGTCCTTACCATATTTCTTTTAAAGACTACGATACCAGCCATGTCAGGTATCTTTATGATGACCCTCTGGTCATTATGCTTAAAGTAGGTTAGGATTACCTACGCACACTTCTAATTGATACCAGAAGTGCAGCAGACATTCTGTTCAAAAGAGCAATTGACATTCTCGGCCTCAAAGATTCATTAAAAGCTTCGACAACCACCGTCACAGGTTTCAACGGTTCTAAAGAGTCGTCCACGGGAGAAATCACCTTGTAAGTTCAAGCGGGATCAGAAACCACTTTCGTCAAATTCATTATCATAGATGCTGAATAAAAATATTCAAGAATCTTAGGTTGCAGTTGGCTACATTCGATCAAGGCAGTACCTTCGACATATCATATGGTCTTGCGATTTCCAACTGATCACAGAGTCTATGAAATCAAACAAAGTCAAGTAGTTACACGTATGTGCGAGAATACCACTACCAACTCTCAGACGAGAAAACTTTTAAAAGCATAGTAATTACAGTTAGAAACACCCCCTAGGTTTGAGCAACATGATACTGAGGTATTGGACTCCAATAAACTTGATGGACCCAAACATAATACCTTTATTGGCTCAAAGCTGTTATCCAATGAATAAGAAACCATGAATCAACTCCTGAAGAAAAATATTGACATCTTTGCATGGTTTTTTTAAGAAATGCCTGGCATTGATCCCTCGATCGCATGCCACAAGCTCAACCTCCTTCTAGACAGTAAAGTAGTTGTGCAAAAGTGTCAAAATTTAGCTCCCCCCCTTCGCGATACCGTAAATTAAGAAATTGATAAACTCCTTCGTGTAGGATTTATTTAGGAATAAAATATTTAAAATGGGTTTCTAATATAGTGGTGGTCCCAAAGAAGAGTGGTAAAATTAGAGTTTGTGTCGATTTTATAGAGCCCAACAAGTTCCCACCGAAAGATAACTTTCCTCTCCCGCTGATCCCACAACTCCTTGACTTAGTAGAAGGGCACAAATTTCTCTTTATGATAGATGTAGCCTCAAGTTACAATCAAGTTTCTCTTGTCGAAGAAGACAAAGAAAAAATATCTTTTGTCATAGAAAAGTCTCTACAGTTACACAGTAATGCCTTTTAGATTAAAGAAACCAGGAGCTACTTACCGATGCCTGGTTACAAAAATGTTTAAAGATCATTTATGCAAAATCATGGAGGTATACATCGATGATATGATCTGCAAAAGCTTAAAGCGAGATGATCATTGCAATAACCTACAAATCATCTTTGATATCCTTCGTACCTACCAGATGCAACTCAACCCAAAAAAATGCCAATTCAGTGTCGTATCGGGTAAAATTTTGGGACAGCAGGTTATTAAGATTGAAATCAAAATCGATCTGGCACAAATCAAAGCACTCACGGCCATGCCATCTTCTCGAACCAAAAAAGTCGTTCAAAAGTTTACTGGCAAGATTGTAGCTATTCACAGGTTCATATCCTAGTCATCTGATTGAAGCAAACTTTTTTACCTCCTTCTTCATGGAAATCTAACTCCACTATCCAAAAAATAGGCCAAAGAAATCATTTGGACCCCTGACTGTGAGTTGGCTTTCCAATATCTTATAAAATACTTGTGGTGTCCTCTTATAATAAGTACTCCTGTTGATGGAAAAACACTAACAATGTACTTATCAACCATCGATGATTCTATTAACTCTGTCCTTATTGGAACTCCTGGACGAAATGAGAGAGAGACGAAATATAAACCCTAAAATTGCGATTGTTGCAAAATCGCGATTAATTACTGATTTCTTCCCCAAATCTTATGAAATTTCCATGAATCTTTGGGAGACTGAAAGTTCCTTCCCTAGGGCTCAAAGTAGAGACCAAAATGGAGTTCCAACATACGCAGAGATGGCAAAGGAACAAGAGGGTCCCAACTGTTCATTTGAACAACTCCCCACCCCAGGTAGAAGAGGAGATTTTCCATCCATCAAAGTGCCAATCAAAATAGATTTAACCTTGTATGCAGATTGGATCTGCAGAAAATCCCAATTCAGGAAGCAAGGTCTAAAGCGATTGATATTTGGAAACCAAATGGAATTTGCAAATTGATTCCAGTGGGCAAAGGTTACATTGCTATCTTTTTGGATAATGAGGAAGATCGAAATAAGATTTGGTCAGGAGGTCCTTGGGTCAGCGGAAATTAATTATTAAGATTGCTTCCTTGGAGTCCTTTCTTCGATCCAGAGAAGCAAAAAAATACACATGCTCTGGTATGGGTCAAATTTCTGGGTTTAGGAGTTGAATTCTGGGAAGTGGATACTTTGATGGTGCTCGGGCGCACTTTGGGTACCCCAATTCAAATTGATCAATCCTCCATCACGTTGGATTTCAGATACTTTGTTAATCGATATTGACCTTGCGGAGCCATTTCCAAGTAAAATTTTGGTGGAAGTAGAAGGTGGTAATTTATGGCAAAGAATAAAACTGGGAGCAACTCCAAAATTTTGCAGCCACTGCAAAATTATTGGGCACATGTTTATGGAATTCAGAGTTATCAAGGAACATGTCCAAAGAGTGGAGGATCAAAAAAAGAATCAACAAGAGATCCCGGCACCACCAGAAGCGATTACAAAGAATCAGAAGAAACGTATGAGGAAAAAAAAAGCAATGAGAAGAGTTAAACAAAGGAAAAGGCCAACTTGAAGAAACTATGGATGAAAGGGCGGAGGTGCTTGAAAAAATGCTACACCTACTTCCTGATGCTGAGCAAGATGCTATGACTCATGGAAATTGCCCAAATGATAGCTGGGAAGATTCCCCGGTTTAGCAGGACGCCTTCATTTGCAATGAGCAAGTAACAACAAGTACAGGAAGGGCTGAAGGTGAACACTTATGCACACCTCCTAACTCCGAGAGCTCGCACCAATTACTTAAAGAAACTACTATTTTTAAACTTCAGTCAGCTCTGAAATGGGCAAACATGGTTGAAGATTCGGAAAGGGATATGGCCCTGATTGCACATGATGGAATCTGGAATAATTTGGGAAAGGATATCCATGCGAACTTGAAGAAAAATACAAAGCAAAAGAATGTGGGATCGGGTGAAGGGAAAGGCTACCCAAATACCAGGTCAAATAGGAAAAAAAGCAGGTTTCCAATGAGGGTGATCTTCTAGAATATCACACGTGGGCAACAAATGCTCTAGGCTTTTACTTCGCCATCTGGTGAATAAATATCATCCATTTTTATCTTCATTACTGAACCGCTAATTGAACCTCCTGTGTTTGACATCCTCAAGCTGGGTCTCTCCGACTACAATCTTTTTTTCTTCTTCTAATGATTGTGATTCCAGGCTAGGGAACTTGTGGTACCTCTAGAAAACTAGTTTTCAAAAGCCAGACCTTATGGTTGCCTCTTCACAACATATTACTATTTTCTATGAAGGAGTACTAATCTCTGCAATACACGGTATGGTCTTTATTTCCGCAAGAAGGGCTTTGTGGAAGGTTATGGAAAACCTTGCAAATCTCAATTCACATTGGCTGGCTCTAGGGGACTTCAATTGTATTCGAAACTGGGATGAGAAAGTGGTGGAATGGAGCCTCTTCCTAGTTCAATTATAGAATTCAATGACTGCATCGACTCTTGCTGACTCTTTGAAAGCCCTTCCACGGGGCAAAAATTTTCTTGGTGCAATGGGCAAAAGGGGAATGCTCGTATTCTGAGAAGACTCGACAAAGCCTTATACAATAGTGCCTGGATATCAAAGTTTGAGGGATGGTTCTGCAGGCATTTGGCTAGAGATAATTCTGATCATTCGGCATTGGCTGGAAGTACTCAAGGAATTCCAAAACTAAGTAATATTCCATTTAGATTCCTTACAGCTTGGGCTTTAGACACTAGCTTCAGACACTTAATGGCTTTTTCCTGTGGCAAAAGTCTTGATGGAGACCCCTTATTTGTTATAATAAAGAATCTTCAGAGGCTTAAAGTGGCAATCAAGGTTTGGAGGAAAGATAACATGGGGGATTTGAAGACTTAGATTAAAAAAAGTACAGCTGATTTAGAGGAGCTGAAAGCTCAGCTTGATGGAAATTACTCGGATAACTTGATGAAGGATGCTTCAATAAAGTAATTCCATCTCAACAGCCTTTTAAAATTTGAAGACTCTATTTGGAGGCAGAAAGCAAAAGTTTCTTGGCTGAAAAGTGGGGAGAGAAATACAAAATACTTCCACTCGATACACAGAATTAGAATGCAGAAGAGCCTCATCACCAAAATATCTCATAAAAATGGTACTCAGTTATCTGGTCAGGTGGAGATTAAAGAGCACATTGTGGAATATTATACTTCAAAATTTACTTACGTCCACTCAAACATCAACCTAGGTCTTATTGGACTGATGCCGACACTTGTTAAATCCGAACAGAATATGCTATTATGTGAAATTACTTCTCCGGAAGATGTTAAACTTGCCATTTTTGGTCTCAAAGGGGAGTGTAGTCTAGGTCATGATGGGTTTAGTGGGGTCTTCTTCCAACAATTCTTGGATATCATCGAGAGTGATCTCAGAAGGGCAGTGATTCCTTTCTTTGTAGATTCCACTATCCCAAAAGGCTTTAATTCAAATCTATTGGTTTTAATTCCAAAAACAAAGATTCAAGCATAATGGGGAATTTCAGACCTATATGTTTAAGTAATTTTGTGTTTAAAGTGATTACAAAAATCCTCACCACAAAACTCAGCAAAATCACTCCAGATATTGTTTCAGCTGAACATAGTGGGTTTGTTCCTGGAAGATCAATTCATTCCAACATTTCTCTTGCCTTAGAGATGACAAACGAGATGAGAACTTGCAGAAAACATGGAAATATAGGTCTTAAAATTGACATCTCACAGGCCTTTGATACTGTGGGCTGGCCTTTCCTTCTTCTAGTACTTCAAAAGTTGGGGTTCTCTTATAAATTATGCAGCTGGATTAGAGTGATTCTCAATAGTGCCTTTATTTCAGTGCTTACCAATGGCAGTCCATGTGGTTTCTTAAAGATTCGAGAGGTCTCCAACAGGGCTACCCCCTTTCCTCCATCCTCTTCACCTTGTGGAAGATGTATTCAGCAGAGGAATCTCATGGCTGAGAGACAAACAGATTGTCAAACCTATGGTTTCCTATAAGAATATACCTAGTCCAACTCATCTCCTTTTTGCGGATAACATCCTCGTATTTGCAAAAGGTGACCTAAAGAGTCTAAAGGCGCACTTAAACTCCTTATGAAAGTTTATTAATCTTCCTCAAGTCAATGGGTTAATAAGTAGAAATACAAAATCTTTGCTGGCTCTATCTCCCCTTTTCATCTTAAAGCCACCGCTTCTCTCTTCGGTTTAGAATGGGAAAGTTCCCAGAGAGGTATCTTGGGATCTCCCTGGTGCAAGGAAGAGTTTCAAAAGCAATAGTGACTCCTCTTATTGACAATATTAGATCATGGGCAACCGGCGGGGTGGAAAGATGCTTTCTTTCCAGAGTAGAGTTGTTCTTATTCAATCCATTCTCACAAGTCTTCCAATTTTCAATATGGCTATTTACAAGTGGCCGATTACAGCTATTAAAGAAGGCAAAAGAATCATAAGAAATTTCTTGTGGTCTGGTGATCCCGCAAAAAAGAAGTTCCTTACAGTCAAATGGATAAAGTCTGCAAGCATCCTAGTAAAGGGGGTATTAGAATTCATGGTCTGAGAGATATAAATCAGGTAACGCTTATGAAGCTGGGCTGGGCTTTCCTAACGATCAAGATCCTTGGGCAAATTTTCTTTGAGCAAAATTCTTAAACAAGAAGGTTCTCTTACTCAATTAAGAAAAACTCCTCTATATGATTGAACTGAAGGAAGGTATTATCTTGGTAAAGCTAACTCAAAGTGGATCATTGGCTCAGGAAAGGATATAGATTTTTGGAGAGACTGTTGGGGTTCAGATATTGCTATTTCTAAAATGCTGGACATTACGGCAGATATCTAGAAGTACTGCAGAGCAAAGCTTAGCCAAATAATTCATCAAAAATCTTGGTTGCTCCTCTTGAAATTGTTGATTTCCTTGGCTACACTTGGCATTGATCTAAAAAGTATTATACTTAACAATTCAGAAAAAGATATCCGAGTTGGAAATACTGTCCTCACGGCAAATTCTCAGCGCAAAGTGCCTATAACCAATCAGTTCTCATAGACCCAAAGTTTGGTGGTTTACCATATCAAATGCAAAGCTATTTTCCTAGAATGCTTCTTTCACCTGGAAATTTTGTAACAATGTACTTGCAACTGAGGATATTCTCTGTAAAAGGGTAGGATTATGGTTTCAAGATTTTTTATGAAGGTGTAACTTGGAGACTTGGGCCATCTATTTTGGCGCTGCCCATGTCCTTCAGATCTGGAATGGATGGCCTCCTTGTTCAGAACCCAAGCAGCTTCACTAATCGGAAAAGCACTTTGGATACTTGCGGCTAGTTGAGTTCCTACCTAGCTGATATCTGGAAAGCTGTTGTACTTAACCTCATTACCTTCTTTGGCGGGCTCGAAACGATGCTTTTTTTTGAGGGGATTACTTTCTGTTTCAACAATATAAAATGGAGAACCTTTTTGGCAGTTAAAGATGCAGCAGTCTTTCAGAAAAGTGTATGGCGAATAACTGCCTTAACTTCAATAGTCGCAGCTTTGGGAGTTCCCACAAAGGACAAACCTTTACCTAAAATTTAGAGCTGCACTTGGGCTCTTCCTTGGTTCCAGGAAGTGAAAATTAATTGCGGGGCTGCAGTGGTTGGTTCTCCGGGTAAATATGAATTGGTGCAGTGGCAAGAAATCACAAAGGGGAGGTCTTGGCGTCCTTACAAAGGGATTGGCATTAAAAATCTTTTCTTCTCGAATGTGAAGCAATAATAGGCACTTTATATTGGCAGCCTAAAATCATTGGCAGAATATCTGGATTGAATCTGATTCCCAAACAGCTATTGCAGATTTTGCAAAGGAGCAAATCCATAGCCTCAATGAGCAAGATGGAATAGAATAAAGAATTGATTTGAGAACTCAGATTCTCTCACTGCCGGAAAGTAGCAATTTTCTCAGCATCTCAAGCATCAAAGAGGGGGCTTTTAGTTCCTGAGGGCAACATTGAAAGCTTCCAAGGCAGAACATTTCTTAGCAAAAGTAGAAGAACCCTTTGTATGCTATTTTAGATTCTCTAAGTTTCTTGACTCTCTTGTTTGTCTTTGAGTTCATTGGGCTTAGCCTTGCCTCCCTCAATTGTAACCTACGTTATATAAATCTTACTTTTTGCAACAACAAAAAAAATCTGTCCTTATTCGAGAAAGCGATGGTGTGGACAAAACTAATCTACTTCATTAGCAAAACTCTCATGCCTGCTGAGAAGATATAAACAACTTAAAAAACAACTACTCTCCTTGGTATACAGCTCTCAGAAACTTCAGCCTATTTCCAAGCTCATCCTATCAAAATCATTTCCAAGTTTCTCTCAAACTTGTACTCTTTAAAAAAGAAATTTTTTAAAGGTTTCAATATGGCTGCATTCCTCTATGAATATGACATCTCCATCAAGCTTGAAATATCTATCAAAGTTTCAAATTTTTCAGTCAAAGACCCCGATTGGGAAGAACTCGAAGAAGTACTGACCGATGACTCCATAGCAGAACCGACGCATGGTCATAAAGCATGGGATGAAGACTCTTTACTGACAGATTAGCTAGACGACGAGGATCAAGAATAAACATCGTCCTTATTACATCATTTAATTATTGCCTCGAAATAGCTATTAAACTCAATTCCATGCCACCAATAATGAAACTGATATGAAACTATCCTCCATGGACTAGATCTTGCTATAGAACTTGGGGCGAAAGGAATAGCTATGTACGTCGACTTTTTACTCATCGCCAACAATTACATAAATGTTTAAAGCATCAGGCAAATGATTGATTATACAGCCCTGCTCGAAGATAAATGTACAATTCAAAATAGTAACATCTCTTACCTCCCTCGAGCAAGAACTGCCACACTGGCGTATTGGTATACATCACTGCAATGCTCAAAACAATGAAAAAGAACTTTGAACATCGAGGTCATAGAACATTCCAGTCTCGATAATTATACATGTAAATCAATGTTACTGAGATGAAGACGCTGATGACTAAAGAAGACTATTCTATGCATACCTTAATTCCACATCCTCCAAGTAACAAAGAGGAGGCCTGATCACTCTTAGAAAAATGTCCTTGATTCACAATTAGAATAAAATCTAATATCGTATCATAGGAGGAGGACCACTTATTGAATGCATCTCTCAGAAACAAGCCCAAGTTAAAATTAAAGAACTTCACGAAGGAATCTACGCAGCTTACGTTTGGGATGATCATTGACCAACACACAATTCACTTAAGAGTTATATTAGCCAAAGATGTGACAGGACTACAGAGACTTCGTTTCGTAAATGCTAAATCCATGTTTAAGACATTAAATGCCCCGCCCTCGACTTACACGTTAGCAATGTTCTCTGGCCATTTTAAAGATGGTTGATCGATATCATTGGATATTTTCACCTAGCATCGGGAAACCGAAAGTTCGTTCTTATGGTGACAGACTACTTCGCCAAGTGGCTCGAAGTAGTACCCTTATGTCACACCGACAAAAATGGATGTCATCAAGTTTCTTTGGGAAAACATCTAACCTGGTTTAGATGTCCACAATGATACGATATGATACGACAAATAATTCATCAACAGAAAAGTACTACAATTCCTCGCAAATTCAAGATTTAACTATCTACTTCATCACCATACACTACCCATAAGGTAATGGTCAAGCGGAAGCCATCAACAATACTCAAGTCAAGATTATGCAAGCTCCTGATAAGAAATTAGGCAGGTGGGTAGATGAACCTACTTAGTGTCCTGTGGGCATGCCGACGACTCCTCGATCATCAACTTGTTGTACACCATTCATGATGGCCTTCGACACTGAAGCAGTCATACCTTCATATCTTGATCTACAAGTACTCGAAAAAAATCACAGATGGCAAAAATAAACTCAGGCTCCTCAGCAACCTCAATTGGATCAAAAAATC
>JACGCM010000563.1:600000-990629 GCA_014058105.1 Kingdonia uniflora
GACCAAGAAGATAAATTGACCTGATTTGTTTTATTGAGAAATTCCTAAGTAGTTCCCATTGAGAACTCGTGCTCTTGTTGTGTAGGCATTGGATGACACTTCGCCCATCAAGTAAAACGTTTGGCTCACATTAAAAAGAAAAGAAATAGGTATGTTATAAAAACTGAAATCATTGCTTGACTAGATTTTACCCATTGTTTTTAGAATTAATATTAAGTGCTTTCATGTTCAAGTTTTTCGGTGTGTGACTGTAGAATCCCTTTGCTAATGAGGCAGCGGTGACGCGGTGGATGAAGACACGAGGATTAGTTAAAACTTGTGAAGTTTGTGATTCTCGA
The DNA here is from genome assembly GCA_014058105.1 of Kingdonia uniflora. Lineage (NCBI taxonomy): Eukaryota > Viridiplantae > Streptophyta > Magnoliopsida > Ranunculales > Circaeasteraceae > Kingdonia > Kingdonia uniflora. The sequence goes on from JACGCM010000563.1 coordinate 600,339, forward strand.
CTCTCCAAAGTCATTCAAATGCATTTTAATATGTCTTTGTAAATATTACCTCAGTTCAAGGTTTTGATAGTTTCTCATTCTTTAGTTGAACTCAAAATCTTCTATTATTGCGCCTTATTTTACATATTCGAGTTGCAACACAAGCAGCACGTGCACGAACAATGCCAGCTCGAAGGCTCAACTTACCTGAAGATATTACAAAGTCCACTGCGTGAGATTAAAGGCGAAATGATATCAGTCAATCAGCTCAGATTTGGCCCGAATTATAGACAAAACTTGTAGAAACTGTCGTTAGCTCCAGCTTAAGGCCCGCAGTTAGAGCCCTATTAATACATAGAAAGCCCCCCATTAAAAGAGGTTGGGTGCCACTTATTGCAATATCACACTGTAACTTTTTGTCATATTAATTATTACCTTAAGATCACCATTAATAAAGACTACATTTCAGAAGTCCTCATTTGACATTATTATCTTTACTTTGCACTGAATCAGAACATTTTAGTCTAAGGGGTTGATTGTCTTATCCATTCGGTTGTACAACTAATCAAGTTTTAGGATATGCGTTAAGTGTTCTTATTTCTTATGGATGTGTTTGTGATTGCGTGATGAAGAGTTACAAATCTCATTCTACTTAGTAAATTTAAATTTGACCTAAAATAAATAAATACATTATATTGGGTCAAAAAGCAAAAAATCATAATTACACGCTGCTATGACGATCCCCGTCAACATTAGAATCACCCATTTCTTTTACTGAAATTAACAAGTATACATGTTCAAATCTATGTAGTGATGATGCGAATGCAAATATAAGAAGTTAAAGGGAAAATGAGCTTTTTAGACCTTGCATAATGACCATGAATTGGTCTAACACCTCTGGTTTGCCATTTTTAGCTTTTGGACCCTATAAAGTTAAAATTAATATAAACGGCTGAGAATATCATTCGCTAACAATTCAGAACCACTCTTCCCCAATAAAAAAACTACATAAACCTAAACCACAATTATCAAAACATGCCAACCCGAAATTACTCATCCCAAACTCAAAATCGTTCACCAACCCCTAATTGTAAATCGTTCATCTCCAAGACAAAATCAACTATCAGTAACATCTCTCTCCCAAAATACTTTATTTCTAACTCTAGAATTACACTTAACAATGGTTTTTAGTTCATAACTGCAAACCCCTCTTCACTATTATACAATAACATCTTCATCTCCTCATTATAAACAATAAACCCCACCTTTTAATGGTATTCGGATGCGAATGAATGGTTTTGAGGGTGTTGGGAAAGATGAAGCATAAATGGTAAATTTTGTATTTTTAAAGAATTGATAAATTTCGGTGAATTTTAAGGTCTGAAAGCTAAAAATGACTAACGAGAGGTGTTAGACCAATTCGTGGTCATTATGTAGGGTCTAAAAGCTAACAACTGAAACTAAATAAACATATGAATATGTACCTCAGGAAATAATAGATGAACTGATTTAATGATGCTTAATGAAATTTTTTCTTGTATTGGAAAGAAAAAAAAGGGATGGAGATATGGAAAGTTGAAATGTCTACTGTAGTGGCTTATTCCACATCCTTTAGCTCATTTTTCATCTTTGAACTACAGAAGAACTTTTGACCTCAACAACAGAACACGTGGCACAATCACAAACATGTACAGAACGAGTTTCTCAACCAATACCACTCATCCCTAATAACACTCATGCTATTGGTTGAGAGCCGTCTTATAATAGCTTATTTCGTTTCTCGGACTCAAGCCTCATCCTTGATCTCATCAGCATTCAGGAAGTACTACTAAAGGAGAAACCAAACTTTCTTCAGTTCGAGACATTACTTTTGATCTCTACACCAACAGTTTGGCCTGCACGAAGCACACAGTCAGTAATAGAGCCGTTGTACAGTAGCAAAGGTCAGAACGTTACACAATCTGGCCAAAGAATATCTCACACACACTTTGTAACGTCCATCATTAAGGGACTTTATGGTCGTCAAACGATTATATTAGATGACCTATAAGAGGACCTGGAAGACTGTAGATGAAGGACAGAACATTCACCATAGAAAAGTTCATACTCTATCATCCTACATTCTCAGAACGATCATTATAATAAACTAGCAATCTCAATAAGATCATCACTTTCTCAAAATCCTTAGGAGAGGTCGTGGTTTTTAACCTATTTAAAGGTTTTCTACGCTAAATCATCTTGTTGTTTACTGTCCATTATTCTTGAATGTTCTGAATGCATTTAGTGTAAAGGCTAAGTTCGGATCCCGGAACTAAGCTATTACATTTGGCGCCGTCTGTGGGAATTGAAATTCTCAAACCCATTATCTCAAACACTGTTGATCATTTTTTTTCTTAGAATATCGCCACCAAGTCAGAGCATGTCGATCGTCCAAGTAGAAGAAAATGCAGCTTTAGCAGACTTGAGGGCCACTTTAAACTCTAAAACAGAAAGGCGAGCAACCTTGGGACAATACCTCGTGAGTGTATAGGACGTGCTGAAGATTTTACAGGGTCATCAGGTCATCGCCCATAAGAACAAAGTCGTACAACCTGAGGGCTCGTGGATTTCTATTCATAATAGAATTGGACCTCCTCCGAAGGGCGTTCACGCAGGAGGTGCACTTCAATCTAACCATCAGCAACAGGGTATGGAGCATATCTCAATTCTGGGGATCCAATAAGAAGTAGATGGCAGCCTGGCGAGAGTCAGACAGGTTGAAAATCTACCTCAAAGAGTTCGAATCCCGGTAAAGGAACGTCTAAGTGAAGGGAGTGGTGACCACAACCCTAGAGAAGGGTGCATCACATGACCAACCATCACAGCTCGACAATATGTCACTCAGGAACATGTTGAAAAGAGAATTGAGGAATTGCTCGAAGCACATATGTTGAGTAAAGGGATCTACAACAGATTATAGAAGAGCTCGATCACCCAATAGCTATTAGATGGTGAGGTCCCCACCGGGTGTCACACTTCGAAGATCTGAAAGTACAAATGAATTGATTTAGTAGAACATGTTTAAGAGTTCCAAGTCGCTCTAGGCCTGCATTCCACGTCCAACCATATTCTATATCGGCTCTTTCCTACCAGCTTATCAGGCAAACTCCTATGATGGTTTCACACACTGCCTAAAGGATCCATCACAACTTTCGAACAGTTGCGCAAACTCTTCGTCAAGAATTACTCGCACAGCAGAGATAAAGAGGAGAACTTATATTCTCTTTTCAGCCTCAAATAGATGCCAGGAGAACAATTCGAGACGTTTACCAAAAAGTTCTTGGAATTAGCCTAAAAAGTAGATTGACTCAGCCAGAAGATTACTATTTCCACTTTCACTAACGCTTTACTTATCGATGGTCGGGCGAAGGAGTACCTCGTCCTCAACAAACTAACAATATTGGAAGAAATGATTGAAAAGGTCAACGGATACATCGACCTGAAGCGGATGGTGTCCGACTGGCAGCTTGAGATTAGTCAAACCGTTCCAATTTTAATTGGACACCAGACCAAGGTGGAGACAGGAACGAACCAATTCCAATGACGAGAGACCTCAAAAAGGGAGTAACTTGCTGAAACCTTATCTTCCAAAGATGAATGCGACTATAGCCAACATCTACCTAATATTACATAAAGACATATTCTTCGCAATGTATAGTACCTTCAACCGATCAAGAACAAACCATACTGCATCTACCATAAGGTTCGACATCATGAGACAGAGTAATGTTTTATCTTACAACAGTTATTGGAATAGATCTTCGCAGATAGATGAATGCACGAATACATAGTGAACGTAAGGAGTTATAAGAATGAGAGTTACAAAAACCCTACCAAAGCTGTACAAGTCGAGGAGCCCACAGCCGAAAAACATTTGTACCATATCTCACCCTGCTATCTTGTGGAGACCCAGGTCATCCAAGAATCAAACATGAGCAAGCGAAGGCGTGTCGCCCAATGTCACGACTTATCCATGCAAGATAAAGAAGCTTTCTTAATTCCAATATCCAGCTCTCAGCGAACTGGGATCTCTTTCAATGATTACGAGGTTCGGCATGTCAACTATCCTCACCATGATGCTTTGGTGATCATGTTTAAAATGTGGAATATGGTGCTTCATACGATGATGGTAGACAACGACAACACTATCGAACTCATTTTCCAGAGCACGGTCGATCAGATGGGTTTGGCCGATAAGGTCCAACCCAGCGACGTTGATATCTGTGGTTTTAATAGATCCAGGGAGGAGCGTGTAAGAAAGATTATACTTCCTATCACTGCAGGACCGGTAAAACTCGATGCTATCTTTTATGTTGTCAATACAAAATCCTATTACCTGGGGATAATGGGACGTTGCTGGTTACACAATATGCATGTTATTTTATCGATCTATCACCTGGCATTATATTTTGAATGGGAAGGAAGGTTTTACGAGATAAAAGGAAGTCATAAATTAGTACAAGTGTGCGAAAATTCTGTCGTCATTGGACCAGAACCTTCCGAACATCAACTCGCATAACAATTACATAAGACAACATGAAACATTGCAGAGAACTATACAGTCAACTCTTCAGGGAAACATCTGCCTGATGTAAAAATTGCAGAGTACGTTAAAATTGGTGGACCCAAGCGTGAGACACATATTGGCACTCATCTGCCCTCAGCAGTGCGCGACACTATTATCCAGTTCCTTAGGGAAAACAGTGATGTCTTCGCTTGGACATTTTACGAGATGCCGGGTATCGATTCGAACCTGGCCTATCACAAACTCAACTTTAAGGAAAAAGTCGCAGCTATCAAACAAAGATAGAGGACTTTAACATCGAGACTTTGGGATGAAGTCAACAAAGAGATCAAAAAACTCATCAAAGTTGGTTTTATCCGAAAGCCAATTATCGAGAATGGATATCGAATATTGTAGCTATACCGAAGAAGAATGGGAAGAGCAGGGTATACGTGGATTTCACCGACTTGAACAGACATACTCCAAAAGACAGTTTTTCATTCCCAGTTATAAATAACATACTAGATTCTACATCAGGACACGAGCTACTGTCCATGATGGATGCCGCGTCAGGATACAACCAAATACCTATGCTACCAGACGATCAAGAAAAAATAACTTTCATTACAGAGCATGGCCTATACTACAAAGTCATATCATTCGGTCTCAAGAATGCTGGAGCTACTTGTCAGTGATTGATAACCCAAATGTTCAAATATCACCTTGGAAAAATAATGGAGGTCTATATAGATAATATGTTGTGTAAAAGTCTTAAGAAGGAAGACCATATAGCAGACTTACACACGGCTTTCGATATTCTCTGTCTCTACAAGATGCGGCTCAACCCTGAGAAATGTCAATTCAGAGTCCAGTCAGGAAAAAATTTGGGCCACTTAATTAGCAAGCGCAGTATTGAAGCTGATCCAGATCGTATTCGCACATTATTATCTATGCCTTCTCTGAAAATGAATAAAGACGTCCAGAAGTTAGTAGGCAAGATTGCCACAATAAACTGTTTTGTTTCAAAATCGTCTGATCGCTTTCGATGGCTATTCAACTTATTACGTGAAGGGACAACAAAGCAAAAATCTAAGAAGGACCTCGAGATCGAATGGACAGTTGAGTGCGAAGAAGCATTTCAGTAACTTAAACTTTAGCTGGGTTCACCGCCAGTGATGAGTACACCTAGCGAAGGGGAAGAGCTCACCATTTACCTTGTAGTTACTGAAGAATCATTGAGTTATGTTCTTATTTGACTTGATGAGAAGACCAAGAAGCCTGTCTACTTTATCAGTAAAACTCTAACTCCAGCAGAATCCCGATACAGCAAGGTTGAGAAATTACTTTTAGCTCTCGTCTACACCTCGCAAAAATTGAGACAATATTTTTAATCCCACTCAGTACGAGTAGTGACCAACTACCCTCTGCGTGAAATCTTATCCAAACAAGAAAAATCCAGACAAGTCCAGCAAGGTCAGCCGCTTTTGGCGAGTATGACATCCGCTTTGAGCCCATACATTTTGAAAAGGGTCAGGCCGTAGCAGATTTCCTTGTGGACTTCCCCGTAGAAGATCCTGATTGGGAAGAAGACAGCACAGAGATTCATGAAGAACAGGTCGAAGAAAAAGTATAATGGATAACTCAAAAGGGATGACATCTTTTGAGTGATGGATTCTCTGAACCCACAGAATCAGGCATCAGAATCGTGTTAATCACACCTTCTTATAATTGAATCGAAAAAGTAATCCGATTAAATTTCAAAGCTACCAACAATGCAGCCGAGTGCGAGGCGATGATTCACGGTCTTGACATGGTTCTTGAGATTGGAGTATTCGAGCCGTCTGTATACACAGATTTTTTACTCATCGTAAACCATTACACAAAAAAATTCTAAAAGAATGAGAAAATGGTCGATTACGCAGCCGCAGTAGCCGACTGAATGAGTAGATTCAAGAAATTTTCTATCAAACATTTACCGTGCAGAGAAAATAGACATTCTGATTCCCTCGCATATCTCGCAGGAGTCCTTGGTTCAGAAGCTCGATATCTCAAGATTGAAGTATTATCGACCCCCAACATTAACGTCATAAGCTCAAATTCTGTTAATATTGGGGGCGTTGAAGAGGATGAGGGCGATTGGAGATGACCTTTACTCAAGTATTTTATAACTAAAAACAAATTCGATAGCGAACTCCTTCAAGACCCTACTGAAAGAAGACACCTACTTGATAATGCTAAATGCTACATCGTAGAAAATAGTTTCTTATACAAGATTTCGGCCACAGAGCCGTATCTCGAATGCTTATCCCACAAAGAAGCTTAGAAATTCCTATGCGAACTACATGAAGGTACTTGTAGTTCCCACGTAGTAGGAAGATCTCAAGCCAATCGAGTTCATGCCCAAGGCGTCTTCTGGCCTAAAATGAAAGCCCAAGCAATCGAACTCGCAAGTAAATGTGATGCCTGCCAACGACACGGTCCCCAAATTCGAGCTCCAGCTTTAGAGCTCCATTCCAGCAATGTTGTATGGTTATTTAAATGATGGGCCCTCAACCTTGTCGGCGAATTTCCTACTGCACCAGGAAAATGGAAACATCTTTTACTCGTAACGGATTACTTTACTAAGTGGGTAGAAGCAGTTCCTCTGTGCAGCACACGAGAAGAAGAAGTCATCAAGTTCATTTGGGAAAACATCATCATCCGCTTCGGCTGCCCCCATCTCATCAGGATCGTCAATGGACCTCAGTTCGTTGGTTCCAAAGTCATCGAATTCCTTAATCAACACAATATCATATATTCTCCTTCAAATTCGTATTACCCACAAGGGAATGGTCAGGCCAAAATTATTAATCGCACTATCGTGGATAGGATCAAAAAGCGCCTAACAAAAAAGAAGGGAAATTGGGTCATAGAGTTACCACATGTGTTATGGGCTTATCGAACTATACCCTGAGTTTCAACTGGATTCACGTCGTTCCTCCTCTCTTACGGTACAGATGCAATCATCCCTACTCAGTACCATCACCCTATCCGCGACCATACCATGAACGAGGAAGAAAAAAAATTCCAGTTGGCATGTAATATGAATTGGATCGATGAGACTCAGGACAAAGCAATCATGAATTTGAGAAGATACCACCAAGCTTTAACCCGATCTTATAACAAACGTGTTCAGCATAGAGAGTTCAAAATCATGGATCTGGTCCTCCGAGAGATTCCCAAACATCGCAAAGAGCGTAGCGCAGGGAAATTATTTGAAAACTGGAAAGATTCTTTTGTCATTACCAGAAAAAGTAACATCGGTTCCTACAACCTCGCCACTGAGAATGGTGAGCACATACCTAATCCTTGAAATACAAGGAGACGGAAGTTATATCACAGGTAACAAATCTGTCACAATATACTTTCCTTAAATCAATCAATTATTTTGCATGACGATCACACATCAATGAAAGACTTACGTTTGATCCGCGTAAATCTGAGTATTTTCACTACATTACAGTACTTTTTCTAATATAACCAACAAGTACTTCTAAACTCATATTATAGATTGTTTGTTGCTTCGGCTAAACCGATCGTCTTAATGCATTACAGATCGTTTGTTACTTAGGCCAAACTGATCTATCTAAACACATTCGCGATACGTCAACCTTATACCAATAAAATACTTGTATTCGATTGACATATCTTACAGTACTTTTTCTAATATATCTAACAAGTACTTCTAGACACAGATTACAGATCATTGTTGCTCTAGCCAAACCGATCATCAAAATACATTACAGATCGTTTGTTGCTTAGGCCAAACCGATCTATCTAAACACATTCGCGGTACATCAATCTTGCACCAATGAAATACCTGTGTTCGATTGCCTTACCTTACAATACTTTTTCTAATATATCCAACAAGTCCTTCCAAACACATATTATCAATCATTTGTTGCTTAAGCCAAACCAATCATCTAAATACATTACCAATCATTTGTTGCTTAGGCCAAACCGATCTATCTAAACACATTCGCGGCACGTCAATCTTACACCAATGAAATACTTGTTTTCGATTGCCCTACCTTACAGAACTTTTTCTAATATATCCAACAAGCACTTCTAAACATAGATTACAGATCGTTGTTACGTCGGCCAAACCGATCGTCAAAATACATTACAGATCGTTTGTTACTTAGGCCAAACCGATCTTTCTAAACATATTTCGCAGTACGTCAATCTTACACAAATAAAATACTTGTGTTCGATTGCCCTACCTTATAGTACTTTTTCTAATATATTCAACAAGTCTTTCCAAACATAGATTACAGATTGCTTATTGCTTCGGCCAAACCGATCGTCTAAATACATTACAGATCGTTTATTGCTTAGGCCAAACTGATCTATCTAAACACATTTGTGGTACGTCAATCTTACACCAATGAAATACTTGTGTTCGATTGCCCTACATTATAGTACTTTTTCTAATATATCCAACAAGTACTTCTAAACACAGATTACAGATCGTTGTTGCTTCGGCTAAACTCATTATCTAAATATATTACAGATCGTTTGTTTAGGCCAAACCAATCTATCTAAACACATTTTGCAGTATGTCAATCTTAAACCAATGAAATACTTGTGTTCGTTTGCCCTACCTTATAGTACTTTTTCAAAATATCCAACAAGTAGTTCTATATATAGATTACAGATCATTTGTTGCTTCGGCCAAATTGATCGTCTAAACTACATTACAGATCATTTGTTGCTTCGGCTAAATCGATCATCTAAATAGATTACAGATCGTTTGTTGCTTCGGCCAAATCGATCATCTAAACTACATTACGGATCGTTTGTTGCTTCGGCCAAACTGATCATCTCATACATAGCAGATCGTTTACCAATTTGGCCAAACCGATCACATATCATGTTGCTTTCCATACATTATCGTTGGTACTACATACAGTTAGTACGGCTAATTGTTTCGTCCTTAACTATTGCATCATGCATCTATATTGTTATTCTTGTTGCATATACATACAACATAATCACATTCCTCACTCCTAGCTAGAGCTATCTCTTAAAATGTTACCTGCATTAGAAGGTCCTGCATTGATGCATGATGGGACCTTACATTACTTCTACGTAACTTCTGGCTCAAGAATTCTGGCATTCTCCCTACAATAATCTTCTTTCCCTATCTAATATTCTCTGTTTAAGCGATCTAATTCTAGAAATTATGGGTTCTAAATACACAGATCGGATTACCTCTGTAGGGGCTTATCCCTCGATCTCACCTAAAATTGAGCTGCCGATAATTCGAATTATATCCATCTCAGACCCACGCATTCTCAATAACTTTTCCAATCAACAATTCAACCTACTCCGTGAACTGGTGAAGAACGTGGGTCGAACTCAAACCGAAAAACCTTAACCAGTCAAAGACACCTGTCTCTCACGAACTCGTCAATTACTCAGTTAACCGCCACTAACCATATTGTTTGGAGAATGTGCTCCAGCACGATGAAGAACTGTGAAAAATGCCTATATAAAGAAGAAGTTCTAGAAAAGATAGGGACTAGAAAAATTATACGAAAAATCACCAAGAAAACTACTTGTTCTAGATTCTCAAAAACATTCAAACTTCTTAGTTACAAGGTTCAAGCATTTCTAAATCTAGATATCACTTGTAATAAGATATCCGCCTCAAGCAATAAAGATACTTTTTCAAAAATCTACCACTCGAGGTCGTGGGTTTTTACCTATTCAGAGGTTTTCCACGCTAAAATCACTTATATCATTTCCTGCTTTCCATTAGAATATTATCGCAGGTTCATTGCTGTGATACCGAATTACAAGCCATTTCAAGCTTACAAAATTTGGCAATTATATTTGGCGCAGTCTGTGGAAAAGATTGCATTTCCATGATATCCTAAGGCATTCTTTCACTACAATTTACAATCATGGTTACTTCCAGACGACCAGCTACAGGCATCCAGTTCAATGTTTCAGTAGAGCCGGAGTAACTTATAGAGCTACGGGCGAATCTTAACGCCAAAACAGAGAAACGCGCCGAGCTCGAACTTCAGTTAACTAAGGATTGAGAGCTCCGTGAGAAGGAGCTCGACACAGAATGAAAAGATCGTTTGACAGCGCTCAAGCGACATGAAGACTAGATGACAACAATACAGACCGCCCTAGAGGCTCTGCAAAATACTTAGTAGGCTCCTCCAACAGGAGGTCACGATCAGTTGCTAGAGACCTTCGGTGTTTCTATAAGGGAAAGATTGGGGCCTTGAGGATTCACCAGTAAAGCTATTTTTAGGAATGTTCAGCACGAACCACAGCCATCAATTCATTTGGGTGGTGAAGTTCAGTCCGAAGCTAGCTGAGGTCACAAAATTTCCGTCCGTCGGGAGGAAGAATAGTGACCTCATCATCAAGTTCCAGTACGAGATCATTTGAGTGAAGGTACTGGTACTCATCATCTATAACCTGCTCGCTAACGATTCAACCAACACGTCATTATGTCACGAAATAGCATATGGACCAACGTATTAAGGAGTTGATTGAAGCACAAGTTATGGGTACTGCCGGTTACATAACAAAATTACAAGGAAGTCTGATTGGCAAAGAACTATTCGATATGGAGATACCGAAAGGTTTCCATACTTAAAAAAATTGTAAATACAAAGGTACTGACCCGAATGAGCACATTCAACAGTACCGTGATTCATTAGGATTGCATTCTAATTTCAACCACATCCTCTACCATCTGTTTGCCACAAGTCTGCTAGAGGAACCACTCTGATGGTTCCACTCTTTCCCTGAAGACTCCAAATATACATTCGACCAGCTGCAAAAATAGTTCATCAAGACGTATGTTCACAACAGGGACAAAGAGGAGAATTTGTATTCTCTTATCAGTCTCAAACAATCACACAGAGAGAAACTCTAGGCTTTTATGAAGAAATTTTTAGAGTTCGCGCGTAAAGTAGATAACATATATAAGAAAATAGTTGTAACTGCTTTCACCAATACGCTCCTGCTTGACTGCAAGGCCAAATAGTACCTCTTCTTCAATAAACCTGCGACCTTAGATGATATGATCACCAAGGTCAATAGTTACGTCAACCTGAAGAGGATGATGTCTGAGTGACATAAATCTACTATATTCATCCTCACCACCAAAGGTCCATCTACAAATCGAAGCACTGAACTAAAGGAGGAACAGGGAGATCAGAAGTGCACCAAGGGCAACACTGGCTACCCTCATAAAGGTCTGCTAAACAAACCCATCCTCCCAAAGATGAACGTCCAAATCTCCATAAATTTTCTACTACTTTTGAAGGATATGCTCTGCTGCGTCTCTCAACCACTGGAACCAAACGATAATCGACTATATTGCTTGTATCATAAGGTAAACCATCATTCTACTAACAATTGCTATGCTTTACAGAGATTGCTCGAGTACATTTTTTAAGAGGGAAGGATGTTTGAATATATTGTCGACCTGGAATCATACAAAGATGGCAGCTATAAGAAGCAGCTTAAATTAATTTAGGTTAATGATCAAGCTGAGGATAAGCATCTTTACCATATGTACCACAACAACATGATCAAAATCAACCAGATCACCAATTCAAACAAATCCAATAGCATGAGACTATCAAAATGCTACGATCTCACACCTCAAGGTAATTAAGCCAAACTTCTTCCTGAGTTGAGCAATCATCGGCTTGGGATTTCCTTCGAAAATTGTGATACTAGCCATGTTAAATTTCCACATCATGATGCGTTAGTAATAATGCTCAAAATGAATAAGTTTGCCATGCACATGATGATGATCGATACTGGAAGCAGTATTGAGATTCCATTTCAGAGCATTATCGACCAAATGGGATTGGCCGACCAAGTTATTCAGAGCAATACCGATATTAGTGGGTTCAATGGTTCTAAAGAAGAATGAGTAGGCAAGATCATCTTACCTATTACTGCAGGACCAGCTACCATCGACGTTGTCTTCTATATCATCAACGCCAAATCTCGTTATCACAGGATTATGGGCCGCTGCTAGATTCACAACATGGAAGCAATCGCTTTCACCTATCATCAAGAGCTCTGATTCAAATACGAAAACGGTATTTATGAGATCAGGGGCAGTCAGAACTCTCACGAGCTTGTGAAAATACCGTCTCTGCTATCCTTGATACTTTTGACAGATTTGCTACATATCAATTACAGGAAGATGATCACCTCAACGGTCAACCTTCAACGGAGGAGCCCATAGAAAATATCAACATTTATGGACCTACCAGAGGTACTTTCATTGGTACTAAGCTGGTTCAACACGAAAAGGATGCTCTCTTTCAGTTCTTGGAACTAAATCGAGATGTTTTTACGTGGTTTTTCGATGAAATGCCTGGGGTCGATCCGACCAAGGAATGTTACAAATTAGCTATTAACATCAGTGCCACGGCGGTCAAACAAAATTAGTGACGACTATCACCATGTCTTCGAGATAAAGTTAACACCGAGATCAAGAAATTAATTAAAGTGGGATTTATTCGAGAAGCCAAATATCTAGACTTGATATCCAATATTGCCGTTGTCCCAAAAAAGAATAAAAAAGTCTGAGTTTGCATAGATTTTACCGATCTAAACAAACATACTCCAAAGGACAGTTTCCCTCTTCCCAACATTTATCAGATCCTCGATTCCACAGTAGGCCATGACCTCCTCTCTATGATGGATGTTGCTTCAGGATACAATCAAATTCCACTTTTTGAAGAAGATCAAGAAAAGACAACTTTCATCACTGAAAGAGGTCTTCATTGCTATAAAGTCATGCTCTTTGGACTTAAAAATGCAGGCGCCACCTATCAACGATTGATGACTACTTTGTTCAAAGAACATCTAGGGAAAGTTGTTGAAGTCTACATCAACGATCTCTTGTGTAAGAGTGTACAGTCAGCCAATCACATCTCAGACCTCAGCACTGTATTTAACATTCTTCGATCTTTCAGGATGCGTCTCAACCCCAATACATGTCAATTCGGGGTACATTCTGGCCGATTTCTAGGCCACCTCATCAGTAAGAAAGGGATTGAGGCTGATCTAGATCAGATTCGGGCTCTCCTTAACATTTATTATCCAAAAGTAACGTAAGATGTTTAGAAACTTGCCAGCAAGATTGCCGCTATCAACCGCTTTATTTTTTAATCTTCAGACTGCTGTCGTTGGCTCTTCCTATTACTCCGCGGTTGTACCAAACAAAGAAAATTTTAGCCAAATGCAAAAGTCACATGGACACCAGAATGTAAAGCTGCTTTTAAGGATCTCAAAATCTATTTGGGGAGGTCTCCCATAATGAGTGCCTCTGTAGATAATAAGAAACTGATTATCTACCAAGTAGTCACAAATACTTCACTCAGCTCAGTTCTCATTCACCTTAAAGGGAAAATTAAGAAACCAGTCTACGTCATCAGCAAAACCCTCACTCCATCGAAAATGAGGTACTCTAAAATTAAGAAATTTCTTCTCACTCTTGTTTACACTTTAAAGAAACTCGAGTACTACTTCCAAGCTCATTTAGTCAAAGTCATGACAAACTAACCACTTCGAGAAGTTCTATCCAAGAAAGAAAAATTAGGAAGAGTACAACAGTGGTCAGTCAGTTTGGGAGAACATGATATCAAGTTCTAACAACGCCATTCCGAGAAGGGTCAGGCTGTTACCGATTTTCTCATAGATTTTCTAGCAGAAGATCCTGAGTGGGAGGAGCATGACCCTGACCTTATAAAAAAAACTTCTGAAAATCCACCCTCCAAATTATTTGACGAACGAGCTAAATAGATTACAATAAAAGGGTGGAGACTTCTTAAGGATGGATCAACAGGACCCACAGGGTCAGAAATCGGAATCGTATTGATTACCCCTTCCAATAACATAATTGAGAAATCAATCTACTTAGATTTTGAGGCCTCAAATAATTTCACTGAATACGAAGCTCTCATTTATTGACTCGACCTCGCTCTTGAGCTCGATGTCCCCGAACTCTCAGTCTATACAGATTCTCATCTCATCGTAGACCATTACTCGCGATTATCTACCTTGAGGTGAAAACAGACACGCCAATTCTTTGGCATATCTATCCGGGGTCTTGGGTACAAAAGCTCGATATATCCTAATCGAAATCATTTCAACCCCCGACATTAATCATATTTATGTATACATGATCAATACTGGGGGCGATAAAGGGGGAGATGATGATTGGCAAAAACCTTTCTTAGCCTACCTCGGAATCGACAACAGCTGTAACATACCACTTCTAACAGATCCAAAAGAGCGCCGACAGCTGATCCACAACTCAAAGCGCTACATAAATCAATGTGGTATGCTATACCGCATTTCCATCACAGGGCCTTACCTCAAGTGCCTTTCCAAACCAATAGAAGATAAAATGCTCCACGAATTACTTAAAGGGACTTGTGGCTCCAATGCCATAGGTCGATCACTAGCAAACAGAGCTATTACACAAGGAATATTCTGGCCCGGCAAGCACAAGCAAGCAGAGGAGTACTCACGTAGATGTGACATCTGCCAAAGATATGGACACATGATACGCGCCCCTACGCTCGAACTCCATGCAGGCAAGGTATTCTGGTCATTCAAAAGATGGGCACTTGATCTCGTCAGCGAGTTCATTAATTCTCTAGATAACCACCGTCACCTACTCATAGCTGCAGATTATTTTACAAAATGGGTAGAAGCAGTTCCACTATGTCAAACCAGAGAAGAAGATGTCATCTCTTTTATCTGGGAACATATCATCACTCGGTTTGGGTGCCCCCACCTAATTTGTATCGATAACGGGCCCCAATTTGTTGGAGAAAAAATTGTAACCTTCCTCAACCAACACAATATCATCCATTCACCATCCAATCCTTACTTTCCTTAAGGCAATGGCCAAACCAAAATCACCAACAAAACCATCGTGGATAGACTCAAAAAATGGCTTCACTCATAGAAAAAAAGGAATTGGGTTTGAGAGTTGCTTCATGTCCTATGGGCATATCGTACTACTCCCCGATAGTCAGCAGGATACACCCCATTCCTCCTTGCCTATGTTATTAAGGCCGTCATTCCTTCTAAATACCATTAACCAGTTCGAGATCACGAGCTGACTGATGAGGAAAATGAGTTTAAATTGGCTTGCAACCTCAATATGATCGATGAAACCAGAGAATGCACCATTGCTAACCTAGGTCGATATCATCATATGCTAGCCATATCGTACAACAGTCGAGTCAAAAACCATACCTTCAAAATCGATGATCTCGTCCTTAAAGAGATTCCTCAGCATCGCAAAGAGCCTTACGCTGGAAAATTAGCCGACAATTGGGAGGGTCCATTTAATATCACAGGTTTCTCAGGCCTGGGATCATATTATCTCATGACAGAAGAGAGAATCCCCACTTAAAATCCTTAAAGCACTAGGCGACTAAAGCGATACTATCGTTAAGCATCTCACTACTCCATTTCCATTTCTCGTTTTTGATTTTTTTAATTCCAAAAGTGAGATTTTCATCTCCATCCAATGTAAATCTTGAACTGATCAATGAAACTTCCAAGTTTTTCACATCATCTCTCTACTTACGTAGATTTAACTACATTTTATAGATTAAAGCATAGATAATACTAGCTTTCAATCGATCTTATACCAGTTAAATCAAGGATAACACTTGGTTTGGCTGACTCTACTAAATCTCTGAGATTAAAATAAATATAGAAACTCGTTTCATATCAAAGACTCTACCAAACATCAGATAGGGCAAAGGTAATACTAGCCTTCATCTAGTTCAACTTGTTTAGGACATTATATCAGTTAAATTAAGGATAACACTTGGTTTGGCTAACTCGACAAAATCTTTGCGATTAAAACAAATGTAGAAACTTGTTTTATATCAATGACTCTAACAGGCGTAAGATAAAGTATAGGTAATACTAGCCTTCATCTCTTTCAATATGTCTGTAACATTACTACAGTTAAATCAAGATTCACTTAGTTTGACTGACTCAACCCATCTCTGTGATCAGAACAAATGTAAAAACTTGTTTTATATCAAAGACCCTACCAGACATAAGATAAGGCAAATGTCATACTAGCTTTCATCTATCTCGCTATGCCTGCGATAGATACTATTTATTTTTAGGTTACATTCACAACCACTGCAAGGGATTCTTTTTTTCTATTGGGAGGTCAGCCGCGCTTTCCCCTACAGCAGGAAGTCGATCAGACTTCAGTTAGCGAGTTATTGCAACCCTGCCCCTCTCTATCAAATTAGCAGGTCGAGAGCCTAAATTCGTTTTCATGGAGGCCATACAGTTTCCTCAATCTATTTCAACTCTACAAATACAACCCTTGATTGACAGACTCTTAAACAAAGTATCTCGTTCTAGCTCAAGTCTTGTTACTTCCTCTACAAAATAAGTAACGGTTGACTTTAATAGATCTGAGTGTGATGCATGAGATACGACTATCTTCAAAAATAAGACCTTACCTTCTCAAGGCGTGACTCCAAAATTGCATACAGTCTCTTTTGGTGTGTCATTTCCCTTTCAGTCAGAGCATCAAAAGCTATACTCTCTTCTAATTTTTTGACGGCTTTAGCTGACTCAGCCTGATTAATGGCATCTAAGTCCACCACCTGAATACGAAGTCTCTCGATTTCGGCATTCAAATCTTCCCTGGTCGAAGTATCTTTTAACAGGTCATCTTTCTTCTTAATCAAAATCTCCTTCACCCTTATTTTCCCTTCCAATAATTTTTCCCTGACTAGAGTAGCATCCAACTTATGTTGGCATTCGTTAAGTTTGCATTCCCTTTTTGCACATGCCCTTGAATTCGAGCAACGTCACCTTCCAGCTCCTTAATTTGACCTGATAGGCTAACTACATCCCCGTAGATTAGAGAAACCTTAACATCATTTCTACATCTCCTCGAACGCTCTCCAACCTTGGCATTCATGACATGCATGTTGGTTTGCGCCAACTCGGTCTTTAATCATGTAACCCTCTCATTTAACTCGTTACACTTCCGTTGCATCATCTGAAACTCCATATCCTTGGTAGGTAGGACTGTATGCAAGTGTTCGGCTGTAGCTCCCAAAGCCGATAGCTTCTCTCGAGCTACCTTCAGCTCACTATCTTTTTCAATCATTTTCTGTTTTAGTCGCTCCAGTTCACTTCTGTAATTCTGAAAATTAGCTCAAAATTGCCCCTCCAATTTTTCTAGCGACTGAATACGGTATTGAGCCATGTCAGCATGCCTACTCTTTACCATCAGCATGTCAATATAGCTTTGAAGCTTTGCTGCGTGTTCTTTTATCTTTGCAAGCTCTTTTAGCCCCGTATCAATTTCAACATCCTTCTCATCGATCTTACGAGTGAGGTCAGCAGTCTGGGTTGCCTCATCAAACTTGAAGTGCACCTTTACATGTTGGTCTTCTCTGTCTTCATTCGCTTCTATCTCCCTATCCAACTCCTCTACAAATTCTCGGTTGCATTGGAGTGCATCATCATCGCGCGGGCGAGCTGAATCCAATTCGATCTGCATAATATAGATACATTATATACAGTTCGATTCAGAACACCCCATCAACATACAAATATATATATATATCTCATTTCTAACAAGATATTTGATTTCTAACATCTACCGTGTGCAACTACTTCTAGACTTAAAGGCCAAAGTACGATCTCAGATGGATGCTCCATGACATATATTTCAAGGTCTAAGGTACATGTTCTCTATATGTTAATTTGTCTAAAACTTAGATTTTTCCTATGCACCATTTTAGTGTTATTTTCTTAAAACTGATAACAAATTTTTGGTCTGCCTCTACGTTCTATGTTGTCTTATATATTTGGTAGATTTATGTCAATATAGCATATAAGTCAAAAGGCCTGTTCCGATCAAACCTGTAGCTTTGCTTGTGATAATAGCAAGGAGGTGGAGATCTCTCTTTCCCTAGTAAGCTCGATCTCTAAATCTTTTGTTCTGAGACTCATTTCTCTAAGTGCCTACAAAAGGGTTAACAAAACAATAACTCAGCCTACAGAAGTCTATTCAATATACATAATCCAACCAAATTATAAACACTTCCAAAATATTCATACAAAGTCGTTTCTCTACCCTACCTTCTAATGTTCCCCTTCCGGGAGCTCGGGGTCATCCCCTTGATTGTCCAGCACCATCTGGAGGGAGACACTTTCCAGGCCATCAACAACTCCAACCGAAACCTCTTCTACCTCTTCATCATCTCCCTCCTCAACATAGGTGTCTGCCTTAATAGCATCCACCTCATCCTCAAAATACCCCTTAAACATAAGGTGGCGCCCGAGTCTTTTTGCGCTCCACCTCCACCTCCTCTAGGTTCGCTCCTGCCTCCGTTTGTAGATAGCCAATCGTCACTACGTAGGAAGCCTTCACGGCCTCCAGTTTTTTACTTCCTTGAGAGCATCAGCCTTTGCTCGAGCTACCTTTTTTTCAAGCTCTATCTTCACCTTCTTCGCTCGAATTTTTCCTCTTCGAATCCGAGCCAAATCCCCCTCATAAAATGAACAACCTGCAAAGTACAAATCGACCTCAACGTAAGCTTGAAATGCAATACATAAATATATTGCACAAAATCGAGCATAAGACACCTACCATCTTACTCATGTCCTCTTCCTCGTGAAGAGCTGCCAGCCTGGCCCTTTCCCCCACCTCTTTAAGATCGTCTTCAGCAGTAGGTCGCTCTTCAGCGTCCTTCTCCCTCAACTTTCCCAAAAGTTCAATCCTTTTCCTTTTTTCTTTTCCGTCAACCTCACCACTCCCAGTGGTACCAGAGGCCGACAGATGCTTCAACATCTATTTTTTCAGAAAATGTTCAAGTTAATTTGCTCGACGTAATGGACTCAGGATGAATCAAACTGTCCATTCTAGGGGTCTTGGGCAAGTTCGTTCACCCTTCCCCATCAGTTCCTTTCTTCTTTCCATCATCAACATCCGCCATTAGCCTGGTCGATTAAGATTTCTGAACCTTTTTGGACTTGCTCCTAACCCATTTCTTTCTGCTAAGGCCAAGTCCTTCCAATATAAGTTCGAGCTCAACCTCTTCCTCAACAACTTCGTCCAATAGTGAATCATTCCTTTCCACCTGGGCCTTCAGGCCTGTCATGCACAACATTTTTATTATCAACAAAAGATCATACAGTTCAAACATATTAATATTATACACTATGTATCATTATACTTACTTTGTTTTATAGTTTTGAACAGAAGGTCCAAAGGTTCTTCATCATCTCTCTAAAGGCAATTACCCTTCACCTAAATTACGTTGTCATTCTAGGCTCGACTTGCTGAGTTCAGATCGAAGAAGCGAGGCCGAGTTGCGCTCACACAAAAATATTCCGCACTACTGGCGTGATAATTCTTCACCCCATAAAACTATAATACATCCTCAGGGGATATCCTCCTCACTTTCCCCTCATTCTCCCTTTTTTCGTTCAGATGGTCGCAAATACTTATTACCTCCCACATGTTTTTGTTCAATTGAACAGGACATGCCCCAATCTTATTCATGATCTATTTTGCCAAATTGGTAAGGAGAAGACTCAATCTGTACTCTAATTGAGACAGGTAACATAAAAATCCCTCTGAAATGTCACTCTGAACACTCCCATCAAAATATTCCAACGAGATCGATTCGTCTATACCCCTATCTCGTTTCCCCTTCTCCAAGACGGCCAACAAATAAAAATACTTTTCGCCCGTTGCTACAGTACACTCCTTAAACAGCCTACTGGCGCATTCTGCGCAGTTACCCCATGTCCCTCCTACAGTAGCCTTGGGTTTACAAAACTCTTTAAATGTATCCAAACAGGGAGGATAGGTCACCAATTTTCTAAGGAAACCTAGAAATTGTTCAAACCTTACTTTGACCTCACTGTCAGACATTTTAATTTCAGACTCCATCGTCCGACCAGAGGTCGATACCCCGTTAACAGGTGAACTATCCATCTCAACTATAATTTTATGGGCAAAGGTTTAATCCTACACAAATACCTCTAAGGTTCGACCTACATATAGGTTCAGGTATTTATCATTATCTCATACACATCGATCATTCACATACAAAATATCTTTCACATATTCTATATATATTTTAAATTTTGTAGATTACTATAAATAGTGATTTATTAGAGATTCGGTTAAAACAAATTATGATTTGCAAAACAAAAATACATACATTAACGCACGTCTCTACTAACCTTCTGTGTCAGAATGAGAATCCAAAGCAGTGCCAAGCCCTTCCCTCAGAATGCTACTGTATAACCACCTGCGTGATTGAGTCCTTACAACTCTCTTTGACTCTTGATCACTCTCAGATAAACATTTCCCAGATCCTTAGTAATTTTTTCGCGCTTCTCTTTCTCTGCTCTCTAAGTTTTCAGAAGTTGAAAAATGCTTTAATGATGAGGAAAAAGAACTATTTATTCTTTTTCTCTCTAATGGCTAGCAGTTACTATGCCTCGCATGAGCCGTTCTCGGTTTTGGAACCGAGGTGTCCTTTGCACTATCCATGTCAGACGTCTTGTACCTTCTCAATAAAACCATTTTTCCATCATTATCCCTCCCCTCATATTTTACCCTATTTTTCCCTTATGTTTCCATATCTTTCTCTGACCTTCTCATACTCATGATGACTCACACTCACAAGATATAAGATTTTTGCAGCTTTGCATAAAAAAACATAACTAGAAGCTCCTGTTCTTTTTCTGTTCTTGTTTCTTATACTTATAGTACTAGGGACGTCATTTTCAAAGCTAACAAAATTTTCAAAGTTATTCAAAATTGTTTATCAAAACAGTCTCAAGCAACATTTGCAACTATAAAGGATCAATTTGACTTTTAATTTTCTGCTAAATTCATAAACTTACATTTATTTATAATAGCACTTTACATATAATTACACCTAAAACAGCCTTGATGACCTAGGTGACCACATCCGATTAAATATCCCCCAATAATCATCACATCTTCAGACTCGATCTCCTCCACAATAAGCAATCTCACCGCTCCCTTTCGAGCTGCTGGGTCCACTATTATTTCTCGGAACATCTCTTCATAAAAATGACGTTCATATTCCCACTTTATCCCAATCATATCCAAACCCTCAACATTCACCTCCCTCACTTGCAATTCAGCATCATAATCCAGCAACCCAAAAATATGTTCGGGAACTTCGACTAACATAATAGCCAACCGCCCTTCAGCGGCGTAACGGATTCTCTCAGAACGAGTCTACCTTATCATTCTTTCCTTCCACCTATTTCTTCCTCCTTAAACCCCTCTTCATTTTTATACCCTGTCTGGCTATAAAATTCTACGCAGCACGGGATGTTCTCCTATTATCTCATAACAGAAACCAAAGAATCTTGATAAAAGTTATATCTGAACATATCTCTTTCTATCGAACTATATAATTTCGTCCTATTTTTTATCGACCTGATTCATTCTAGCAAACTGCCGCAGATTGACCTACCATTCTAAAATTTGTATAATTTCTTTTCCTCTATATTTTTATCCAAGCTCAGGCTGACCTTATGGTATCTACATGACAATATAATTTTAACAGTTAAATTATGATAACAATAATTTGTAAATCATACATATCATCTTATCAGTATCTTGGAAAACTCATAGCATTATACTTAGCTCGATTCCAGAGACATTCTATTTTATATTAACACAATGTTTGGTGAACTGATATTATTCATTTCGAATCAAATTATAGATACATTTACATATAACAAGCCTTTCAAGTACTCAGTAACAGGTACTTTACAGATAATATATTTTTAATACTTTTATAAGTAACAGGTCATTCAGGCACTCCGCACATCAATTCCTTCAGTTCGTCCTGCTTCAGTGATCTTTTACCCTAATACAAAATAGAAATTAGAAAGAACAAAAAGCTTCCCTCACATGAGTTTGGTCAAAGTCTAGATGAACTTTAATAGGAAACTATGCAAGTAGTAGACACAGTGCTGGAGCCAACTCTTCAAACTAAAAGTCTTCTTAGCACAAAAAAGTGATGGAAATGCAGAAGTAGACTTCCACTGTTCATCTCTCTCCTCTACTACCATCACCTCCTCATCTGAAATTGCCACTTCCGAAGAGTTGGCAGAGATGAAGAGGGTCCGACCTTAGAATCCATTATGATACAAGAAATCAGTATAACTGCCCAACAGTTATGCCTATCCCTGCATATATCCACCCAACCTTTTCCTCCGCAAGAGTACAAAGACAAGCCCAACGTTCCTCACCTGTCAATACGATGACATGAAACCTCCACCTACATTAAAAAATTTCCTCAGCTTCAACCGCTTCGTCTTCCAACATACCTTGATAAGTTGGAGGAATAGGAGCGGGTATCGACATCTCCAGAGATTGGTCATCAAAGTACGTCAACTTCAACCTCTGCATTTTAGAAGCAATCCTCTCTTCAAGGACCATCCTCTGAGTCTTCACCATCTTCAAAATTTTTAGAGAATTTGATAAATTACAAGCGTACTTTGCTTCAAAACTCGGTACAGGTACTATTTATATAACTCTACATTTATTGTACAGGTATTTTTCTCTAAACGTCATCATTCATTAAAGATGTAACTCTTCAAATCATAATCGTCGCATACATCAACATCCGCATCCTCATTTAATACACGTCATTTCCCCATAACCCGAATAACTTTTATATAGTCAAAACCATCATTACTCCATTTCAATAACCAAGATCTTCAAACCCGAATATTGATTACCCACATATCCATTCTCAACCAAAGCCACTCGTAACTTCGGTTGCAAAGGGGCGATTGTATGGGCCTATCCCTCGATCTCACCTAAAATTGAGTTGTCTCTAGTTTAAATTACCTCCATCTCAGACCCACACATTCTCAATGACTTCTTCAGCCAACATTTCAATCTACTCCACGAACTGGCAAAGAATATGGGTCAAACTCAAACCGAAAAACCTTAACCAGTCAAAGACACTCGTCTCACACAAACTCGTCAGTTACTCAGTCAACCACCACTAACCACATTGTTTGGAGAACGTGCTCCAGCACGATGAAGAACTGCGGAGAAGGCCTATATAAAGAAGAAGTTCCGGAAGAGATAGGGACCAGAAAATTATACGGGAAATCACCAAGAAAACTACTTGTTCTAGATTCTCATAAACATTTAAACTTCTTAGTTACAAGGTTCAAGCATTTCTAAATCTAGAGATCACTTGTAATAAGATATCTGCCTCAAGCAATAAAAACACTTTTACAAAAATTCTCCACTCGAGGTCGTGGTTTTTTTACCTATTCAAGGGTTTTCCATGCTAAAATCACATGTATCATTTCTAAGTTTCTATTAGAATATTGTCGCAGGTTCATTGCTGTGATAGAAAATTCCAAGCCATTTTGAGCTTATGGAATTTAGCCATTATAACCTCCATCTCACATTTTGTACCTTGAGCAGTCAAACCATCATATACCCTCTGACTTTCAGATTCTAATCTCTTCAATTCAGCCGCAAAGAACAATATTACTGTAACCATCTCCTTCTCATGACTACCACCTGCCTCATTTTTTACCTGCTTACTGAGAAGGAGTTCGCTCAATTTATGTTGCGCTTCCTTCAATGCGCTTTCAAGTTGCGTACAGCGATCGACCACTCGTCGTTATGCCCAGCACTCATCCAAATTCTGAGCCTCCAAAACTGTCATAAATTCTTCCATATGATAAATCAGAGATATCAAATTTTCGTAACCTACACATTCTACCCTCTTCAAATCAGAACTTATCTCCAACCATAACAGATCCTCATCTAGCTTCGTATTCGCGCTTTGAAGTATCTCATTTTCAGACTGATATTCCAGTATGTCCAGATACTGCGACTGCACAGTCTGCTCTAGCTCACATATTTTGTTCCAATCTTTTTTTATGACTATATTTTATTTGACGACCTTACATGATACTTACAATCACGACCTCGAACATCGCTTATCTCCGCCTTGAGCTTATTAACTTTGAACTGCAACTCTTTTACATTATTTCTTTCCCTCTCCAAAGCGACCAGTAGTTCTCAGATAGCAATTCAACATCTCGTTGACTAGCTCATCCCGAGCTACTTCCAACTATAACGCCCTTTTGTATTATCTCCACTTATAAACTCTCTATCCTTTTCAAAATGATAACCAACACTACCTCTTTCTCTCATAGAGTATCAGTCAATAGGATTAATGCATTTTGTTATTCCTGCATCTTCGCCCTCAATTTTTCTTCTGCTTCAGTAGCACTATCTCGGGCACCCTGACTCGATCTTAGCTCAACGCTCATTTGTTCATTCTTGGCACGTAATGCATCGCACTAACTTTGAATAACAGACAGATCAGCCTATCATAACAGATTACATTTATAATAGTTTTTCATAACAATATAGTACATATAACAGTTCATAAGGTTACATCAAGAATGTGGTATCTGAGTAAGTAAGATTCGTCATTCTATTCTAACAACAAACAGATTACATTTCTCATCAAATAGTATGAAAGAATGGTTACAAGAAGACAAGAGTACTCTATTTGCGACTCTTCCGGACATGAGACGACTACCGCTTATTCGTCTATATCTTCTTATTCGGCACCTGCACCTCTACCAGCGTGGTAAAGTTTACAACCTCCAGTTGGTATTATTTATGTCGCATTCGGGGTATTAGATTCTCAACCTCCTCCTCTTCTGATGACTCCTCCCACGACCTAGGAATAGGTTGTTCACCAACAATTCTTCCTTCACCTTAGGTAAACTACAGGTTTTCTGGCTTGGCATTTTCCACTTCAAAATCTTTTCCACATCCCGTCACGAACTTCCTAAATTCATTCTCTACTCTAGCTAGTTCCCCCCAAAAAAGCTCGACAACACTGTCTATAGTACGTTCATGATCTATTCTAGCAGTGACTTTTGCTCGTGAGGGAAAAAGGTGTTCCATCAGTATCATTTATGCTTTAAGCAACCACTAGCGTATGTTTTTCTGTAACACACCTAAAGCCCACACATCTTCCTCTACCTTCATTCGAACAGCCACTTCTTTCGACAGCCGTGTTACTAAAGACATTTTTTGCTCCTCATACTGCGATAGCTCGTCCTGTAATATCCTTAATTCACCTTCTAATTGCTTTTGGACTTCTATTTGCTCTTTCATTACCCTAAAAAAATATAATTCTCATGGCCCTCCGATCCTACATATAGCTTAACGCATCAGATAAAGGTTCTACATCACCCCATAAAGTAGATATGCCAACTCGAGCAGAATATTTTTTTGCCTCTAAATTATGGCGATTGCGTGCTTCTTAAGTTAAAGACATAACCCAAGCTGGGTCCGAAACTATACCTCTCTCCCTCAAAAGCTTTTCATAAGCCTCTTTTAATCTTCGTTCACTATCTACTTCGACCTCAAAATACAAAGTCAAAGCTAATAACATACTCTGACACCTCACTTTATCACTTGGGTCGCTAAAACAAGTCAGTTCATTTAGCTTTTGAACTAATATCCCCCTTTCCTCTTCCTTTCTTAACACTTCATCTCTATTTACTTTTATCTTAGCGTATTTACATTGCAGATCATATAACTTTTTAAATGTTTTCTCTGAATTCAACTTAAATTACCTTCTCTTATATTCAGTTTTGTTAAGTACAAGTTGAATACGGGCCACAGTGTCCCTCACTCTACTCAACGACTTCTCCAATTCGGAGTTTGTTTTCCTCAAACGTTCTATCTTCTACACAGATTACAAATATCTTGTTTCAATACAACTATTCATGAAAACATATTTTAAAAACATCACTCAAAATGAAAATAGTGTACAATTATACATAGTACTATCTCTTCTAAATCAAATAAGCTAAAAAATAAAAGATAGGATACCACAGAACATTTAAAGGGGCTTGCTAATGTCTACCTTAGAAGAAGATTTTAACGTCTTCCCCAGAGAGGAAACTGTTCTAGCGTATTCCAACAGAGGGTCCACAGTTTTCTATATTGTTTGGACTGGCTCAGCTCTGCCTGGAGGAAGGTCTAATATTTTTTCAGGCACACTAACAGCATTACAAGTCATCTTTTCCTCCTCAGCAGGGAACTCAACCTCTGCATATCTACCATTCTGGGTCAGCTCTACATTATCAACACTCAATCCAAAACAATAATATGATTTGATAAAGTGGTCTCTTTCCACTAAAACTATTATAACCGTATCAGACATGAGCTTGTCGTGCTTTGACAACTCATTGAACTTTTCTACAGCTGTG
The DNA here is from genome assembly GCA_014058105.1 of Kingdonia uniflora. Lineage (NCBI taxonomy): Eukaryota > Viridiplantae > Streptophyta > Magnoliopsida > Ranunculales > Circaeasteraceae > Kingdonia > Kingdonia uniflora. The sequence goes on from JACGCM010000563.1 coordinate 627,244, forward strand.
GTAGCATCAGTAGCCCTCCTTTCCCACTCCAACTGAAGGTCACCCTCAAGCTCTTTCACGCGAGTTGACTGAGCCTCAAACTTTGCCGTTAGAGCATTAAATTCTTGGCCCCTTTTGTCCAGGCATTATCTTGCCCCCTTCATCAGTGTTGGGAGTTGCCAATAAATAAAAAGGAAGAGTCAGTTAAACAGTTTCATTTAGTTCGAAGGTCACATCAAGTAATAGTCTTTAACCACATACCGCGAATGTATGCTCGAGATACTCATCCTCGAGCAGCTGCGAGCTCATCCCGGCCATATGACAGTACCTCCGTTCCAACTCTAGCATCTTGGCCGTAACATGATGGTTAGTTCGGTGACTGTCCTCCTCCAAAACCCATTTTCACTTTAACAAACTCTTCTCAACGTCCTCAAGCGCAGACACGCTCACTTTAGGTTTTTCCTCCACGCCACTAGCAGTAGGCTTTGCGATCTCTTATTCTGTAGGCATAGCCCCAGCAGCTAAGGTACTTTGCTACACTGGCTTTCAAACTTTACAAGTGACCTAATTGGTCGTCTGTGGTACAAATAGTGGAGGACTAAGCAAATCAACAATGGTCTCTACAGCTTTCCCCTCGGCCATAGCTCATTTTTCTTGAACTCACTGAACTTTTGGCACTACCGAGTCTACTCTTTTGTGTCTTCGAATACCCAATTCACTGAGAACCTTCGTTAGCCCATCCTGATCGCGAGCAACATAATCAAACGGACTGGTCTTATCTGGAGTAGCCAACGGTTTGGGCTCTGCCAATAAAAAGGAATAGAATATCAGTTCAACATCATGCGGACATAATTATCAACTATTCGAAGGTTGGTTAGCATTACTTACTTGGATTATAATATTTATGGTTCAGCTCGAGAGTTGGTTTATCTGGAACCTGCAAATAGTTACCCTCAACCCACACCAGGTGGTCATTCCATGGTCTACCCGTAGATTCAAAATCAAAGAACTTTGGCTTAGCCGAATCACTCTACAGGTAACCACTACCCCGACTCTCCATATACTTAAACTTATAAAGCTTCAAAGCATCCTCAGTTGCAAACTACTTCGCAGTCCCTTCCTGCCATCATTTTTCATTCAGTGCCTCACATACGCTCATCATCTCATACACATTCCTATTTAGCTTGGCAGATATCTTATTATAAGTGATCTTTAGATATAGAAAAGCTTGAACCTTATAATTAAGAAGTTTGACTGTTGCTGAGAATAAAAAAATTGTAGTTTTTTATGATCTCTTGTGTAATTTTTATGGTCCCTGCCTCTTCTGGAACTTTTCCTTTATATAAGCCTTCTCCGTAGTTCTTCATCGTGCTGGAGCTCATTTTTTGAACAGTGTAGTCAATGGCAGTTGACTGAGTAACTGTTGAGTTTGTGAGAGACAAGTATCTTTAACTGGATAAGGTTTTTCGATTTGAATTTGACCCACATCTTTAAACAGTTCGTGGGGTGGTTTGGAATGTTGACTGGGGAATTTATGTTAAAAATGCGTGAGCCTGAGATAGAGGTAATTCGAACTAGCGATAGCTCGACTTTAGGTGAGATCGAGGGATAGGTCCCTACAATTTACCCCTCACACTGAAGTCACGAGTGGCTTTGGTTGAGAAATGATTAATTTGTAATGGGTATTTGGGTTGAAATTCATGATATTTGAAGTGGAGTAATGATGGCTTTAGCTGTGTGGAAGTTACGCAGGTTACGGGGAAATAAAGTGTATTTAATGTGGATGTGGATGCTGATGTATGTGACAGTTAGATTTTGAAAAGTTACATCTGTAATGAATAATAACATTTGTTAAAATGTACCTGCACAATAAATGTAGGGTTATATAAATAGTACCTGTATCAAATCCTTAAAGCAGAGTACGCTTATAGTCTAAAAAAATTCACTAAACTATTAAAAATGGTAAAGACACGGAGAATGGTCCTTAAAGGGAGGATTACGTCTAAAATATAGAGGTTAAAGTTGAAATACATTGGTGACCAATCCTTGGAGATGTTGATACCCACTCCTATCCATCTGACTTATCAAGGCATATCGGAGGACGAAGCGGTTGAAGCTGAGAGGAATTTTACTGTAAGTGGAGATTTCATTTCATCGTCTTGATAGGCGTGGAATGTTGGGCTTGTCTCTGAACTCTCGCGGAAGACAAGGTTGGGGCTTCATATGCAGGGATAGACATAATTGTGGGGCAATTATGCTGATTTCCTGTATTACCATGGATTCTAAGGTCGGGCCCTCTTCATCTCTGCCAACTCTTCGGAGGGGGCAGTTTAAGAGGAGGAGGCGATGGTAGTAGAGGAGGGATACAACTAGTGGAAGTCTGCTTCTGCATTTCTATCACGTTTTGGTGTTCAGAAGACCTTCAATTTGTAGATTTGGTACCAGCACTGAGTCTACTACTTGCATAGTTTCCATTTAAAGTTCGGCTGGACTTAAACCAAACTCATGTGAGAGAAGCTTTTTGTTGGTTCCAATTTCTACTTTGTATCAGGGTGAAAGATCACTGAAGCAGGAAGAACTGGAGGAGTTCATGTGTCGGAGTGCCTGAATGACCTGTTACTTTAAAAAGTAGTAAAAAACATGTTATCTGTAAAGTACCTAGAATTGGGTTCTGAGCAAATTAGATCTCTATAATATACCTGAGATCGATTACTGAAAAACTTGTTATCTGTAAAATCATCTGTAATGTTATTGACATGAATACAAATTTGTCATCCAATTACTTGCGTTTATAAAATATCTCATATACTCGAACTGAATCATTTGAAGGATGTTTGAAATGAATTGAAGTTTATGAATACCATAAGTATTGTTATTCGAACTGAGTCATATATGTGCAAGAATTTCTGTAGTAATGTAAGTATGATATATCTACTTGTTGGAAATGTTGGAGATAAAAATATAGGAAATCTTTGATGCAAAAATTCGAGCTAATAGAGGTCCATATAAGGATAAATCTTGAAAAAATAAGCTCAACTTGAAAAGTAATGTAACGTATGAGTTGGAGGGAAGGGATAAGTTCAAATAGTCTGCCTCAAGATTTTTTTGGTTTTTGTTACGAGATGAAAGGTTAAAATCGTGTTTTAAGTAGAAAGTGTTGTATAAACACATAAATAAGGGTAGAATATTTTTTTTTGAATAGGGAAAAGGGATTGTGATGGTGCGGACTCGAAGAATGATTGGCTATAAAGATCGCTGAAGTGCAGGAGAGGATTTTTGGATTGTTTGGTTATGATGCTGAGTTACTAAAGAGGGGATATCAGTCGCTAGACTGGATATAAGGGGTAGGGAACTTGAGTATACTTAATATTTCTTTGAGGTATGATTTCATGAATTAGTGTGGGATCCTGCAGATCGAGAAGAGATGGTTAAGCTGATTGTTGAGGTGGAGATCAAATTTGAAGATGGGATGATCGATGGATGAGATATGATCGGAGGTTGTCGTCCAGGTCTGCAAGGCCATTTTTTAGATGTAATTATATGTAAAGTGTTATCCTAAATAAATGTAAGTGTTGTTAAATTTAATAGAAAAGTTAGAATTCATCTTGATCCTCTATAGTTGCAAATGCCGTTGAGACTGTTTTGACAAACAAATTTTGAATAAGTTTGAAAACTTTATTAGCTTTGAAAATGGCGTCATTACTACTATAAGTATAAGGGAAAAGAAGAAAGAAAATGTTGGAGCTTCTAGTTTAGTCTCTTATGTAAAGCTGCTAAAATTTGATATCGTGGAGTGTAAGTTATTATGAGTGTGGGAAAGTTAGATAAAGTTATTATGGAAAGACAGTTTTATTGAAAAGGTACAAGACGTCTAACATGGATAGTGGAAAGGACGTCTCGGTTCTAAAACTGAGGACGGGTCATGCGAGGCGCAATAATTGCCTGCCGTTAGAGAAAGAAAGAATAAATAGTACTTCGTCTTCATCATTCAAGCATTTTTCAACTTTTAAAATTTTGGAGAGCACAGAAAGAGATGCGTAAAAAAAATGCAGAGGCTTTGGTAAGGGTTTATCTGAGGATGATCGACAGTCGAAGTGAGTTGCGGGCACAAAATGATGTAGGTGGCTATACAGTAACGTTGTGAGGGAAGGACTTGGCACTACTGTGGATTCTCATTTTGATAGTAAAGGTTAGCAGAGACGTGTGTTGTTTTTTCTTTTTGCAAATCGTAATCTATTTTAAGTAAATCCTAAAAAATCTCTATTTATAGCAATCTATGATTTATGACATATAGAAAGAATATTCGAAAGATATGTTGCATATGAATGATCGATGTGAATAAAATAATTATAGTTACCTGAACCTGTATGTAGGTCGAACGTGAGAGGTATTTGGGTTGAATCAAACTTTGCCTATAAAATTGAATTGAGATGGATAGTTTGCCTATTAATGTAGTTTCAACCTTTGGTCGGGCGATAGAGTCTAATAGTGAGATTAAAGTAGGATTGGGGCAATTTCTAGGTTTTCCTGGTAAATTGGTGGCATATCCCCCTGGTTCAGATGTATTCAAAGAATTTTGTAAAGCCAAGGCTTCCGCAGGAGGGAAATGGGGTAACTGCGTAGAATAAGCTGGCAGGATGTTTAAGGGGTGTACAGTAGTGACGGGGGAAGAGTATTTATATTTGTTGGCCGTCTTGGAGGAGGAAAAATGTGATAAGGGTATAGATAAATCGATCTCGCTAGAATAGTTTGATGGAAGTGTTCGAAGTGACCTTTCAGAGGGTTTTTTGTGTTACCTGTCTCAATTAGAGTACGGGTTGAGTCTCCCCCTTACCAATTTGGCGATGGGGATTATGAATACGATTGGGGCATGTTCTATTCAATTGAATGGGAACATGCAGGAGGTAATAACTGTTTATGTGGGAGGTAATAACTGTTTGTGGGAGGTAAAAATGGGAAAATGAGGAAAAAGTGAGAAGGATATCCCCTGAGGACGTATTGCAGCTTTATGGGGTAAAGAATTATAAAGCTAGTGGTTGGGCATATTTCTATGCGAGTACAACTCGGCGTCGCTTTATCGATCTTAATTCAGTAAGTCGAGCCTAGAATGACAACGTAATATGGGTGAAGGGTAATTGTCTTCAGAGAGATGATGAAGAACCTTTAGACCTTCTATTTAGAATTGTAAAACAAAGTAAGTATAACAATTCATAGAGTATAATATTAATATGTATGAACTGATGATCTTTTGCTGAAAATAACAAATGTTGTGTATGGCAGACCTGAAGTCCTGAGTAGAGAGGAAAGATTCATTGTTAGACAAAGTTATGAAGGAAGAGGTTGAGCTCGAGTTTGTGTTGGAAGGACTTGGCCTTAGTAAAAAGAAGAGGATTGGGAACATGTCAAAAAGAGTTCAAAAATCTCAATCGACTAGGGTGATGGTAGGTGTTGATGATGGGAGGAAGAGAGGAACTAGTGGGGAAGGTCAAACCAATATGGCCAAGACCCCTAGAATAGACAGCTCAGCTCAGCCAGAGTTTATTACATAAAGAAAATTAGCTCAAACGTTTCCCAAAAAACAAATGTTAAAGAGTGCGTTGGCCTCTGGTACCACTGTAAGACGATAAATAGAAAAGGAGAAGTATCGAACCTTCAGGGAGGTCGAAGGAAATGGTTATTGAAGAGCGACTTGCTGCTGAGGATGATCTTAAAGCAGTGGAGGAATGGGCCAGACTGACGGCTCTTCATAGAGAAGAGGATATGAGCAAGATGGTACGTGTTTTATGTTTGATCAAGTAAAAATTTATTGCATTTCAAACTTATGCTGAGGTCAATTTTTCTTATGTTGGTTGCTCGTTTGGTGAAGGGGATTTGGCTCAGAGTGGAAGAAAAAAAATCCGAGCTGATGAAGGTTAAGGTCGAGCTTGAAAAGAAGATAGCTCGAGCGAAGGTTGATGCTCTCAAGGAAGCAAAGAAGCTAGTGGCCCTGAAGGCTTCTCACGCAGTGGCGATTGGTCATCTGCAAGCAGAGGCAAGGGGGAACCTAGAGGATGTGGAGGTAGAGCATAAAAGTCTGGGGTGCCACCTTATGTTGAAGGGATATTCTAAGGAGGAGGTGGATGCCATTAAGGCAGACACCTATGTCGAGGAGGGTGATGATGAAAAAGTGGAAGAAGTGGCGGCGGGAATTGTTGATGGGCTAGATGGTGTCTCCCGTCAGACGGTGCTAGACAATCAAGGGGACAACGCCGATCTCCCAGAGGGCGAGAATGAGAAGGTAGGGTAGAGAAATTATTTGTATGAGTATTTTGCAATGCCTTATAAATTATTGGACTCTGTGTGTATTGGATAGATTTTTGTAGGCTGAGCCCTCTTTTTTTGAAACTCTCTTGTAGGCACTTAGAGAAATGAGTCTCAGAATAAATGATCTAGAGACTAGGCTTGTTAGGGAAAGAGAGATATCCACATCCTTGCTTTCTTCGCAAATGGAGTTGCAGGTTAGATATGAATAGGTTTCCTCACTTGTTATGCTATATTGACATAAAGCTACCAAGTAAATTAGATAACGTAAAGGGCAGAGGTAGACCAAAACTTGTTATCAGTTTTAGGAAAATAACACTAATATAGTGTGTAGAAAAATTCAAAGTATTTAGATAGAGTGGAAGTCTTAAACATGTACCTTAGACCTCGAAATGTATGTCATGGAGTACCTGTCTGAGATTTTACTTCAACCTCTAAGTCTAAAAGTAGTTGTACATAGTAGATGTTAGAAATCAGATATCTTTTTAGAAATGAGATATAAATCATGTTGGTGGGTGCTCTGAATCAAGCTATATATAATATAAATCTTATTGCTCAGGGCGAATTGGATTCAGTTCGCTCATGCAAAGATGAGGCACTCTAATGTAACCGCGAATTTGCGGAGGAGTTTGATAGGGTGAGGGAGGCGAATTAGAACAGGGAAGATCAGCATGTTAATGTGTATTTTAAATTGGTTGAGGCAACCTAAACTGTTGTCGACCTCACTCGCAAGGTTGAGGAGAAAAATACTAAAATTGAGGAGAGGATAAAAGAGCTTGCGGAGGTAAAAGAACACTCCACGAAGCTTCAAAGTTGGGTTGACACGTTGATTATTAAGGGTAAGCAAGCTGAAATGGCTCAATACCGTAATCATGCACTAGAAAGATCGGAGGGACAATCTCGAGCTGATCTTCAGAATGGTAGAAGTGAGATGGAGCGACTGAAACATAGAATGAGTGAAAAAGATAATGAGATGAAGGTAGCTCGAGAACATCTATCAGCCTCGGAAGCTACAACCGAACACTTGCACCTAGCCCTACCTGTCAAGGATTTGGAGTTTCAGGGAGTACAATAAAGGTGTAAAGTATTAAAAGAGAGGGTGGCATGATTGAAGATAGAATTGGCACAAGCCAACGCGCATGTCAATAAATTTGAGGCTAGAGAGCGCTCGTGGGGGAGTAGAAATGATGTTAAAGTTCCATTAGTCCAAGGAGATGTAGTCAGTCTGTCAGGTCAAATTAGAAAGCTAGAAAGTGACGTGGCTCAAATTTAGGGACATGTGCAGAAAGGGAACCCAAACTTGAGGGAATGTCAGCATAAGTTGGATGCTACTATTGTCAAGGAGAAGGTCTTGGAAGGGGAAATCAGGGCGAAGGAAGTTCTGATGAAGAAGAAAGATGACCTGTTACGGGATATTTCTGCCAGGAAAGAATTGAATATAGAAACTGTGAGACTTCACGCTCAGATGGAAAACTTGGAGGTCGCTATTCAGGCTGAATTAGCTAAATATGCCAAAAAATTGGAAGAGAATATAGCTTTTTACAATTTGACAGACAGGGAAACTGTACATCAGAAGAAACTCTACAAGACTTTAGGGTCACGCCTTGAGAATGTGAGATGTAATTTTTTTAAGGATCATTGTAGCTCATGCATCACGGACAGACCTATTAAAGGTGACCATTGCATATTTTATAGAAGAAGTAAAAAGACTTTTGTTAGAATGAGATACCTTGTTTAAGATCCTGTCTGACAAGGGATGCATTTGTAACGTGAATATAGATCGAGGGAACTGCATGGCCTTCATGGAAGCAAATTTAGGCCCTCGACCTGCTGATCTAATAGAGAGGGGTAGAGTCGCTGTAACTCGCAAACTAAATTCTAATCGACCTCTTGCTGGAGGGTAAAGCATGGCGGACATCCCAACAGCAGAAAAGGTATCAATTGTAATATGACCTAAAAATAAGTAGTATCTATCGCAGACATATTGAAATAGATAAAAGCTAGTATGACATTTGCCTTATCTTATGTCTGGTGGGGTCTTTGATATGAAATAAGTTTTTTACATTTGTTTTAATCGCAGAGGTGGGTTGAGTTAGACAAACCAAGTGATATCCTTAATTTAACTATAGAAATGTTGTAGACATATTGAAAGAGATGAAGGTTAGTTTTACCTTTGCCTTATCTTATGCCTATTAGAGTTTTTGATATGAAACAAGTTTCTACATTTGTTTCAATCGCAGAGATAGGTTGAGTCACTCAAACCAAGTGTTATCCTTAATTTAGCTATAAAAATGTTGCAGACATATTGAAAGAGATGAAGGCCAATATTACATTTACCTTATCTTATGCCTGTTAGAGTCTTTGATATGAAACAAGTTTCTATATTTGTTTCAATTACAGAGATGGGTTGAGTAAGCTAAACAAAGTGTTATCCTTGATTTAACTATAAAAATGTTACAGACATATTGAAAGAGATGAAGGCTAGTATTACCTTAGCCTTATCTTATGCCTGTTATAGTCTTTGATATGAAATAAGCTTCGACATTTGTTTCAATCGCAGAGATTTAGTAGACCCAGCCAAACTAAGTGTTATCATTGATTTAACGGGTATAAGATCGATTGAAAGCTAGTATTATTTATGCTTTAATCTGCAGAATGTGGTTGCATTTACGTAAGTAGGGAGATGTTGTAAGAAACTTGGAAGTTTCATTGATCAGTTCTGAATTTACATTGGATGGAGATGAAAAATCTCACTTTTGGAATTAAGAAAGCAAAAAATCAAAAATGAGAAACGGAAAAGAAGTAGTAAGGCGCTTAACGATAGTACCGTTTCAGCAGCCTAGTGTTCCAAGGATTTGAAATGGGGATTCCCTCTTTTCTCATGAGATAATATGATCCCAGGCCTGAGAGACCTATGATTATGAATGGACCCTCCCAATTGTTGACTAATTTTTAAGCGTGAGGCTCTTTGCGATGTTGAGGAAACTCTCTATGGACGGGATCATCGATTTGGAGGGTACAGTATCTAACTCGGTTGTTGTACGACCTGGCTAACATATGATGATATCGACCAAGGTTAACGATGGCGCGTTTCCTGGTCTCATTGATCATATTAAGGTTACAAGCCAATTCGAACTCATTTTCCTCGTCAGTCAGCTCGTGATCTTAAACTGGATGATGGTACTCAAAAAGAATGATGGCCTCAGTGCCATAGGCAAGGAGGAGTGGGTTGTATCCTGTTGACTGTCTAGGAGAGGTACGATATGCCCATAGGAGATGAGGCAGTTCTCAAACCCAATTCCCTTTTTTTGTGAGTGAAACCATTTTTTGAGTCCATCCACGATGGTTTTGTTGGTGATTTTGGGTTGGCAATTTCCTTGAGGATAGTAAGGTTTGGATGGTGAGTGGATGATATTTTTTTGGTTGAGGAAGGTTACGATTTTTTCTCCCACAAATTGAGGCCCGTTATCAATACGAATTTGGTGAGGGCATCCAAACCGGGTGATGATGCGTTCCCAGATAAAAGATATGACATCTTCTTCTCTGGTTTGACATAGTGGAACTGCTTCTGCCCATTTCGTAAAATAATCGATAACTACGAGTAGGTGATGGCGGTTACCTGAAGAGTTAGGGAATTCACTGATGAGATCAAGTGCCCATCTTTTGAATGGCCAGAATACCTTGCTTACATGGAGTTCGAGCGCAGGGGCGCGCATCATATGTCCATGTCTTTGGCAGCTGTCACATCTGCGTGATTTCTCCTCTGCTTGCTTGTACATGTCGGGCTAGAATACTCCTTGTGTAATAGCTTTGTTTGCTAGTGATCGACCTGCGGCATAGGAACCACGAGTCCCTTCATGTAATTTTCAGAGCATTTTATCTGCTTTTGGTTTGGAGAGGCACTTGAGGTAAGGCCCCGTGACGGAATAACGATATAGCACACCATTTTGATTAGTGTAGCCCTTCGAGTTGTTGATCAGCTGTCAGTACTCTTTTGGATCTGCTGGGAGTGGTCCATTGCAACTGTTATCGACACCGAGGTAGGCTAAAAAAGGCTTTCGCCAATCGTTGTCTCCCCCTTTATCGCCCCCAGTATTGATTGTGCATAAAGAAATGCGATCAATGCTGGGGGTTAAAATAATTTTGATTTAGAGATATCGAGCTTCTGTACCCAAAACCCCGGCTAGATATGCCAAGGAATCGGCATGTCTATTTTTACCTCGAGGAAGATAATTAATAGTTGCTTTCATGAACTTGCTCATCCTATCTGTAATGAGGGTTGCGTATTCAATCATCTTTAGATTCTTCTTATATTACTCCGAATAATGGTGGACGATAAGTAGTGAATTTGTGTAAACTGAGAGTTTAGGGACGTCGAGCTCAAGAGCAAGGTCGAGTCCATGAATAAGAGCTTCGTACTCGGTGACATTATTAGAGGCCTCAAAATCCAAGCAGATTGATTTCTTAATTCTATCATTGGAAGAGGTAATTAAAATAATTCTGATCCCTGAACCTGTGGGTCCTGCTGATCAATCCATGAGAAGTCTTTTCCCCTTTGCTGTAATCCATTTAGGTCGATCGTCAAATGGTTTAGGGGGTAGAACTTCTAGATTTTCTTCGGTAAGGTCAGAGTCGTACTCCTCCCACTCGGGATCGTCCACTGGAAAATTCACAAAAAAAATTGGCAACGGCCTACCCCGTTTCAGAATGATGTTGTTCAAACATGATATGATGTTCTCCCAAACTGACAAACCACTGTTACACTCCCCTTGATTTTTCTTTCTTGGATAGAACTTCCCGAAGTGGTCAGTTTGTAATGACTTTGACTAAATGAGCTTAGAAGTAGTGCTTGAGTTTCTGTGAAGTGTAAACAAGAGTGAGAAGAAGTTCTCAATTTTAGAGTACCTTATTTCTGTTAGAGTGAGGGTTTTATTGATAAAGTAGACTGGTTTCTCGATTTTCCCTTCAAGACGAATGAGAATCGAGCTGAGGGGAGTATCTGTGACTGCTAGGTAGATAATTAGTTCCGCATCATCTACTAGGGTGCTAATTATGGGAGGCCTCTCCAAATAGGTTTTGAGATCCTAGAAAGCTACTTCACATTCTGGTGTCCATGTGACCTCTATATTTTGCTGAACTTTTCCTCGTTTGGTACAACCACAGAGTAATAGGAGTAACCAATGCCAGCAATTTGAAGATGTAGAAACGAAATGGTTCATAGCGGCAATCGTGCCAGTAAGTTTCTGAACGTCTTTTATCGTTTTGGGAGAGGGCATGTTAAGGAGAGCCCGAATCTAATCTAGATCGGCCTCAATCCCCTTCTTGCTGATGATGTGGCCTAGAAATCGGCCAAAATATACCCCAAATTGATACTTATCAGGGTTATGATGCATTCTGTAAGATCAAAGGATGTTGAATATAGTGGTTAGATTTGAGATGTGATTGGCTGACTGTACGCTTTCACACAAGAGATTATCGATGTAGACTTCAACGAAATTCCCTTAAATTGTTTTGAACATAGAAGTCAACAATCGCTGATATGTGGCACCTATATTTTTTACTCCGAAGGGCACGACTTTATGGCCATAAAGATCTCTTTCAGTGATTAAAGTTGTATTTTCTTTATCTTCTTACAAAAGTGGAATTTGATTGTACCCCGAAGCACCATCCATTATAGATAGAAGGTCATGACCTACTATGGAATCGAGGATCAGATGAATATTGAGAAGAGGGAAACTATCATTTGGAGTATGTTTGTTCAGATCAGTGAAATCTACGCAAACTTGGACTTTTTCGTTCATCTTTGGGACAACGACAATGTTGGATATCTAGTCTGGATATTTGGCTTCTCGAATAAATCCCACTTTGATCAATTTCTCGATCTCTGCGTTATCTTCATCTCGAAGATGAGGTGATAGTCATCGTTATTTCTATTTGACCGTCGTGGCGCTGATGTTGATAGCTAATTTATAGCATGCCTTGGTCGGATCAACCCCAAGAATTTCTTCGAAAGACCACAAAAAAACGTCTCAATTTAGTACCAATGAAATTACCTCTGCTAGGTCTATGAATGTTGATATATTTTGTGGGCTCCGCCGTAGAATGTTGACCGTTGAGGTGATCAGCTTCCTATAATTGCTATGCAGTAAATCTGTCAGAAGTATCTAGGATAACAGAGACAGTATTTTCACAAGCTCGAGAAAGCTTCTGACTACCTCTAATCACAAAAATATCGTTGTCGTGTTTGAACCAGAGTGTTTGATGATAGGCGGAAGTAATTGCTTCCATGTTGTAAATCCAACAGCGACTCATAATCCCGAGATAATGAGATTTAGGGTTGATGACATAGAAAATGATGTCGATTGTGGCCGGTCCTGCGGTAATAGGCAAGATGATTTTGCCTACTCGTTCTTCTCTGGACCCATTGAACCTACTAATATCGGTGTCGCTCTGGATAACTTGGTCGGCCAAACCCATTTGGTCGATAGTGTTCTGAAAGAGAATCTCAATACCGCTTCCAGTATCGATCATCATCGTGTGCATGGCAAACTTTTTCATTTAAAGCATTATTATTAACGCATCATGATGTAGAAATTTAACATGGCTAGTATCGCAATCTTTGAAGAAAATCCCAAGCCGACGATTACTCGACTCAGGAAGAAGCTTGGCTGTGGTGCGTTTTAACCTATTGGAATTGGTTATTTGATTGATTTTGATTATGTTTATATGGTACATATGGTAAAGATGCTTCTCCTCAGCTTGATCATTGACCTGAATAACTTCAACCTTCTTCTTATAGCTGCCATCTTTGTATGTTTTCAGGTTGACAATATATTCAAGCATTCGTCCCTCTTTAAGAATGTATTTGAACAACCTCTTTAAAGCATAGTAATTGTCAGTAGAATGATGGTTTTCCTTATGATATAGACAATACGGCCAACTATCGATTAGTTCCAGTGGTTGAGAGACGCGGTAGAGTATGTCCATCAAAGCAGCGGTATAATTGTGGAGATTCGAAGGCTCATCTTTGGGAGGATGGGTTTGTTGGCAGACCACCTTTCTGAGGGTAGCCAGTATTGCCCTTGGTGCGCTTCTGATCTCCCTGTTCCTCCTTTTGTTCATTACTTCGATCTGTAGATGGGCCCATGGTGGAAATGACTGATTTAGTAGATTTTTGTCACTCAGACATCATCCTTTCCAGGTCGACGTAACTACTGACCTTGGTGATCATCTCCTCAAAGGTTCCAGATTTTTTGACAAAGAGGTGTTCTTTAGCCCTGCATTCGAGCTAGAGCGCATTGGTGAAAGTAGTAACGACTATTTTTTGATCGAGGCTATCCACATTTCGCGCGAGCTCCAAAAATTTCTTCGAGAAATCCTCGAGCTTCTCTCCTTGAGATTGCTTAAGACTGATAAGTGAATATAAATTCTCCCCTTTGTCCCTGTTGTGAACATATGTCTTGATGAACTGCTTTTGCAACTGATTGAATGTATATATGGAGTCCTTAGGGAGAGAGTGGAACCATCGGAGTGGTTCCTCCTGTAGACTTGTAGTGAACAGATGGCAGAGGATGTGGTAGATATTGGAGTATAACCACAATGAATCACGGTACTGCTGAATGTGTACCTTCGGGTCAGTACCTTTGTATTTATGAATTTTTGGAGTATGGAAACCTTTTGGTTTCTCCATATTGAATAACTCTTTGGCAATCAAACTTCCTTGTAATTTTGTGACATCGCCGGTAGTACCCAGAATTTGTGCTTCGATTAACTCCTTAATTCGTTGGTCCATATGCTCTTTCGTGACGTAATGACCTGCTAGTTGAATCACTGGCCGAACAGGTTGTGGATGATGAGTGTTCTTACCTTCACTCAGGCGGTCTCGTGCTGGAACTTGGTATTGTGGTCGCTATTCTTCCTCTTGACGGACAGAAATTTGGTGACCCCAACTGACTTTAGACTGAACTTCACCCCCCAAATGTATGGAGGGCTGTGGTTTGTGTTGTAGATTCCTAGAAATAGCTTTGCTGGTGACTCTTTGAGGTCTTAATCTCTCCCTTACAAAAACACGGGAGGTCTCTGACAACTAATCGTGACCTCAAACTAGAGTTGCCTGCTGAGTATTTTATAGAGCCTCTAGGGTAGTTTGTATTGTTGTCATCTGGCCTTCATGTTGTTTGAGCAGTGTCAAACGAGCTTGTCGTTCTATGTCGAGTTCTTTCTCGCGAAGTTTTCGATCCTTTTTTAATTGAAGTTCGAGCTCGACGCATTTCTCTGTTTCGGAGTTGAGATTCGCCCATAACTCTGTAAGTTGCCCCGGCTCTATTGAAACATCGAGCTGGGTCCCTGTAGCTGGTCGTCTGGAAGTAACCATAATTGAAAGTTGTAGTGAAAGAATACCTTAAGATATCGTAGAAATTCAATCTTTCTCACAGACGGTGCCAAATGTAATGGCCAAATTCTATAAGCTCGAAATGGCCTGGAATTCGCTATCATACCAATGAACCTGCAACAATATTTTAATAGAAAGAAAGAAATGACACAGGTGATTTTTGTGTGGAAAACCTCTGAATAGGTAAAATACCATGACCTCGAGTGGAGAACTTTTATAAAAGTATCTTTATTGCTTGAGGAAAATATCTTATTACAAGTGATCTTTAGATATAGAAAAGCTTAAACCTTGTAATTAAGAAGTTTGAGTGTTGCTGAGAATAAAAAATAAGTAGTTTCTTGATGATCTTTTGTGTAATTTTTCTGGTCCCTATCTCTTATGGAACTTTTCTTTTATATAGGCCTTCTCCGGAGTTCTTCATCGTGCTGGAACACGTTTTCTGAATAATGTGGTTAATGGCGGTTGACTGAGTAACTATTAAGTTTGTGAGAGACAGGTATCTTTAACTGGATAAGGCTTTTCGGTTTGAGTTCGACCCACGTCTTTAAACAGTTCGTGGGGTGGTTTGGAATGTTAACTGGGAAAGTTATGTTAAAAATGTGTGAGTCTGAGATGGAAGTAATTCGAACTGGCGACAACTCAACTTTATGTGAGATCGAGGGATAGCTAGATCCCTACACAATCAGCTGAGTACTATAATTAAATTGTATTTGACTTGCAGATACAAACTACAAATGGATATTCAAGATGAAACAGGATTTATCAAAATAATAATGTTCAATTCTCAACTACAATTACTCCTGAAAGAAATAGCGACTGACAACAAGTAATTTTTTGAAAAGGTAAAGAATATATCATTGGAAGAGTATAATTTACTGTTCAATGATCATTATTATTTGTCATTACCAAAAAAATTAACGTTGCATACTTTGCATAACTATGGTGAGGAGTTAGTTGGACATTACCTATCCAGCAAACTAATGTGGACCAAACGCGTATTTGGTCTAAAACTAGCGGACAACAATGTCGGGAAATCAGATAGTATTTTCAGGGTTAATGCCATTTTTGCGATTACTGATGAGATAATTGAAATACCTACCAAACCCCAGAAAAAAAAAAAAAAAAAAACTCAAACCGAAAAATGTTAATTAATATAGATATCGACAAGACAAAGAGTGTGACGGGCAAAAAGCAAAAAAAGAAAAGAAACTATAGCATCATATAATAATAAAGTATGTGTTTTATATTAAACTTTCTTACATTCAAATCACTAAACTATTTTAATAATTAAAGATTTTTTTTACTTCTCACTTGGAACCGACAAGGTATAATATTCACACTAATTCAACATCTAGCAGCGAAACAACAACTATAAAAGTAATGTATTTGTTAAGGTTCACTTGAGAATATCTTATATGTATAAAATTAATGCATTTTATTATGAGAATTAACATTTAACCATCTCTTCAGTATGAAATGATCGGCAATAACATTTAACCATCTCTTTAGTATGAAATGATCGGCAATAAATAACAAACAAAAAATTCTACAAAACCAATCCAGCAAAAAGGAAAAGTTACGTACGAGAAAGTTAATCAATCAAACAAAATTAATGTAAACTCTGATAACAATGTAGAGGGGCCGCGCTAACACGGATTATATTAACATAGATGATGAAGAATGCAATGCCCATAATAGCTCAAATGATGACGAAGAAAATGATGACTCCAGTATTGACAATGGAGACAAGACAAATTAAGCGGAGAAGTACAATGATTATGAAAACAACCCTTAAATGGTGTTATCTTTTGTGATTTTCAATTATCATATGCCTTTTCAAATTTAAACAATCTCTTTATAATAATGGGACGGTGTTTTTGTCACTTTGGATAAGTTTGTCCTTATGTCTAGAGACAAAGAGGGGTCCTGATTCACTTTGGGTGCCTTGAGATTGAGACAAAGAGGGATAATTTTGATAATTCAAATTTCAAGGTCAAAAAGTAAAGATTCTAATCCCGACTCCAAACTTGAGTTCTCCTCCCCGGACACTTTTCTTCTCCACAGTAAAAAAAATCTCAGAACAAAATCCAGAGCTCTCTCTGTCTCTCTCTACAATATCTCTCAATCTCTTGTGATTTCCCTCATGGGTTTGGATCTCAAGCCTTGAGATGCTAAACTACAATCTTCAACTTGCAAAACCTCTCTCTCTCTCACCAAAACCTCGATCAATCGATCATGGCGCCTGTGATGAGTTTACCACAGTTGAAGGAGTTGAAGCTTTTCAAACCCATCGATGCTGATGACCTTTCTCTCTCCATCTTCAAAGATGACCCATCGATGCTTGAAAAATACTGTTCGATCTATCCTTTACTCTATTTGTTTTCTCTCATTAATTCTTTCTCCATCTCTCTAATTCTGGATACGATGCCACGCTCTCTCACTGATTTTCTGTTGCATCTAGGGGTTCTGTCAGATTTGGGGAAATGTCGGTGTTTATTGGGTTGCTCATTGCAATTGTGGTAGGTTTATCTCGAATTTGGAAATTCCCGATTTCATCTGTATATCTGACTTGGTGCTAGCATGCAATTGGTGTAAATTTTCTATCTAGCAATTTTCTTTCTCTTAAGCAACGTTTATGAGGTTCTCTTTCTCTCTATCTTTGCCATAGTTAAGTTTGCTTATTAATCCAGGATTTGATTGGTTCTAGATGTTTGCTTAGATAGTTTAATATTGATTATGTGATTTCCTATTATTGGATTCATAAACTTACCTCCAAATGTTGGCTAAGTAGTTTTACAACCATCCTTAATTAGGTTTATCTTTATTGTAGATGAGGGAAAGGGAATAGAGGTATTGGTCCTGTGGTAAATAGTAGTTGAAGCAGTAAATATTTATATATTCCCGAGGTGTTTCTTTTGTCATAGCCTTTTCGCATTGTATTCTTCATCATTTGTTGTTGATGGTATTGTTTCAAAACTGCAGCAATTGTTGCCAACCCCATATCCAATGTAGTTTGATCCATAGGTGGAAGGAAAGTTCAAAAGCTACGACGGGTTAGAAGCTAAACAAACCATATTTGTTGATGTTTATACATGGCCCGAAAAACAAAAAATGAGTATGTTTTATTTCATCTTTGATATAGATTTCAGTTTTTTTTTTCATGTTTTGAATATTTTGTTATGGTATTTATCTCTTCAATGGATGAAAGGAGTGATCATAGCATGCGTTTGAATTGGGGAGTAATAGAGCCAAACCCTTCAACGCCTCTTTTCGAGTGTATGTGTTTGTGTCTTTGAGAGAGAGAGAGAGTGTGTGTGTGAAGCTCACTGCAACTCTCCATGGGAACAGAGAAGAAGAGCGAAGAAATGGGTCATGAGAGTACAAGTAAAGATCTTCTAGAGTTTGAGCACAAACCTGATTTCATGTCTTCCTCTTTAGGTACTCTTCTTCTCTCTTACACTAAAGATAGATATCCCAAGTTGAGTTCATACACAATGGTTCACTCTAACTTATGATGATGTTGTTGTTGTAGAGTCTAAGGTCCTTTTACCCTAAAAAGACCCTTTTGTCAAAAGATGCAAAAAACCCCAAAATCGCAATCTGGTGGTGTTACTGATGACAAAAAGTTGGTTACAACTTCTATTCCTAGAAGCCAAGGTAAAGTTATAATCTTTTTGCTATTTAATGGTTTTATTATAGTTGGGCTCCGCGAGGTACAAATGTTTATAACTTATAGTATGCAATATTGGGTATGGATTAAATTTGTGAAAACACCCAAGGTTATGAATTTCCTTAATGGTTATGCCGAATAGGGGCAACTCCTGTTAGAGTTAATTATGACTTGATAACGAAGTTGAAGTATTTGGTGTATATGCTTTAGTTTGAGAGAAGGTGCTTAGTAAGTTTGCAACATTGGGCATCCGTTGAGTTTTTTCAAGACACCCAAGTAAAAAGCAATTGAGTTATGAGTTTATAAGAGTATATGCCAAATATTGCATTTACCCAACATATCTATTAAATTTTTCAAGATACCCAACATATGAGTTTAGATTCCTGCTCATGATCAAACATTGCAAACAATGGGCAAAAGTCAAAAATATTTGTAGGATATGAGTGATGCCCTAATTATGTATGAGTGTATTTTACTGAGGAGAGTCATCTCTGATTTTCTAAGGAGATCAGGTGGATTGGTTACTTTAATCGCCTATTTCTCTTTCTCAATTAAAAATTTATTTTTCTTAGGGAACTTCTGCGCATTTTCTGAATTTGTATGCACCCCCGTTGATGGTGGATGATTTTAGGCAGTGTTTAGATTTAGAGGGAGAATGCAGAGATGACAATGGATCAAACGGTGCTCCAAATGATGCATTTTTGTAACTACTCTCCTCTTTTGGTGTTGTGAAATGTTTTCTCTCTCTCTCCCTCTCTCTGTTTGTAACTTATAACTATTTCTGAACTATTAATTTAATCCAGCTTAAATACCTTTAACTTTGAACTTGGCTTGAAAATGTTAGTTTTAATCTTTAGTATTGTCTTGCTACAACTCTCGCAGTGTCACAGTCACAGATTTGCAACAATGATGCTAGCACAACCAATTAAAAGGATATGAGGACTTTCAAAGTTACATGCCTCATATATGACTATATATGACTATGGCTGATCAAGGTATATCTTCCACTCTTTATTTCTCAGGGTACTTTGATTTGGATTTCTTCAATTAATCTTAATCAAGCTTAACACATGGATATATTGTTTCATTGACTTTAGATGGACTTTAAGTATATACTGCTTGAGATTAGAAGTTTTATATCCTTTCATCTTTGACATATCATTTTGTGGTAGTTTTGCTATTAGTACTTTTGATGTGTTTCATCTAAATATCACTGTTGTAACTATACTTGGTTTAAGTGTGCAGAATAAGGCTTCGGCCTTAGCCTCGGATGCCATGGTCTTTTGACTTTTAGGCAACTTATCAAAGTTGGATCTGGCCATAGGCACAAAAGTTTAGAACATGATAATTGGTCTATAGACTCCATAGCATACTAAATATGAAGGCCAAATCATTAAGGGGGCATTGGACTTGAGTTTATTTTATCCTTTAGTAAATCTTCCCCAGGCATATACCATTTTGTGACAAAGAAAGCTAGACCAAAAGATGAAACCTTCTCCCTTTTGAGCAATGTAGTAGCTTGACGACCAATTGGAGGACGATGACATGCATATAGGTACTGCATACCCATCTTAGATGACTCATCTCCAATATGCGGGTGATCATAATATTCTTATTCTAATGTGTATTTTTTTTTTTGCTCATATCTGGGTATCTCCCTGTATCAATGTATTAAACTGTAAGTTTTAAGAAGGAACTGGCAATTTAGACGTGTTTTGATTTTCAAGATACCTTTACATTACTTAATCTTTGAAAATTCTTGGTATTGGTTCAAGATTTGAATAGGTGTGTTTGTTCTTTGAATTTTCAGATTAACTATAACCATATTTTGGTATCATGGATAATGGAAATCTATCAAATAATCAATATGATAGTGGGCTCCAGTATATGGGCTGCTTCAAATTCCAACAACGGCCTTTGACGCATAGAGGAGCTTGAGTCATGGGACGATGAACTTGGCTAGGGCAGGTTGTGTTTCAAGATGATGGAAGCTTGATAAAGCTCAGGATAGAGGAACTCTCATCATCGTCCTTAAGTAAGTTCTCTTATCTTTCTAAATATTTTTCTTGCTGCTGTGCAAATTATTTATTCTTATACTTAAAGTTCACTACGACGACAAGCCTATACCTTGGTCGATCTTAACTCCAATAAAATAATGCAAGAAAAGGCTTGAGGAAAACTGTCAGAAAGGATAAGACCTTTTATATACGAGAACCATGGGATTATAGCAAGGAACCACAAGCTCATGTTGCCCATCATATACGCCTAAAGGGGTGTCTGTAGATTTGTAATAAATTTTGTAAAATGTAACTGGTGGAGATGTATAGATTACTAATTCTAATACTATTTTATGTCAAAAAATTGCTTAGGCATTCATTTATATATTTGATTTATTTGGTTAATTTGTTGAGATTTTCTCAGTGATGTGCACAATTTTGTAATTTAAGTTTGTGGTATTCATAAGCGTTGTGCAGTAGACCTTTAAAATTCTTGCATGTGAACCTTTCGAAGCAGTATATGTTCCTAGGAGTACTCTTTCCAAAGGCTAAGAAGGGGATGGAACCATTGGTTCAGAACGATGCTTCAAATGTAGAAAAGTAAGAAGTGATAAAAAGTCAATAAATATTTTTCAAGAAGAAATTAAGTCATGCTCCATGTATGCATCAATTATTAAACATAAAGGGCTCGATGATTCAAATGTAGCACCTAAGGTGTGTCGACGTATTTACCGTGACTTGGTCACGGGTAGTACAAGTTACAACCCAATTTTTTTTTCTCTCTCTCTCTTTCTAGGGTTTAACTTTCTCATTTGATTTGATATTTTTGGTTTAGACTCGGCGCCAAGGTTCCCCAACCGGTACCTCTCTCTAATCTAATCTCTCTGTATTGTTTCGTTAACCCTAGAAATTGATTATAGTTTTGTGTTTGGGATTAAACTACAGGGAGTCGAAGCGCTTAGTGACAATGATGAAGCATTTGAAGAGGAAGAGATGGTGGAATCGGAAGACGAATGTGATGATTTGATTGAGTCTGATCTTGAAGTATTGTGAGAGGATGTTGTAGAGCCTGATAATGATCCTCCACAAAAGGTGAATTTTTCTAACATTTGGGTATTTCTAATTTGTTTTAGTTTTTGATGAGTTGATTTAAAATGGGGTTTTTGTGATTGGGTTGCAAATGCTAATGTAAATGGGATATCTGTCAGTTGAGGTTACGAATCAGGGTCGAGATGAATCTCAAATGGCAAAGTCTTTGGCTATGAAAGCGCTTGCGGAGGGTATAGGTCAATGAATTATGTTTATAATGTGATAATTGTATGTTAATTTTTTTGTGGAACTTGATTGTGTACATATTCTTTAGGTGAACTTGAGAAAGCGATTGAGCATCTTAGAGATATGATTTTACTTAATCTGACATCGGCTATTATGTTTGGGACCAGAGGTAATGTTTTTTGTTGGCAACGTATGTTGGGGGTTTGATTATGTATGGGATTTGGGTTTGTTGATTTTCTTTCTTTTGGTGTGTCATATGTGCAGCTACCGTATACATTAAAATGAAGAAACCGAACGCTGCTATTCGGAATGCCAATGTAGCTTTAGAGGTTTTTTCTATACCCGATTTTAGCTTTCACTTAAAAGTATAATGTTGTAGTTGAATTTTTTTTTGTGGTGACAATTTTGGGGTTTACTGGGAATCTGTTCCAAATTTTCGAATGAACTTTCATTCTTATATTAAGTGAAACGTAATACACCAGGAAAATATCAATCTTAGAGTGTATCGGTGTGTCCATTACGAAGTATATCACTACTAAAAATTATATTTTGAAAAGAAAATTAGAATAACAATACCTTTAGTTAAGTGTCATGCATCACATAATTTCTGTCTCTGGTACTTCTAATGCCCAACCTTTGTGTTTGACCTTGAACTGAGAAAACGGGACAGTTATTAGACTACATGATATCTTTAATTCTAACGTTTTAGAGAGTTATTAAGTTTTTTTCATTTAGACAACTCTTATCTGTAAAGAGTTTGTTTTTTAGCATGATCTGCTATGGTATATGTATTATGTTCTTGATTTTGCTTTATTACTTTTGTTGTTTTATGTCTGGCCATGAAATATATGTTCTTTTATTGATATAGGTTTCTCACCCCATTCATGACCAGACATTTTACTTAAGTTCAAGCCATAAGAAGAAGCTTAAGGAGTTTGGTTAGTTTTGGACCTAAGTATCTTGGTTAATCTCACTTTTCATTGCATTAGTTTTCTCAATTGTACTATGTTTGGGTTTTGTTCAGGAGTCGAACCGTTGACTTTCGTGCAAAAACTTGGCGAGGCTGTCTTTATACCAGCCGGATGTCCTCACCAAGTTAGAAATCTGATGGTACGTAGATCCCTGCAAATTATTCCTTTGGTTTGGCTTCTAGAATAACTCCACTGGGCATATGAAAATCATATACTTGAGATGTCAGCACTGCCACTTCACACTGGATAAGTGATTAGTGTAAAGCACATATAATTCACTTAAGAGCTTGGTAGTTTGAAAACACATTCATTACGATTCGTTGGCAACCAGGGTTTGAAATTTTGCACTTCAAAATTGCAAAATAACTTCACTATTGCGATGTATTGCAATATAGTATTCACGAAAGGGGGATAACATAATATAGGCTCAATACATTATCAAATATAAATCCAAATTTAATATTTAACATGCCCCACCTTCATTTTCTCCCTGCATTTGTTCGGTGTGATTTGTTTTTTGTTTTTTGCTTTTTCGTAAAGCTTTTTGACACTGAAGTACACGGTTTAGCTGATACGAATTTGTGCTTTTGTTAACGATGTTCTCCTTTTGAGTATGTTGATACCATCGGCGCTTTACACAGAGCATTTAAAAAATTGTCAGTTCTTAATTTTATCTTCAGTTTCTAATCTCTGAAGTTGAGGTACTTGGTTGGTATAATTTGAATGTATATTAGTATAATACTTTTCTAGGTATTCTCAAAAGCCTTCAATTATCTACGTCTTTTTCTATTTTAGGATGTGTTTTGTAAGAATGATTTATGATAATTTTCACAGTTATTCAAGGGCATTTGAAGAAGACTAATCACATATTATCCAAAAAAATTGATAACAAGGTTGCAAACTTAACAAATGAGGTTTATAGGCTTATTTGGATTGCGAATGTTGTAATATATTAACTCATTATTTATAGTCGGCATGTCAAATTGTAAAGCCAAAAGCGCGTCAACGTAATTATCTTGGCAAGCCACGGGTAGTTAGCGACACATTTGTTAAAGATAAACTTTCTCGACACTATTCCTCATAACAAAATTTTATGAGCTCATTATATCAAAGATAAAATTGACACCGGCATAAGAAAAGTTGGGTAGACACCTTTATACATATTATTATTATTTTCTTGAGGGAAAGGGATGCTTTTACTTTTATCCCAAAATAAATGGATATTTTTTCTTTTTTGATGTTTCTTCCTCACTTATATATTTCTTTAAGTATCATATTAGTCATCCGTGCGTAGCACGGGTCCATAACTAATATATATTACAGTACACAATGGTGTTTTTCAAATAGACAAGACTGCCATTGTCTCAAAGATAAAGAGGGGCAGAGATTTGTTGGAAAGAATGAGATCGGCGGACTAGATTTGTTCAACTTTAGTACTTATGGGCAGTTTGGACATAACACCTAAAAGGGGTGTTTAAGTCTTATTGCTTCTCTTTTATTATCTCTCCAACTCTTCATCTCTCCGAACTCTTTAACTCTTTATCTCTCCCAACTCTTCGTCTCACACATCTGGTTTTGATTACTCTCTAAGAAAGGTATTCTCTCTCACCCTCTCTCTCTATTTCTAACAAACTATTTTTGATTCTCTTCTAACATTGTCTAAACATCGAATCTCTCTCATGAAATCAATTTATGCTTCTCCTACTGCTGTGAATCGCGTTTCGCATCGACGATTTCAAGTTTTTCAAAGGTAACTAATGGTATTCTCAAACCCAATCATCTTTTTGTAGGAATCAAACTATTTCAAGTTGTTTCTAAGCAAGGTACTCTTCGTCTCTCACATCTTCTCCAAGGTACTCTTCGTCTCTCACATCTTCTCTAACAAACTGTTTCTCATTCAATAGTGGGTTGTGAGGCCATTCTCTCTCTCTCTCTCTATTTTACATCTTCTCCAAGGTACTCTTCGTCACTCACATCTTCTCCAGCAAACGGTTTCTAACAAACTATTTCTCATTCAGCAGTGGGTTGTGAGGCCATTCTCTCTCTCTCTTTCTCTGTAGTGGGTTATGTGGCCATTCTCTCTCTCTCTCTCTCTCTCTCTCTCTCTCTCTCTCTCTCTCTCCGTTTTTACCCACTACTATCTCCAACAAACTGTTCTCAAGTAAAAAAAATTGAATCATTATCAATCTATTTTTACCTGACTCAGAATCTGATTCCAAGTTGAGGGAATCAGTAGTGGGTTGTAAGGCCATTCTCTAGGTTTGTGATTACTTCAGCAGACTTCTCCAACAAATTGTTCTCATTTGTTCCCATTTGTAACTACTTCAACAGATTGCACATCTTCTCCAACAAACTATTTCTAGCATCTAGGTTTGTTCTCATTTGTCTCCAACAAACTATTCTCAAGTAATTTTTTTTTCCATAACAGTTGGTGTTAGTATTATTCCAATTTTTGCTATGTTTGTTATTCCTACGTTTACTCTTTTTATGCTTGATATTCCTGCGTTTGCTCTGTTATTACTTTCTGGAATGATATTTGCTATGTTTGCTATTCCTGGATTTGCTCTTTTTATGTTTGTTATTCCTGCGTTTGCTCTGTTATTACTTTTTGGAATGATAGTTTACGAACTTCATCATTACTGATACTTTCGGAACTGATCTTCGCCCTTCTACTAAATCATGCGCTTGAGATCTGACAACTAAGTGGAGGAAAGAAGAAAATCTCCAAGCTGGTATAACCATCTCATTCCTTCTATTATACATCTAAAAACCAAATGTTTATAGTTTCTCACAACTCTAAGATCACCTAAACATCAGTTTCTTTGTACTCCTTTATGCTTATAAACTCTTGACATTCTTTCATTGTCTTCGGCGGGGCATTGAATATGTTCTGATAATTTTTTCATTGTGATGAATAGATATTGGGGAGAAGCTGAATGGCAAAGAAGAGGTGTCCCGATCCGACTTGAACTTTCAATAGTAACTACTTAGGTTTTAATTCCATTCTTTATGCGTATGTTTTTATCACCAATAGTTAGGTAGCTTCAAGGAATGCAAATTTGTACCTGTACATGAAAAATAGTTAGTAAAGTGATAGGGTAAAACCCAGTGTCCTTTGGAAATGAGAGATTCCACTTTCACCCCAAAAGATCCCACTGTGTTCTATATCAAATTGTAGTAACTTGGCTATCGATGTTTCAGTTTTCGAGTGCCCCTTCAAGCTCGATATATCACTGCCAGAACCCACAATCCAGCCAACATGCTCCATTAACTTGACAAACCAAACTTGATTCCTGACCATATTGATGAACACCTAAAAGCTCTAATTTGATAATCTCTTACACTGTAGCACTTTGCCTTTATAAATCGAATCTAATTGGATTATTATTTTAAGGAAAAATATAAAAAAATTATTACTAATGAAAAAAGAGGTAAAGATAGTATATATATGTGCTTTAGGATAATTATGTAGGTATATGCACAAGGATGAGGTATCTACAACGACATATTTTATTTCATTTATGTACCTGACGAGTATGGAGATATTTCATCTAGGTTTTCTTTAATACTTATTAAGATTTAATATATAGCACATACCTTCTAGGGGAATTGAAAGAATAGGTTATGTCTATTATCTTCAAAAGCACCACAAAGAGAGCAGTATGCATTTTCTAAATTGATTGGCGCTCAGCAAAAAATGGGTTGAGCTTTACCACAAGAATTGTAGGCCTGGGAGCTGCTTCAAATTGGATATCATGATGTATTGTTTGCTTAAGTATCAACCGGAGTGGATAAAAGTTGTCTTCAAATGTGATGACTAATCAAATAATACCATATGCTAAGAATAATGTCATATAGGCTTATTTGCTTGATATGTTGAACTTAGTAGGCATTATGTTTACTTTAATTTTGATAGAGGTCCCAAACCAAAATGGCTTTATCTATTTTTAACGCTTCTTGAATATTCTTTTTTTCCCTTATCCACATATATCTTGAGGTAAAATTGTATTCATGGCCTACATGTGTGTTCTCTAATTGCGCTTCTTTGGAAACCTTTGTCATAATCTATTGTGGTTACATCTCATATATATGTTTATTGTTTGTTAGTTGTGATTTATGATATTTTGTCAATAAGAATCCTTGATGGTGTTAAATGAATGATTTTCTTATTTAATTGGTGTCAATTTTTAAGTACTTCTATGATAACAATTTAGTGTTTTAAGTGTAATTTATATTAAGGATTTAAAATTTCCATTTGAAGTGCATAAGCAACACCAAAAACTTTACTGCGGGCAATGGGTGTGAAAGGAATTACTCTTTTTCACTTAAAGAGACATCTGCAGGTTTGTCTCAAGCTTAATTCTATCTCATTTTTAATTCCTGTAAAGATAAAACTACTGTTTAGGATCACACTGGATGTGTAGGTCTTTCATCTTTTGCTAAGTTATGAAGTTTCTTAATCTATAATAGAAATACAAATTAGGTAGGCATTTGAGGAAAGAATCTTCTGAGGCTAAGGGTGGTATGTTTTTCTTGAAATTTTTTTTTCTTATTATCCCATCAGAGTTTGCTCTTTGTCCTGATAAAAATTCATAAATAGGAAAGTTAGCCTTTCTCCATGAATAACCTTTTCGCATATGACATGATTACTCTTAACAACCTAAAGCTGATAATAACAAAAATTGGGTTTAGTTACCCAAAATGGATCCATGGAAAGAGTGAATATCAATTAAAAATCACCCTATTATGATTTTTAGCTTTGAAATGAAGGAAACTCGGTTCCTGCCCTTTGGATAGCCCAAGGAATACTTCATCTACTAGCTTGTCGACTTTGGATACAAATGAATAAGATTAGTTTATGTGCTAGCAAGATATTTCTAGGTAGTTGGGGTTCCTCTTTTACTTTGTTTTCTACTTCAATCTTATGTAATTGGGCTTTTATGAAGTTTATAAATTCTTCTATAATCGTTTAATTTGTTTTTGGAATAAAGGGTACACATCTCGACCGAACTTCGAAGAAGGTACTGTCAGGTCTT
Organism: Kingdonia uniflora; assembly: GCA_014058105.1. NCBI lineage: Eukaryota > Viridiplantae > Streptophyta > Magnoliopsida > Ranunculales > Circaeasteraceae > Kingdonia > Kingdonia uniflora. The sequence continues at coordinate 654,864 of JACGCM010000563.1, forward strand.
CTAATATTTATTCTCTTAATGCATTATGTTTATTGATTTTCTTTTTATTTTGTAAGCATTAATGTATTCTTTTTTCACAATCCTACTGAATCCATGCTTTATGTTTACTGTTCTCACATCCTTCACATGCACTAAATCTATGCTTTTATATGAATATGGAACAGGCAGCTTCGGCGTTACGATCTTTACAGGGACGATTCTACTCTGGTAGGCCCATTTTCACTAATTTCTCACCTGTGAGAGATTTTTGCGAAGCAATGTGTCGACAGTTTGAGGAGAACAGCCGTAATAGAGGGGGTTATTACAACTTTATGCATGTAAAGCAGATTGGGAGGGTGTTGAAGAAGAATTTGTTTGGTAGGTATCGAAGATCTTCAAGGGTTAGTCGGAGCAGGAACGTGAGTTCACAATGCAGAAGAGAAAGGGACGAGAGGCATAAAGGTGATTATCAAGATCATAGGGATCGTGGGGATTATCATGGAAGTGGGTGCAGAAATACTGATAGGAGCACTGACAGGTATGATAGGGATAGAGAAAAAGAAGCAAGCCCATGATTAGTGCGTCTTAATTTCATTTTTTGGTAGAGAAATTAGCAAAGACGAGCTTGATTCATACTTATCTGGCAATTGGTAATGACGTATGGCTTTATTATGATCTGCTTATGTAGCTCATTATATGGATAGATTTGGTTGGCTTGAGTTATGGTCTTGATAACAAAACAAGTACATTGTTGAAGGCTCAGTTAACTTGGGGATTATTTGATGGATATTTGGCATTGTTGCCTTTGTGGTTCTGTTTCTTATGTCGCTATCATTCTCTATTGTTACTAATTTATGGTAAGTCGCCCCGTAAACAAACTACACGGAGATCACTAATAACACACATTAACTGAAATGAATGATAGAGGTTTCGTTTTAACTGTACCTTTATATATGTCTTATGTGATAGTATTTTGGCTTTAGGTTCAGATTGATAGTATGGTGGATCATGTATTTATTTGTAGATTGGGATAAATTCTTCCATGTATGTTTTTATATTGTGATTGGGACAAAGAATATGATTGTGAACTCTTTGGAAAATTCGAGCATCTTCAGTATTTAGTCTTCAAAATATTTACTGTAAGAACCCATTATCTTCACATCGTAGCAGTACCGCAGGTTCTTAACAGTGAAGTTTTTGGATTATTTGCATCTACGGGTTTTTTAGTATTAAAGGCACATACTCTTTAAGCTTTTAATTGAAATGCTAAAAGTATGGCAAACATAGGTTGTTTAATCATAGCACTGAAGGCATGTCAAAATACTTGTTGCGTTGTCAGACGAACACATGTCTACGCATCAAATATAGTACCAAAGGCACATCGACGTATTCACCGGGTGATAACTCTTGTAGTGACAATAAAGACAAGAAAAATCAAGCGGAGAAGTACAAAGATTATGAAAACAACCCTTAAATGGTGTTATCTTTTGTGATTTTCAATTATCATATGCCATTTCAAATTTAAACAATTACATATAATATATAAGAATTATATTATTTTATGTTTATGGGTGACTAATTAGTTTTCATATAAAACTATAACGAGATAGATTTATACATAATTTGGCACTCTTAATTATAAGCATGACAATGATATTCTCAATAATAACAAGATGCCATTATACATTCTATCTCTCATAGACTTTACACTAAATATCTCTTTCACCTCCTCTCTATATATATGTATATTATATATATGTTACATTCTAGGGTACTTGTATCAAGACAAACTCGAATTTGACGAGTCTCTCGAGGTAGGGAAAAACATATCAAAGGTGTAAAATATTTGAATAATAAGAAGATAACTATTCCCACATTTATTTTTTTAATTGCCTCAAAATCCAACGGATTATGTGTGATCTCATAATAATACATGCCAACGCACTAAAACCGTTTGAAACCGTGCAAAGTAAAACTGATTACAGCCATGTGTCCTAAGATTATCATGTGCATGTTTTTACTTTTATATTTGAATGACACCTATTAGAAAAGCAACCCACTATCAACTACTTCTCTTCCTACTTATTTCCAAGTTTAAATTTCCCTATCTTACTTCAAACAAATACCTCACGTCTTCCTTCAATCTCCCATTGCATTTACAACCATTATTTCCCTCCACCCAATTACTCTCGCCCCAACATGTACAGATCTTTTTCTCTCTCATTTTAGCCTCACTGAAAAGGTTAATGTAGATTTTGTTTAAATTTTCAGATGCGCAATTCCTCGAGAAAGACTATTCTCCACCCCCATATTAACTCTTCTTCCATTTGCAGAACAACGGTAAGTTATTCATGTTAACTCTCTCCCCCTCTTTCTCTAGATTAAAGACTTATTGGCCTTGCACCTAAATTGGTTTTAATGAGAAAGGGTTTTTGATTTTTTTTCAGGGGCAGTTTATGTTTTTGAACTCATAGTTTTATTGGTGGTGAGTAATATGCTGATATCAATGGTGGTGATGCACGTGAGGCATTGCATTCACATCGTCTAACATGCGTGCATCTATAACTCAAAGTTTGAATCCAGTTCAAAAAGTTAATGCATTCGATATCTTCCGTGACTACCATTACCCGTGCATCACCACCATTTGTTGTTTCATAAATGCTCGTTTGATGAATACCCAAGGCTCTGTTTGCAAAGTACTTTAATTAGTTTTTGATAACATATTATTAATGATACTCAGGGCCATGTTTTCCTTATTTGCCATGTTTAATTATTGGGTACTCAAAGTCCTGTTTGCCTTGAACATTAATTAACTTTTTGAGAAAATATTTTGGTTGATAGATACTAAGGGAATTATTTTCTGAAGACATTAATTAGTTATTTTAGAATTTTTTGGTGGTTCATGGATACTCAGGAACATGTTTGCCTAAGACATTAATTAATTTTTGACAATTATTTTGTTGTTGTTGATGTACTCAGGGACCTGTTTGCCTTGGAACTAATTTGTTTCAGGACCAGATCTTTTGCTTTTGCAAGTACTAAAGGCCATTTTTTGACTGTGATGACTTAAGCATCAAGTCATCCTTCCGACACACCAAATTCCCCGTACACCCTGAAATGAAAAATGGAAAACACACCAAAAGTCAACCTAGGGCATACATGGAGACTACAACGATGAACACTGATGCGTATTTTATGTATCACTGCCGCAAGACAAACGTGCAAGCGTTCAGTGGAAAATAGATCAACTACGAAGTATGTGCTAGTGTTCAGTGCGTAAAATATATACACAAGTATATATACAAAGGTCATGATCACACCACGACTAAGTATTTCAAGTAGATGATGAGCTTCAACAATATTACTTAAGACATGTATTTTTGTACATTGTTGTGAAGTTAGTATGTGAAATAAATCGAGATCTATTGATGAGTGTAAAACAATCATTATTGTAGCATTTGTAGGTTCAATGTTCCAATATTAATGGTTTACCAAAAATAACCTTTGATGTGAAGATTTCATTCATTTGATCAATCGATTCAATCTAAAATATGCACATTAATGCCACCAACAGAAAACCAAATTAAGAAATAAACCAGAGACCTCCTATAATACACGGATACCTATGTCATGGATGTGTTTTGGCTAAGTTGAAAATCTTTTGAAGACTTTACGGAAGTGGAGGTGCATTTGAAATATGATCAAAAACTTTAAGTAATATTGTAGCATATCGGGTATATAGATATTGTCGAAGGAGCATCGAGGTACCTGCCCTACAACTAATATGCATTTTATAAATTAATATGTACTTGAATCCTAGCTTAATTTGTATCGTTGTAATACCGAAGGTACGTGCTCGACCATATGAATAGTACCGGAGGCGCATCGACATTATTATCGTGACTTGGTCACGCACGAGTAGATATGTTTGAATAATAAGAAATATTGATATTCCACGTTTAACCATTCTACAGGATGTACCTCGCAAAAATTGCGTGCAGCATGAAGTACGAGAATTAGTGGGGAGGCATATAAATGTCAAAGTATGTACATGAGCTTAGTGTGTAAAATATATAGACATGCATATATACAAGGGATATTCCCAAACCACGATGGTATTTCAAGCAGATGACAACATTCAGCAATAGGAGAAATGAAAGAATCGGATATCAAAGCATATTACTTAAGATTTATGTATTTTTGTATAAACTTGAATAGTTCATTATCGTGGAACTTTTCTATTGATGTAAATATAACAATTATGTGGTTTTCCATAACTTTTATTCTCTTTTGTAATTCTAGCATAAACCATATCAAATATTAGAAAATATTTTTTTGGTATGATTATCATCTAAATACAGGATTCTTCTAATCAACTCCATACCATATATATAATCTCATATAGAAGCAAAGAACATGTATCAGTTATATTCATAGTGCTGAAGGCGCATTGTGATGTATCAGTTATATTTATAGTACTGAAGATGCGTCATAATGGATTAGTTATATTCATAGTGCCGAAGGCGCGTCGTCGTATGCATTGTGACTTGGTCACGGGTAGTACTAGTCTCTTTATAATAACGGGGCGGTGTTTTTGCCACTTTGAACAAGTCTGTCCTTATGTCTAGAGATAAATAGGGGTCGTGATTCGTTGTGGGTGCCTCGAGAATCGCACATGGATGGGCAGTTTTGGTAGTTCAAGTTTCAAAGGAAAAAATAAAAAACACCAAGCCCGACAAAAAAATTCACTTCTCCTCCTCCCGGCTCAAAACTAATTTTCTCTTCCAAAAAAAACCCCAGTGTTCTACATGGCTAAAACAAACTCTGCAATATCTCTCTTTTTCTCTCTCTCTCTCTATCTCTCTCTTCAAACTCCTAAAAGCCATAATTTTTCCAATATTTCGATTTCATCACTATAATAGATGAAAAAAAATTATAGTTTCCTGATCTGATTTGGTTTGATTTCGTCATGGGTTTGAGTTGAGCTTGCATCTTTAAAACCAGTAGAGCGGAGAGGCGTTATTGTTGTTTCAATCAAGGATATTTGGGGAATGTTTGGATGTGTTGAATCAGTTGTTGCACAAGAAAGAAGACGATCTAAAGGTCCGTTCATTTTTTATTTGCTTGTTGTAATAGTTGAATGTACAATTCAGTACAGCTCTTCTTTAGACCGATTGTAGGTGGGGTTTTACTAATGGGGTTTGTTTGGTTTTTGATGTTGTGCAGGATGTTTGGCTGGAGACGAATACCAGTGATGTTTGTATGTCAATTTCGTCCATGGCGTTATGAATAATGGGGATTGATGATCGGAGATATTGGAAGCATATACCAGCTGAGTAATCTAGGTACAATTTCAACTAATATATTGGTATTTTGTGGTTTGGAATTCAAGTTTGGATTCTATTGGGAGTTCAAGAAATCTTAGATAGGACAGGTGCCAAGTTTACTGGAGGGATAAGGGAAGTCGAAAGCCAATTCAAGGATTTCCTGTATAAAGTTCCAAGATCCCTAACACATAAGCTCTACAATTTTGTAACTAATCACAATATGGAGGTTGACAGATCTTTCTTGCTCAACTGGTAGAAGTACATGCTTTACATGGTTTACCTTTTTGAGGATTACCTAACTGTTGCCATAGAACAGGACTTCCCACTAGAGACTGGAACAAAGTTTATTTGGATTAGAAAGGTTTGTTCTCAATTGTTGATCTGTGTTTGTCACTAACCAATATCTTTGTTAGTATCTTAAAAGTTTTTTCAGAGATTTACATTTGAATTCTCTTCATTTTTGTATAGGGAAATAATACTAAATATGGTGATATATATAGTTGGGTAAGTGTAGAAAAAACCTCAAATCAGGAAATGCCCACTTTTGACCAGATATCATCATTGAAATTTCAAGTTTAGACTGGTTTGTTCATGACCTTTGATCTGTGTTTTATCACTAGCCATTATACCTTTATCTTTATTTCTAAAAGGTATTAACATGTGTAATAAATCCCTTATTTCGGTCGTTGATTACATCAATGTTTGGGTTATAATCAGCTATGTATTAATGACCCAAATGGGAAATAACCCAAACCAATGGGAACATAGGTATTAATGACCGAGGGATTATAACCCAAACTGTCAATGATGTCAAGGTACACTAACCATTTATTTTTACTAAGCCTTAGTGAGCCATTTCTAATGTAATTCATTTTTTAATACACATATTTTACGTATCATCCGTAAAGATATACAATTTTGAATTTTTTAGCAATAAGTAAGCAATAGATTGGGCACTTATCCATACACAGTACAATACTTATTTTTTTCATCTATTAACATATTATTCAAAATAATTAGTTTCTTATTGTACACACATGAAAAGTTTATTAATTTTTGGATTTAGAAAAGTGGTATCCGTGGCGTGACACGGTATTCGCTAGCCTGAGCTAGGTAAAAATTAGTTTACCATTTAAGGGAATGATGCATGAATGAGTTGGAGTAAATAAACAAATGGGGTTCTCTCTAAAATGAGATTTTATCATTTTTGCAGTACTAAAGGACCTAACAAAATCTATAATGGGTTATTAGCTATTTTCTTTTAATTTAGTCCTTTGAGTGCAGCTTTGTCATGGGGTATCTATCTACTAAGTTGAGCTTGCTTTTGTAAGCTTACACTAAAGGATAAATGTCAGCATATAAATACATCTCTAATATCAAGGCCTAGCTACATTGGGTCTCTACAACTCTCCAAAGTCCAAACTTTTCTTTGTGATTTGGAATTTGATTAAGTTAACAGCCAGCTTTTTCCTTGGAAGAAGAAGAAGAAGAAACCCCAATGTAAGAGAGTGTCTTGGGATCTTAGCCAAGCCAAGCCAATTCAAAAATTGGGCTTATTTACAAGATTCAATATTGCATCATCCCCATTTTTCTTTTTACATGAGAATAGCAACACAGAAGTACAATGGCCTATAATTACTCAATGATGTCTTCTTCTCTTGGTTTTCCTGACTGCATTCACTAACCATGGTTAAAAATTATAGATACCTTGTGTGTTGTTGTATTCACAACTAGGAAAAGAAGTCTAAACAGTAGCAATCCCCAAGTAGCAAAACCAATATTTTATCTCTCCATGGTTGCACTCATGTATAAAATATATGAGCATATATGTATTTGTGTGTTTATGCACAATGCACCATTGTTGAAACTGTGGCACATTTTGATGCAGATGTATAGGACAGTGAAGAGTACTGCTCACAGACCTGCTTCCTCTTCAGGTATAAGACTGACTTTACTTCATTTTTTTGGTTTTCTTCCCCTCATTACTTCATTTTATGAGTATTCTATTATAATGTTGGACTTACTTTTAACTTTTATGATCTATTTTAGGCCACTCAGACGGGTTTGAAAATGGGGCAGCGGGAGAAATTTCTGATGAAATGTTCGACCCAGGAGATCTATCACTGCCACAAGGAAGGACGGGTTTGAATCAAGATCACGATTACTGCGGTCTATGGAGCAATTCTTCGAAGTAAAAATATGTGATCTCTTACATACTTCTTACCCCCTTATTACTACGTTGGTATTTATATGGAGAAGTTATAATCAGTTATAAGTGAAGATTGTCATCATGATGGGGAAGATCATCCTTCGCAGATATAGACGATTAAAATGTTTACTGTCTATTTAATGTTATTTAACTTAAAGTGTGAAATTGAATTATCATTCTTTGTTACATATCCTAAGCGTATTTGACACCGTCGGAAGTATCCCAATGAACATGCCATTTACAAGGATGGTCTCATCCTCATTGAGATTATTCTTAGACATCAACATATGTAAGGAAATATTATATGTACATACATTTCTGGCAGTATCCTTGATAATGTAATCCACATTCGGACATCATATAGTTTTAGTATATTAATGTATTATTTGTTGTAAGCCTAAAGAATATAAAGAGCTTGAGTTCACCAACTTGAGTATCTCAAAGGTTCTTAATGCCATTTTCTTATGCCTTTAATCTTTAGTAACCGATATATTTAATTTTATATTTTAAAATCTAAGTTTATAAATATTAAGGATTTAGTTTTCTATTTGCTTAGATATAAAGTTTTACGTGAAATATAATATTGCTAATGGCATTTATTCGTCATTTTCTCATCCTCGACATTGATTCAAAATATTTGCAAATATTGGGTTAATGTTTGTTAAATTTTCTATTCCATATGCTAATAGGTTGAGAAGTGAGAATTAAACAATTATTTTTTATTCTCAGATTCGGGCAAAGAAAATGAACCATGGTTATTGGTTCCTCCCATTTTTCTCAAGTTTAGAAAGCTTCTTTGTAGTGTCCCAGATTTTTTATTTTTTTTCATTCTATTTTATTTATCATTATTCATCATGCATCCACTCATGTCATCATACTTCATGCATCTTCACTTTTTGCATCTGCATCTTATTCTCTTATATGGATTTTATTCTTCCTTTCATCCTTTTCTATGTTTCGGTGGTTTCGGTGTCGTTTAGCGGAGGAGGTGTGTTGTGGTTTCGGGGAGCCCATGGTTAGCTTAGGAGTTTGTTGTTGTTGTTTTTTTGGTGGTGTGGTGTGTGATCCGGGAGAGATCTAGGGTTTTCCAGAGGATTTGTCAGTTTTCACCTAAAAAGAATCTTTTTGGGTATTGTCGATTGACAGATTTGCGGGCTATCCTTTATCAGGCTAGTGTCCCTTCATTGCTAGATTTCTTCACTAGTTAGCCTGTGTTAGTTAGAGTTGTGCATACTGGCATTGAGGTGTTGTGATTGGTTTTAAACTATATTGTTTTTGCCTGTTCTAGTTGTGGCTTCAGTGTTGTTATTTCCTATCGTTAAGCATATAGGATGTGGTTTTCCTTACCTTTAGGGAGTTGTGCATTTGTGTGGCATTCTCATAGGTTATCCTTGACTGCTGTGTTCCAGTCTTGTAGAGACTGATGTTGTTGGACGTTGTGGCTGGTCAATTAGTCACTATTAGGATATATGTTTGGATTGCTTACGATCCTCTAAGGCAGGTGGTTACCCTGTATGTGTTGGCCAAGTTGTAGCTGTTGGGTTAGGATTGTTTGCCCTTCACTCAGGCAAGGGTTATCCTGTGTGTAGGCCGTGGGGGCAGCAGTGGTGTTTTGATCCTTGGGAACTAGTTTCAGTGTGGGTTTCTTTTATTCTTTTAACTTAACGGGATCGGATACATAAACCACATCTACGTCGGCTGACCCTCGATAGGTTACTAGGATTCCTACATCGGGTTGAAATAGTAGGTGAGTCACCGGCGACAGGTACTATCATACCTATTCACCTATCCGGGAGTGTGGGATGGTATGAGACAGTCCTCAGGAACTAGGTTTTATCCTCGGTGAGGTTGAAATTCATTGGAATGTGTAAAATGAAGTTCGGACATTGGCTCTGTGGGTTGTAAAGCTTAGAACACTCTAATCAAGTGATAATATCATTTAGACTGGTCGAGCTTGGACAAGAAATCGTACCATTATATCCAACTTGAGGTTTCGTTAATGTTACTATGCATTAGCGGTTGATCAGCCCACTATATTGGTTTCATAATATCATTAAACATTCATTTTAAGACAATTCTAGAATCACCATATCATATCACATCATTACATCATCACAGCATTTTCCTCATATCTACTTTAGGCATACTCCTTTTCCTATTCCTCTTGCACTCTAATTCTACACTTATAAGTATTGTTGTACTTTAAAACATCTTATATCTCACACATCTTTCCTCTTTTGATGCACCTGTTATATTAGTATGTTATTTAGCTCTATTGGGCATTAGTGAGCCGTGGTTTAGCTCACTCTCGCTTTGTTCCCCCCTTTCAGAGGTAGATTAGTGCTGGTTTTTGTTGAGGCTTTAGCAGTTGGTATCAGGTATTTGCAGTTGCAGTTTCGGTGCCGATTTTAGTATTTTTCCTTGAATGTTCTCAGTTTTTGACGCTGTATAGTTTTGGAGATGTTGTATTTACACTTTCAGATGTATATATATCTTTGCTTCTGCTTTATTTCCTTTTACTCTTATGATATTGCTATAGTCAATGACTGAGCCTGAACTTGTCTATGGCTCGGTTGTTTCTGGGGGCGAATCGGTTAGATTTCCCGACCTGCACAACCCGAATGATTGTAATTGGTCTAGCTATCGATTATTGGATTTTGGGGCGTGACAGACTTGGTATCAGAGTTATAGGTTAACTCCTATCTCTGTTCTAGTAATCATATGACGAGTAATTCTTTCTAGATGGAGTTAGGATCGATTCCTTTCGGTTTTATGTATTTTATTATCTTTCCTCCTTTCCTGATTTGTACCTTGTCTCGTATAGATGGCTAGAAGTGGCAGAGATAGAGGCCGTGTGGTAGGCCATGGCCATAGAAGTTTGCGCAGTGGTGTACTTGCTGATGAGCCGATGCTCAGTTAGGAGAGTTTGGGGTCTGTCCCGATTGATCAGGGTGTCCCTCCAGCTCCAGTAGCTCTAGAGCAGCCCGTAACTTTACCTACCCGAGCTGTTCCCGGTATTTCGGCGGAGATAAGACAGTTTATGGAGAGTTTCACCACTCATTTCCAGCAGGCCAGGAGCCCTGTGGCCAGAGAGTACAGTAACCTCGAGCAGCTTCAGAATTACAAGCATTCGACATTTTCGGGCACTACGGTACTGTCTGAGGCAAATACATGGTTCAAATCTATAGATAAGACTTTGAACGCTATGAAGTATCCTAAGGATCAGTGAGTAACATTGGCGATGTATATGTTACAGGGGGAGGCGGATCACTGGTGAGATACAACCAAGAACATGATTTCGGAGACTCCAGTACTTTGAGTATCCTTTCAGGATCGGTTCTTTGAGCAGTATTTCCCACTGAGTTATAGGGATGCTGTATCTCAGAGTTTTATATGCTTGAGCAGGGGATATAAGTATTGTGGGATACGATTAGCTATTTAATGAGCTTTCTCGAAACGTTCCGCTTATTGTTCAGGACGAGGAGCAGCACAAAATGAAGTTTCTGATGGGTCTTCGTCCGTATTATCGGAAGTTTTTGATTGCTTCGGGGGCTAATTCGTACAAAAAGGTTTTGTCAAAAGCGCTGGCTATAGAACAAAACGATGTGGAGGATCGTAAGTCCAAGGACTTGAGGAACCAAATGAGACAATATCAGAGGGTCGATAAGGGTAAGGCAGTTCAGGGTCATTATGTGAGCTCGGGTCTGAAGAGGCAGAAGTTAGGAAGTATTGATGGTGCACCAGCTAGATTTATGGGAGGACAACACTTAGATAGGCCTCAGCTTACTTCTTGTTTTGTTAGAACCATGGGAAGAAAGGGCATGTTAAGAAGAATTGTCCTAAACCAGACCGGGGTCCTCAGCCATTGCGACAGTTTCAGGGTCCTATTGGCCACCAGCCGAGACCACAGCAGATCTAGCAGTTTTAGCAGAGGCAGTTTTAGGGTCCTCAGAGTATACAAATAGTTCCAGGTCCTCAGAGTGGACACAGACAGCAGCATCCGACTCAGCAGCAGGGTCAGAGCCAAGGGCAGGGTAGAATTTACTCAGTTGGGAGGCAAGGTGCTCATGCCGCTCGACCTGTAGTGGACGGTACGATTCATATTTCTTATTCTCCCGCTCGTGTTCTTTTCGATTCCGGTGCATCGCATTCATTCATGGCACATGCATTCCTCTGTACTATTGGTTTTGATTCTTCCTTATTACATGATGAGATTTCTGTGGGTACTTCTCTCGATTCTTCGATTTCCATTTCTCGCATTTGTAGAGATTGCCCGATAGTTGTATGTGGCCGCATTCTTTTAGCAGACTTGTTAGTACTACCGATGCAAGAGTTTGACATTATCTTAGGTATGGATTGGTTGTCGACTCGCCGAGTTACATTGGACTATTTTGAAAAGACAGCTACTTTCAGTATTCTGGGGGATAAGCGGTTCATGTTTGTTAGTTTGGAACCAGCGCAGTCAGGAGACGGTTTGTTGGCATTCTTAAAGTTAGAATCCTTTGGTGCTGATGTTAGTGCTATTCCGGTGGTGTGTGACTTTTTTGACGCTTTCCAGAAGATTCTCAGTTTTCCGCCGACGAGAGAGATTGATTTCAGTATAGATCTTTTACCTCGTACAACTCCAATTTTTAAGGCTCCGTATCGTATGGCACCTATTGAGCTAAAAGAGTAATATGATTAGATTTTTGAGTTGATGGAGCAGAAGTTTATCCGACCGAGTACTTCACCGTGGGGAGCTCCGGTATTATTTGTGAATAAGAAGGACGGGTCTATGCGCCTTTGTATTGATTATCGCGAGTTGAACAAAGTCACGATCAAGAACAAGTATCATTTACCTAGGATCGAGGACTTATTTGACCAGTTTTGGGGAGCGCAGTTATTTTTGGAGATTGATCTGAGATCGGGTTACCATCAAATGAGAATCAAGAAGGAGGATATTTCCAAGACAGCCTTTAGGACGCGTTATGGACATTACGAGTTCTAGGTTATGCCGTTTGGATTGATGAACGCGCCCGCAGCTTTTATGGATTTGATGAACCGAGTATTTCGTCCCTTTCTAAACTGGTTCATGATTGTGTTCGTGGATGACATATTGATTTATTCAAAGACCGAGGCCAAACATGAGGAACACTTGAGAGTTGCCTTGTAGACTTTGAGGGAGAACACGTTATTTGAGAAATTCGAGAAGTGTGACTTTTGGCAGAAAGGGGTAAAATTCCTAGGGTACGTGGTATCCAAGGATGAAATTGTAGTAGATCCTTCGAAGGTTGAGGCAGTTACAGATTGGGTTCAACCGGCTAATGTTACCGAGATTTGTAGCTTTCTGGGTTTAGCCGGGTATTACCGAAGATTTATTTAGGGATTTTCACGGATTGCAGCTCCTTTGAATCGATTAACGCAGAAGGTCCTTAGATTCGTTTGGGATAACAGGTGTGATTCAGCTTTCGCAGAGTTGAAGAAGAGATTAACTACAGCTCTTGTTCTTGTTGTTCCTTCCAGTGGGCAGAAGTATATGGTTTACAGTGACGCATCGCTCAGCGGACTTAGTTGTGTGTTGATGCAAGAAGGAAAGGTGGTGGCTTATGCTTCGAGACAACTTAAAGGTGCACGAGAGAAACTATCCTACTCATGACCTTGAGTTGGCAGCAGTGGTTTTTATATTGAAGATTTGCCGACATTATCTTTATGAGGAGAGGTTCGAGCTCTTTTCTAATCACAAGAGTCTGCGGTACCTTTTCTCGCAGAAAGAGCTGAATATGAGCCAGCGCCGATGGATGGAATTCCTGAAGGATTATGACGTCAACTTGCAGTATCACCCAAGGAAGGCAAATGTGGTAGCTGACGCTTTGGGCCTCTTGCCTAGAGGATTACTTGCACGTTTGATGATTCGTGAGTTGTTGATGCTTCACGATGTGATAGATTCCTGGCTAAGTTTGTGTTCACGAGGTACGGGTGGTTTTATTGCAAATTTGAGAGTTCAACCTTCATTGATTTCTCAGATTATAGAGGCTCAGCAGAAAGATGTTATATTACAGTCTTGAGCTTCATATGTTAGCAGACCAGATTGAACGGTTAGTTCAGATGGCAGTATTAGATACAGGGGTAGGTTATGTGTACCATATTTTGAGGTATTGAAGCATAAGATTTTGGGCGAGGCTCATAGTTTGAGGTATACTATTCATCTAGGCAATACGAAGATGTACCAGAACCTGAAGAGACATTATTGGTGAGACAACATGAAGCAAGAAATAGCTGAGCTTCATTTCCAAGTGTCTTACATGTCAGCAGGTAAAGGCCGAGCATCAGAAACCAACGGGGCAGCTCAAACCTTTACAGATTCCAAAGTGGAAATAGAAGCACGTGACGATGGACTTCATTTCGGGTTTACCGCGGACGAAAAAGAACTACGATTCTATTTGGGTGATTGTAGTCCGATTGACTAAATCAGCACTTTTCATTCCGATTCGCAAGACTTTAACGGTTGACGAGCTGAGCAGATTATATGTGAGAAAGATAGTGCCTTTACACGGGGTTCCTGTGTCTATAGTGTCAGATCGAGATGCCAGATTTACCAGGAACTTTTGGAAGAGTTTCCAGCGAGCTATGGATACCAGATTAGATTTCAGCACAGCATTTAACCCTCAGACCGACGGTCAGACGGAGAGAGTGAACCAGATTCTTGAAGACATGCTTAGGGCTTGCGTTTTGGACTTCAAGGGTAGCTGGGACGAGTACTTACCATGGGAAGAGTTTGCGTATAACAATAGCTTCCAATCGAGCATTGGGATGGCACCGTATGAGGCTTTATATGGTAGACCGCGCAGATTACCGCTGAGTTGGGCAGAGGTTGGTGAGCAGAGTTTACTGAGGCCAGACTTGGTTCGTGAGACTACGGAGACAGTTACTATTATTAGAGATCGGTTACACACAGCTCAGAGTCAATAGAAGAGTTATGCAGATACTCGCAGGAGACCACTAGAGTTTGAGATCGGCGATCACATTTTGTCGAAGGTTTCTCCGATGAAGGGCGTGATGCGTTTCTGTAAGAAAGGGAAGTTAGCTCTGAGATTTATTGGTCCGTTCGATATTCAGGCCAAAGTTGGAGAGTTAGCATACCGTTTAGCATTACCGCCGCAATTGGACCGAGTTCACAGCGTATTTCATGTTTCTATGTTGAGGAAGTATGAGCGGGATCGGACTCACGTGATTGACAGGGAACCCATAGAGGTTCAGAACGATGCCTCGTATATAGAGCATCCGGTGTATATTTTTGGTCGCGAGGAAAAGATTTTTTGCAGCAAAATTATCCCTTTTGTAAAAGTGCAGTAGAGTCACCATGGACCAGAGGAGGCTACCTGGGAGTTAGAGGCTGATGTGAGGGGGCATTATCCGCAGTTATTCTCGGGCTGAGGTATGTATGTAAATTCTGGGGCAGAATTCTTTTTAGGAGGGTAGAATGTAGTGTCCCAGATTTTATTTTTTATTTTATTCTATTTTATTTATCATTATTCATTATGCATCCACTCAAGTCATCATACTTCATGCATCTTCACTTCTGGATCTGCACCTTATTCTCTTATCAGGGTTTTATTCTTCATTTCTTCCTTTTTTGTGTTTCGGTGGCCGTTTAGCGAAGGAGGTGTATTGTGGTTTCGGAGAGCCCGTGGTTGTCGTAGGAGTTTGTTATTGTTGTTGTGTTGATGGTGTGGTGTGTGAATCGGGAGGGATCTGGGGTTTTCTTGAGGTTCCGTTAGTTTTTGCCTGAAAGGAATCTTTTTGGGTATTCTGGGTCCTTTCTGTCCATTTCTATTCGAACAGACCTTGCCTCTGTTCGAATTCATTCCTATCTGATTTGTTTTATTGGAACAGACTTGTTTTTGTTCGAATAGATACCTGCCTGTTTCATTTTATTCGAATAGACTTGTTCATGTTCGAATAAGTTGTTGCCTGATACATTTTATTTGAACAACATCTTTTCTGTTCAAATAGATACCTTTCTGCTTCATTCTCTTCGAATAGAATATTTTCTGTTCGAATAGATTCTCGGTTGAATAGTGTTTTCTGCATTTCTTTTTAAATAACTTGTTTTCTGTTCAAGCAGAGGCGTATTTGAACATCCAGGTTGGGTCTTTCTTCACGATTCTTGGCCATGGATCCATCCTCGAGTTACGTGTTGTGATCTTAGGGTTTAATATACCCAATTTATTTTATTCTTTCTCTCACTCTCCCAATTAGAATCTTTTGTCCTCCTCGCTCCTCATTTGCGATCGATTGTTGGGGTTGATCTTGCGACTTCTTCGGTGAGTAATTCCTTTCCCTCTTCCTTATTGTTGTTTTGTTTCGGCTTTGATTGCAATCCTTGTGATTAAGGGCTTTGTTGAGGATTGGAGTTGTGATTTCTTGCAGGTGTTGGGTTGTTGGCATTGATGTGATTATTGTTGGTTGTGGAGGTTGAGGTTGGGTTAACCTGTCGATTGACAGACTTGCGGGTTATCCTTTATCAGGCGAGTATACCTTCATTGCTAAATTTCTTTACTAGTTAACCTGTGTTAGTTAGAGTTGTGCATACTGGCATTGAGATGTTATGATTGGTTTTAAACTATATTGTTTCCATCTGTTGTAGCTGTGGCTTCAGTGTTGTTATTTCCTATCGTTAGGCATATAGGATGTGGCTCTCCTCGCCTATAGGGAGTTGTGCATTTGTGTGGCATTCTCATGGGTTGTCCTTGACTGCTGTGTTCCAGTCTTGTAGAGACTAATGTTGTTGGACATTATGACTGGTCAATTAGTCAATGTTCGTCTGTGCTTAGATGTTGTGATAGGTCAATTAGTCACTGTTAGGATCTATGTTTGGATTGTTTACCATCTTCTGAGGCAGGTGGTTATCCTTTGTGTGTTGGCCAAGTTGTCGATGTTGGGTTAGATTGTTTGCCCTTCTCTCGGGCAAGGATTATCCTGTGTGTGGGCCGTGGGGGCGGCTGTAGTATTTTGATCCTTGGGATCTGATTTCAGTGAGGGTTTCTTTTATTCTTTTAACATAACGGGATCGGATAAATAAACCAACTCTACGTCGGCTGACCCTCGATAGGCTACCAAGATTCCTATATCGGGTTGAAATAGTAGGTGAGTCACCGACGACAGGTACTATCATACCTATTCACCTATCCGGGAGTGTGGGATGGTATGAGACAGTCCTTAGGAACTGGGTCTTATCCTCGACGTGGTTGAAATTCCTTGGAATGTGTGAAATAAAGTTTGGACGTTGGCTCCATGGGTTACAAAGGTAAGAACACTCTAATCAAGTGATAATATCCTTTAGACTGGTCGAGCTTGGACAAAAAATCGTACCATTGTATCCAAATTGAGGTTTCGTTAAGGTTACTATGCATTAGCGGTTGATCAGCCCACTATATTGGTTTCATAATATCATTAAACATTCATTTTAAGACAATTCTAGAATCACCATATCATATCACATCATTACATCATCACAGCATTTTCCTCATATCTACTTTAGGCATACTCCTTTTCCTATTCCTCTTGCACTCTAATTCTACACTTATAAGTATTGTTGTACTTTAGAACATCTTATATCTCACACATCTTTCCTCTTTTGATGCACCTGTTATATTAGTATGTTATTTAGCTCTGTTGGGCATTAGTGAGCCGTGGTTTAGCTCACTCTCGCTTTGTTCCCCCCTTTCAGAGGTAGATTAGTGCTGGTTTTTGTTGAGGCTTTAGCAGTTGGTACCAGGTATTTGCAGTTGCAGTTTTGGTGCCGGTTTTAGTATTTTTCCTTATATGTTCTCTGCATTTGACGCTGTATAGTTTTGGATATGCTGTATTTACACTTTCATCTGTATATATATCTTTGCTTCGGCTTTATTTTTACTTTATTTCCTTTTACTCTGATGATATTGTTATAGTCAATGACTGAGCCTGAACTTGTCTATGGCTCGGTCGTTTGTGGGGGAGAATCGGTTGAATTCCCCGACCTGAACAACCCGAATGATAATAATTGGTCTAGCTACCGATTATTGGATTTTGGGCGTGACATTCTTGGTATGTCATTCTTATCATTTATGTTAGTTCTCAAGTCTCTATATCGTATTAAGACTACCAAATTATGATTTTTGTTTATTCTTTTTGTCAACAGAATTTTATATATGTAAATAATTAATCATTTCACATTAATTTTGTGCTTTTTTTTCTGCTAAAAAAAGAATTAAGGAATCAAGTTACTGAAGTAACTATAGGAGCATCTATTTTGATGGAATTATGGCTTCTAAACATATTCCATTTACTATATTTTTGGCATTGAAGATAGGCAATGTTATAAACTCAATTCATTCTAAAATCTTGGAGTGAAAATGACTTCTCCTGACGTGCAACTCCACACCTTATTCCAAAGTTAGTATATTTTACTTATTTAATTGGGTAATCCACTTTCTCACGTCATATAATCTCTATATTATAGTATATTTACTATAAAAAAGATAATTTGCAATTTTCCCTTTGATGTTTTTCATGAATCATAATTCGCAGCTGATAGTTGCCTTCTATTAACAAATGTTGGGTTAATAGTTTAGCCTAATTGTACTTCCACAATTTCTTTTTTCTACTATACCTCGCTAGAAGATTTTTCATTTTTTCTTTTAGGATCAAATTTTGTAAACATTTTAGAGGCTGTTTGGATGCACATCAATAAGTATCTTATTAGCTTATGTAAGTCTAAGTAAGCTTCATCTCTATAATATTAAAGATGAACATCATATGCAACTGGCAAGAAATTCATAATTTCAATCTACGCAAACTGGGATTAAGTACAAAAATGAAGAATAACCCATTCGTGGTAAATGGAAGCCTAACAACTTCTGAAATAGGATACTAGCAGAACAACTTTTTTAAAATTTCTATCCTTTTTGTACGAACCTAAACGTGATTCTCAATATTTTGCTAGGATATGTAAATAACATTATTTTATTGTGGAATATGTAAATAACATTAAGTTTGATTCCTAGACACCCTCTATACGACACTTCATGGAATCCAAAATTAAATTTGATAGGAATTGGTAGATCAAAGGAGTTAAATTGCATAAAATATAACACCTTAGTTTATTTTTCTTCATCTGATATGGGTTGATGCCAAGGATTTTGGGGAATTTTTCCTAGGAAGATATATTTTTCAATTTTGATCTCTTACTTATCATGATCCTCTGCACAGCTTCTTTTGTAGTTTTGGTCAAAGGATGGGCTATGATCAAAGAGTCAAAATAACATATGTGGTTCTCTCTATTTCCTTTTCACTAAGATCAAGGGCTACTAATTATACTCTCTTATTTCTTGCTATATTGTTGGAATAATTTGCACCAATAGTTTTCGTATTCATGATTAGAATTCAAGAATGTCAGTTTTTCTTTTCAATAGACTTTCATGCTCTAATATATTGATAGTTTTTTTGTGGTGAGCTTTTCTGTTAACCTTAGTTCTCTTAGATGTTTTAGCTTATTATATTTATCTTGGATGCTCTAATGTGTTAGTCTACCAAGTTATGTCTTCTAAATATTTCTCATTTTTGTTGTAACTCAAATGATTATCAGTGGTGAGTTGAAAGATTTAGATCGAGGCAATTGTTTGGATCCCACACACATTATAGTTGTCACCTTACCCATGTCAAATTTACATAGATTTAATAATCAGTATGAAATAAAAGTTTAATAAGTGGTGATTTATAGTGATTTAATTTTCATTTCATTACAATAGAGGAACAAACATATGTATGGATCAATCCATTATTAGTCTATTTTAAATTTTGTTGAGAAACATATTTGTCTATTAAAGGGACTTACTATGTATGTACAGAAACTAATGAATACAATCTACACATTTTTCATATTCAAACTTCTTGGCGTAATTTGTACTATAATTCATTGTAACCCATAACATAATAAATATGCCAACAACTTGCTTTCTTATTGACTATTTCTAAACTTGGTTTTTTATTTAATTGATTTTGTCTTATCATTATTAACTGAAGCACCCGTGCTACCTCATAACCTATATCTCTTTATTATAACAGGGCGGTGTTTTTGCCACTTTGGACAAGTCTGCCTTATGTCCAGAGAAAAAGAGGGGTTGAGATGGAGCGTGGATGTCTCGAGATTGGCACATGGAGGGGAAGTTTTGGAAATCTAAGTTTTAAGAGAAAAAGCTAAATACCTCTCCCCGACTAAAATCCCCCAACCCGAAAAAAAAATCCACTTTTCTTTCAAAAAAAAAAAAATCTTCTTCAAGCAATCTGTTACGAGCTCTCTCTCTCTCTCTCTCACTAAGATCCGATCTTTCAAACAACGAAGAATCATGCCTCTTTGAACAGTGATTCTGATAGTTTTGGTGGAATTTGATACACAATTGGAGTCGAGAATCGATCGGCGTTGGTGCATTTCAGCAATGCTTTGAGTGTGATTGATTCATGATGAAGTTGAAGAAGAAGAGAGCTTCGGAAGTGGTAGGTATATTTCACGAATTATTGTGTTTGATACCTTTGTATGTTGTTTTAATTTGAGGGGAATTGGTTTAAGGGTTTATCAGGTTTGTGATGTAGTTGTCTATTATTTTCTAGGGTTTATCAGTTATCTACAATGGTTTTAATTAGAATTTTTGTTGTTAAAAGGGTTATCTTTGCTTAAACCATAATTAGGTTGTTAATGCTTCTAAGACTATAGTGTTTATGCGAGTTTTACATGATTCATTATCTTAGATGTTAAGCATTCACGGAAATTAGGAATAGGTTTACTAGAAAAGAGGAACAACGAATTTAGCATTAGGTACCGATTAATCAATGGGAAGTATAATGAGGAGATGGAATGAAGTTGAAGTTGCGGAAGGACTTTATAAAAAGGATTTTTACGAATAAGGATTTTTTTTTGTTAAAAGAATATTATGATCCGATCCATAATCCCCCACGTGCGGGCTAAAGTGGCTTATTCAGATATTGATTTATTTGGATCGTTGTTGCCTGAATTTTTATAAGGAATACAAAACATGCAAAAATATAGAAATACCATATGCACAGTGACAAGTAAATCAATTTACACAATATAGTTTGAAGGAAAATCACAAATAGAAAGTATAGTTTCAGATGAACCCTATGAACTTCCACAAGTCATACCTAAGTTTTATCACGATTTATTGTTGGTGCCTCGAAAATCACACAAGGATGGGCAGTTTTGGAAATTTAGATTTTAAGATTAAAAACTAAAGATCCCAATCCAGACTAAAATCTTTAGTTCTCCTCCCCCGATACAAAAATACTTTCTTCTAAACAAAACCAACTCTCTCTCTCTCTTTATGTAATTTCTCTCAACCTCTGACGATTTTCCTCAGGGTTTTTGATCTCACGCTCATAATCGATGGTCTAAACTGTTAGCGTTTGATTTGGGGGAAAAGCTTGAAATCGCTCATTCTTACAATTATGATTTGGAGAAGGTAAGCGAAGATTGGGATTCGATGATTGAGGATGATAAGAAGACTGTAATGGTGTTTGAGGTGAGCTTCAATTTTTTGGTTTAGTTCAAATTTAGGCATGTGTTAATGGTTCATTTCAGACCCTGTAATTAAGCTTCTGAAGATGTAGAGAGAGAAGACTGTAGCTGCAATTGGTATAACTTTAAGATAATTTCATTGGATGAGGGTTCTAAAGTTAATTGAGGTTATTTTGGAAACTATGACATCAATGAGGGTAATGGAGTTTGAGGTAAGCTTCAATTTTTAGTTCAAATTTAGGCATGTGGTAATGGTTCGGTTCAGACCCTGTAATTAAGCTTTCGAAGACATAGAGAGAGAAAACTG
Source organism: Kingdonia uniflora (assembly GCA_014058105.1). Classification (NCBI taxonomy): domain Eukaryota; kingdom Viridiplantae; phylum Streptophyta; class Magnoliopsida; order Ranunculales; family Circaeasteraceae; genus Kingdonia; species Kingdonia uniflora. Next base: position 676,235 of record JACGCM010000563.1, read on the forward strand.
TAACTGTAATTAGTATAACTTTATGATAAATTCATAGGATGAGGGCTCTGAAGTTAATTGAGGTTATTTTGGAAACTATGACATAAAGGAGGAGCACAAGTAAGACCTTAGGAAGGGAATTGATTACGTAAAATCTTCATATTATGTGAGTCTATATTTGTGTGTTCGAGTGTATCAATTACAGCTATACGTACGAGTCTTGGCTCCGATAAGTAGATTGGTTGTTCAATTAGCTGACGCCAATTCGGGAAAATGACAGTTTATACAAAACACTTCCAGTAATATCCTAGCAAATTGGTAGAAAAAAAACTCCTATAAAATTTCAGAGGTTATCTCTTCTAATTCTCCAACCACAATAATTCAACCTCACGCCTCTTCCTCTTCGGTAAATTTTAGAATTATCATCTACAATTCTTTGGTTCTGTTTAGTTTTTTAATTTTGCTATATTATACTATGATTGAACTTATTTGACTCCCACAAATTTGGGGCTATATTGATTTGTTGTTTGTGTGTTCTTAGTTACATGCTGATAGCAAAAGTTTATGTAGTATTTAGAAGTAGAGATCTTGCAAGCTGGAATGCTACCTGGATATTTTGATAAGTTATTTTTTCTATTTCTTTTTCTCACTATGTCCTATTTCTTTTTCTTAAAAACCTGTGATGATCCCGGGTGGAAAACTGTGTCAAAGCTGTAACGCTTGCTCTTACTTTCCCCGAGCTTCAGAAAAACATTATTCGAATCTGCGGCTACAACAGATCCCTGAAGGAGAAATATTTCCTCCCTCGGCGCCATAGGCCTTATTCGACATAATACACGAATATTACCTGTGATGAAAGTAATGGTAGTGAAAATACAATCTCATATTATCCTCTAAATGCTAAGATCACAGATGAAAAGAAAAAATCTATAGAAGCAAATTTACTTTGTTGAGGACATTATCAAGTTAAGTTCTGATTCCAATAGGGACGCTAATAAATAATTTAATTTGATCATCTGTTAAAAGTAAAATAACATGACTAACCTTTCAAGTCTAGAAAATCATTTAGAGCTTGCCTCCTCTGCAAGTATAATCGGTTTAGATGATCATACAAGGCAGCAATATCATCTGTGAAAAATAAAGTAAACCAAAATAGTTTAAGTTTAAAGATCTATGGTAAGGTTTCAAATGTAGGGAAAACAATGAAATGTACCTTGAATATTCTCAGAGGAACCCGTTGTTTCGAAGCTAAGACATCTTACCTGAGAACCATTTTTGTATGGTTCTTCATAGGGTAATTCTTTGACTATCTTACAAACAGAATCAGCCCAGGTAGGAGTACAATGTGCCTTTAATCCTAGCAGAGAACGGATCATGTCGGAAAGTTTACGAACAGATTTTCTTGACTCCATGCTCTTCAATCCAAAGGAATGTTCATAACTGTGTCATACATTGCAGAAACACATCAAAAAGTAAAGATCACAATGTTCAAAACACACCAACAACAATAGAACCAAGATTTCTCAGGTTTTTGTTTCACATATTTTTCTTGCATGAAACAAAGAACTGAGTAAATTAAATTGTTCTCTCTGAATTGGGTTTGTTATACAAAGACAGACTGATCTCTCTTTTAGCTGAGTAAATCAAATTGTTCCATCTGAACACCCTCTTTTTTTATTTCACACTTTTGCATATTGGATTATTAGCATTTAATTGTTATTAAACAATATTTGATCTTTAGCTCAAATGGTATAGCGCTAAAATAAAAATAAAAATAAAAATGCTAGAGCGTTTGGCGTTGGAAATGAAATTCCAATTATCTCAAGTCGCGGCTGTTCAAATCCCCAAAATCCAATAACATAATACTTTATGTTATGAATTAGTGTGTATATAATAGAAAAATACCATTAAAGATCATATATCATGAAAGGAGAAGTGTTGCATTATTTGTGGACAGTGATACTTTTAATCTTGAACATAGGTTGGGTGAAGGGGTAGTTATTGGTGGAGTAACACCGATTTGTACACATTAATTAAGGGTATTCAGTTTCATGGGAAAACAAACATGAAATCAATCATGAAAAGCGTATTCAAAGTCATGGGGAGACGTATTTAGTGGGTCAATCATCATAGTGCACAAATTTCATGTAGGCCATAATGAGGTTGACATGTCTTAGAAAGCATAATTGACAAAAACACGGGATTTAGTGAAATACAGGTATACTTTTTTTTTAATTGTCACTAATGGTATTTATGCTTGGCATACCTCATTAGGGTTGTAGTGCTGAAGGCACACAACATGTCATCATACAACCCAGTGCAGTCGTGGCTCGCCACAGGTAGTCCTCCGACTTATTTCAGTAGTCATGTTTCTTAATTCATTCAATTGTAACATGTCTATCCTTAAATTTTTATTCCAAGATTATCTTCGAGCTTTGATTGTGATGCATCGTTTTAAATAAATACTCTTGGGTTTTTTCATTGCTCCAGCAGAAACCAACGGCTATAACCGGAAACATAGAGCGGCAAGTTATTCAAGGAATGGTAAGTTATTCTTTATGTTTCTTTTTCTCACTATGTCATGAAAAAGATAGTTATTTTCTTCTCTTTTTTTATTACATCTTTTTTGCACATTAAATTTTTAGTATTTAGTTGTTATCAAAACAATATTTGACCTTTAGAGCGCTTGGGGTTGGAAATGAAATTCCAATTATCTTAAGTGACGGCGGTTCAAACCCCTAAGATCCAATACTTTATGTTATAAATTAGTCAATATATAATACAAAAAAGTATCATTAAAGATCATATGTATTACTAAAGGGGAAGTGTTGTACTATTTGTAGACAGTGATAATTTTAACCTTGAACATGGGTTGGGTGAAGGGGTAGTTATTGGTGGAGTAACACCTGTTTGTACACATTAATTAGGGGTATTCAAATTTGTAAGAAAACAAGGAGATGTGTTTATTAGATTAATCAACAGTGTACACATTTTATTTTAGTAAAAGAAAGTACCATAAATGAGGTCGATATGTCTTACAAAGTGTAATTGACAAAGACCAGGGATTTAACGAACTACGAGTATTATATATTTTTGAATTGTCACTACGGGTATGGTTGTATTGCTAAAGGCATGCATCATGTCATCATACAACGGGTGCATCCGTGGTATGTCACGGGTACAACTAGTATATTACATTACATATTGGTGTTTTTTAAATAGACAAGTTTGCCATTGTCTCAAAGATAAAAAGAGTTTGAGATTTAATGTTATGTCTTTGAGATTTGGTGAAAGAATGAGATGAATGGACGAGATCCATTTAAATCTTGCCAAGGCTAATATAATTAAGGGTACTTTAGACATAAGATAGACTAATGGTACTTTAGTCTCAACATACATTAGCCAAGCCACCCTCTTATCCCCGACTCTCTCTTTTTCTCATCCAAAGATAAACCAAAACCTTCACCAACACCTCAACCATCTCAACCACCAATTGTTTCTCTTGAGGACCTCTTCACCTCTCTCAATCGACATATTCTAAGATCTGAGTACGAACAAGCTGTCAAACTTGCAGATCAAGGTTGCCTCTCTCTCTCTCTCTCAATCATATTTCAATTAGGGTTTCTTGAATTTGAATTGTTAGCTTTGATTGCAGTTATGAAAGTTGTAAGATTGTGGGTTTGATAAAAGTAGATAACTTAGATGAAGCTCTATCGGTGATTGCAGATCAAGGTTGCCTCTCTCTCTCTCTCTCTCTCTCTCTCTCTCTCTCTCTCTCTCTCTCTCTCTCTCTCATGTTTCAATTAGGGTTTATCGAATTTGAATTGTTAGCTTTGAATGCAGTTCTGAAAGTTGTCCCTCGCGATTCGAGCATTGGAAAAGATCCCTCGGGATTAAAGTTTCATGGTCGACTTTAGTTTCAATAAGGTAAACTGGAATGCAGATGATTTGGAGTTTATGAGATAATTAGGTTATTAATTTGGTGTTTTTAGACATGGACGGCGACTTATTTCGTCTCCGATGGTTTAATTTTGGCACATTAGTGAAATTTAACTATTTGCGGTCAATGGGTATGATCAAATAAATTGTATGATGCACTAGCTGTGCCCAATTGGCAAAACATTTCGATTGCGTGTTGTGAATTTGGGTAAGAAATTAGTGAATCTCGAGATTGGCTTTAGAAAGAAATTATTTTTCTATAGCATATATTCTCGATAGATATTACATACTAAGCACTGCAATCCAGATTAAGTGTTTTGGTTTAAGTCCAGTGACCCTGCAATTGCTAACCATTACATTCGGCTAGGAGAGCATAGCTTGGACAATTTAATGGTCAGCAATTGCCACATCTCTCTAAATGTTCCTCTTCTTAAATGTTTCTGAAATACCAAGAGAAGTCTAAGATACTTTTAGTTTAGGGGAGGTTTTAATAGTTGTCTGATAATTTTAATTTATGTGGATATTCTCAAATTTTATCATTATTTTTCTTAATTTCAAGTTTCATATCCCTCATAGGTGGTTTTTGAATATTCCATGTATGCTATGTGGAACTGGAGTTGCCGCAAGGGTAGAGGCTAAGTAATATGGACTAGACTCTATCGTCCTGAAAGGACTTCTAAATGAGCTGTTTTAGAACTCCACGACAAAACCGAAACTACTTGCTCCTGGGGGATTCTACAAAGAGAAGTGGTTCTCATATTTTCTTCAAGCTTCCGGACCAAATGTGATTGACGGGATTACTCACCATATTTACAATCTTGGTGCAGGTATTATGCTCATTCTTACTGAGTAAGGAACTTCGCTCTAATACACCTTTAACCAAAAGAACGAAAATATTTTGATGACAAGGAATTGATTTTGCTGAGACTATGATGCAGTCAGGTGTTGATCCTAATCTAATCTACAAGATCCAAGATCCAAGATCCACTCTATCTTGATCAAATAGCTCAAACATACAAAGATCTTGAAACAACCCCAAGAGTTTTGGGCCATGGTCATCTGTGTGGATCGGGGTGTCTGGTGAAGCATACAACAATGGAGGCAAAGATGTATCACATACTTTTATCGATGGCTTATGGTGAAGATTACCATTTCTTCTTTCCATAGATCGAATTACTTCCCTTAGGGACCATATATAACCAATTTCCATCACAAAAATTAGATTTCACCTTGATTATTGTGTTTGCTTTGAACAGGTACTTGGATCAACTAGGTATGACATCATCCTTTAATCATAAAGTCTTTTTGCAGATAGACCTTAATAGGGGAGAACTATGGTCTTCTAAATACCACATCATTTATCCCAAACCCATTATGGGTGAGTAAAGAAATCAATCTCTATAAAGCCCATTTAATGGAATGGTTATGGATATGTTTCATCACTCTCTTCCTTTTGTTTATCTATTTTTATACCAGTGCACTTCTTTGGCACTGATTAATGGGAAAGAACGTTCGTTCGACCACTCACACTGGCTCCCCATATTTGTGTGTTTACTCTCATTGCTCAAGAAACAAGGTACAATTAGTATATCTTTCCTCTACTTTCTTATTGTATGTCTTCGTAGATCTAAATTTCCCTTCTTTTAGAGTCAATTTCAAGTTTCATATCCCTTATAGGTGATTTTTGAATATTCCATGTATGCTTAATACTATATATTTTTTTGCCTAGGTGCTATTTGTAGATATTGCTGATCTTTATCTCACTTTATATATATTTTCTTTTGACAGGCTTATTATCTGTACAAAAAAAATAAGTTAGATGAGGCTTTGGAATCCTTAAAAAGAATAGAGAAAACATCAGCAGTTACAATTAGAATCACAAATTCTATATCGCCTAGGAAGAATGGAAGCTTGCATGGATGTATACCAAAAGCTCCAAAAGTTCAAGATTGGCTCCTTAGAAATAAATGTTGTTGCTGGTTTGATATGTGCTGGGAGAGCTCTTGAAGTTCAAGGCGCGATGGATGCACTTAAGTTCTAGGGAATACTAATAAACACTTTTTTTAGAACTAATATTTTGTACTTATACAGAAAATGTCTTTTGAGGATTTTTTAAGTATATAAGCACCTTAAAAATAGCTATAGATTCGTCCACATTAAGGATGTACCAACTATTCATATTTTGTGAGTCTCTCTAATGTAACAACTATAGATTCGTCCACATTCACTTCTTTTACTTTATTCCAACCATAGCCAATTTTTGGATTTTATGGTAGTTTTGACCTTCCTTTGCATATGTGATCTATTTAGTCATTGAAAAAACTTTTTTGGAACTCTCCTCCCACCTCCAAGCAAACTTTTTGCCCTGTTTTATTGAGAATTTGTAAATTTGTACATATGTGATCTATTTAGTCATTGAAACAACTTTTTTGGAACTTTCCTCTCACCTCCAAGCAAACTTTTTACCCTGTTTTATTGAGAATTTGTAAGTTTGTACATGCCACTCAAACTCAATTTGTAAATCTGTCTAATATGGAGAATGCCTTGTTTTACGGCTTATGCCCTATTTTCTTTATGGGATAAGTTGTAAGTTTGGTTGTTGTTTACAGTTATGTTGTGTTTGTTGTTTACTGTTATGTTGATCAAGTTATAAGCTGTACATGCCAATCAATTTGGAGAGGTGCATGTGAGTTCAAGAGTATCATTGTAATTGTTTGATAAATTGTTCCTGGTTATGGGGTTTTCATGGGATTTTTTTTATCTATAAATGTTAGGGGTTTTGTAAAATGTGAACAATATAACAACCTAATTTTACATTAACAACCTAATGTTTTGATTTATACTTCCTGTGAACATGTTGTTGGTGTTTGTTGCTTTTGGTATGCTTTATACAAAAAGAAACAAACTGATTTTACATTAAAGACTTAGCTATTTTCATTTATATTTGTTGTTAACTTGTTGTTGGTGTTTGTTGTTGTTGTTGGTGTGCTTCATACAAAAAGAAACAAACTGATTTTACATTAAGGACTTAGCGAGTCATTTTAGATTAGGCAAGATTTGTAGGAAGTGAGGTATGGTTAAAGTCTGAACATTGGAGAGCCCTTTAAGAAGCTTGGTTGCACAAGAAGATGGCTTGTTGTTGTATAGTTGTTGGATTATATTAGTTGTTGCTGCAAGTGTTTGTTTATATAGTGGTTGGAGACTTATTCACATATGGAAGGTACATCATAACTTAGTTGTTGGTATATAAATCATCATGACTTAGTAATTGGTATATAAATCATCAGTATGAATATTTATAGCAAAACCTTAAAGATGCCTAACCCCATAAAGTAATGCTTAAAGTTTTGGATGCCTAAACATATGCTGCAAACGTATTCAAGACCTACTCTGCATTGCGTTTATTTATTTACTTATTTGTTAATTTTGTTCTAGGTGATCTACTTGGATTCTATGTAGTGTCGAAGGAGTGTTGACGTAATCGTCATGGCGAGCCACGGGTAGTACTAGTCTATATTACATTATACAATGGTGTTTTTCAAATAGACAAGTTTTCCATTGTCTCAAAGATAAAGAGGGGCAAAGATTTATGGTAAGGATAGAGATGGACGGCCTAGATTCATTTTACTCTTATTACCTAGGGGTAGTTTCGACAAAATACGGAAAGGGTAGTTAAGTCTTACTCCTTCTCTTTATCTCTCCCAACTTTTGCCCGACTCTTCATCTCTCCCAACTCTTCATCTCTCCCAAAGCTATCTCTTCATCTCTCCCAAAGAAGACGTCTCTCCCATCAGCTCTCTTTCTAAGCAAGGTACTTTCTTTCTCTCTTTCAGTTATACTTGTTATTGCAGTTGTTGTTGGTTTGCTGTTACTGTTGTTGGTATCTCTCTTTCTCTCTCTCTATCTTTCTCTTTCAGTTATACCTATCATTTTGTTGTTGTTTGATGACAATGTAATTGAAGAAGACTCAAAAGTGTTATAAGGATTCGGGTTTACTTCTTCGGGTGTATAGTGAAGCATCATGTAGCAGCTGATTACGAGAGCTTCACCTTCACTTCCATCTTTTGAACCCTAAGTTGTTCAATTAAGGAGAAAAACACGTCAGAAGAACTTAAAGCAATTACTCTAAATTCTAACCCTACATTATAGGATCTCACAAAATTCACCAACTTTGATCCTAGCAATGGTAGAAATCAAAGAATTTCAAAAGCAAGAACAATGGGAATAGAGAACTCTCAATCTCCTTCGCGAATCAATGATCAATCAAGGTATCCCTTTCTCTGCATTTTAATTTTTTTTGATCTGTTTGTAATCGTTTATTTTGCTTCGTTCTCTTAACATAGTTATCGAAAAGTCACCGCAAAAGAACAAAGAGGCATTTAATGAGGTGGATGAAATTCCTAAGAGTGATCCTTCATGTAATTCTTCAGCTCTAAGATAAAAGTTTAAGAGAAAATGCCATCAGACTACTCAACAGATTTCTTCAAGAGGTACTCTTCTTAATACAAATTGTTTCTTATTAGAGTCTTGGGCTCAAATTGGTGTCTGGGGTTTGATGTTTAAGCGATTAAGGTCGCGCATTTACTTGGGTTTTTTTAGTTTTGATTTGGGGTTCTCTCAAAAATAATGTTATAAGAACTTAATTATGTTTTTACAGTTTGGGTATTGGTAAATTATTGCATAACTTACAAAGGGTATTGATATTTTGTGAGTTTTCTAGCATTTGGTTAGCAATTCGAAAATTGAAAATTGGGTTAGTTTGTCAGACTATGAAATTTAATACCCACGTTGAATCCATAAGAGTGGCAGTCTTACTGGAAGTTTATAATTTGCACATTGCGAACTATATTATGTTTATAGAGGAAGAAGTATAATTGAAGTTGTTCTCTCCCATCAGCTCCCGTTCTAAACAAGGTACTCTCTTTCTCTCTCTTTCAGTTATACTTTGTTATTGGTTTGTTGGTGTTGTTGTTGGTCTCTCTCTTTCTCTCTCTCTTTCAGTTATACATGTTGTTTTGCAATTGTTTGATGACAATATAACTGAAGAAGACTCAAAAGTGTTATAAGGATTTGGGTTTACTTCTTCAGGCGTATAGTGAAGCATCATGTGGCAGTTTATTACAAGAGCTTCACCTTCACTTCCCTTGAGATTTTGAAGTGCTATAGTACATTCTTTTTTGCTAAGGGAAAGAGAGAACCCTAAAGTATATTCTCCATTAAATCATTGTATTTAATTAATTGTTTTTTACTCTTTGAGTTTGACGCTCTCCCCCTCTTACATTCTTAAATTTCCCTGTGCATGTATGGTTACCAAATAACTGGATGAACTTTTGTTGGCTGGGGCACAAGTATAAACCAAACACACCCTTAATCTTCATCACCAACTAATGGATTTCATTTGTGTTGCTTACTTTGCATTGGTAGTTGGAGCCTGCAGACCCTGATTTCTATAAGATAGGCTATGTTCGAAGTGTTCGAGCTTACGGGGTTGATTTCAAAAAAGGGCCAGATGGGTTTGGAGTTTATGCTTCTAACGATATTGAACCACTTCAACGAGCCAGGGTGATACCTTTTTGTTGTTGTTGTTGTGAATTGTATACTTAATTCATCAAAAATATGTTCTTGCCAAAAATATCGAAATAGGATATTTACGACATTCTAACTCTCTATTTCTATCATTATTTCCAGGATGATGCTCCTTTTGGACCTCCGGGTTTGAGGAAAACAACGTTGTTGAAGGGACTTACAGGAAAGCTTGATAGTAATATTAGGGTATTTCCTCATACTTTCTCTACATTTAGTTAATGCGTGTATTTCTTGAATATGTGTGTTATTTTATGCGTACACATAATATAATTTGAGTAAAGAACTTGGACTGATTTGCAGGTAAGCGGAAAAATTACCTACTGTGGTCACGAGTTAAATGAATTTGTTCCTCAAAGAACTTGCGCTTATATAAGCCAACATGATCTTCATTATGGTGAGATGACAGTGCGAGAGAATTTGGACTTTTCTGGACGTTGCTTAGGAGTTGGAACCAGATATGAAATGTTGGCAGAACTTTCAAGACATGAGAAGGGCGCTGGAATCAAACCAGATCCTGGGAATGATGCCTTCATGAAAGCTACAGCGTTGGCGGGCCAGAAAACCAGTTTGGTTACCGATTATATTCTTAAGGTTTGCTTCCTAATTTCAAGTTATTATTGGTGGATATTATTGTTTCACAAGAATTGTTCAAAAGCCCAGACTTCTAATAATTTTGTAACAGATCCTTGGGTTAGATATCTATGCGGATATTATGGTGGGAGATGACATGAGAAGGGGCATATCCGGTGGGCAAAAAAATGTGTCACAACTGGTACATGTGACCCTTATCAGTTATCACAAAATTATCTGGGTTCTTCGATGATATGGTAACACCATATTAACTAGCAAATAATTTTACAACTCGGATTAACAAGTTCTGCTCAAATTAATGCCGTAGTAACTTAAACAAACAATATTGCAAGTGCATTTTTTTATGGTAGACAGTTTTCCTGTTCGTTTGATTTTTTGGATTTAACTGAATTTACTGTTCAATCAATCCTAGAAAAGTGACTGAAGTTCCAACAGTCTAACGATATAGATTTTTCTTGGTTCAGGAGAGATGTTAGTTGGACTGGCAAAAGCTTTATTCATGGATGAAATATCAACTGGATTAGACAGTTCCAACCATTCAGATTGTGAAGTTCATGAAACAAATAGTTCATATTATGGATGTAGCCATGATCATCTCTCTCCTTCAACCTCCACCTAAGAAATTTGATCTTTTTGATGATGTTATTCTACTTTCAGAAGGTCAATTTGTCTATCAAGGTCCACGTGAGAACGTTCTTGAGTTTTTTGAAATTAGAGGGTTTAAATGCCCAGACAGAAAAGGAGTTGCAGACTTTCTGCAAGGGGTAACATCCAGAAAGGACCAATCACAGTAGAAGAACTAGCCATACACGTATGTCTTTGTTGCTGAGTTTGTTCAGTCCTTCAAATCTTTCCGTGTTGGACAACAAATCTTCATGGATCTTACAACTCCTTATGATAAATCCAGAGCACATCCTGCTGCATTAGTTCGAGAAAGATACGAAATCTCCAACATGGGACTCTTTAGGGCTTGTTTTGCAAGGGAGTGGCTTCTGATGAAGCGCAATTCTTTTGTATACATATTTAAAACTACTCACTTACAATCATGTCGACGATTGCCTTCATGGTTTTCTTTAGAACAAAAATGAAAGTTGGGCAATTACAAGATGGAGGAAAGGTTTTTGGATCATTGTTTTTCAGTTTAATTAATGTGATATTTAATGGGATGGCGGAGCTGGCAATGACCGTTTCCAAGCTTCCAAGAGTTTATATAGATGCTGATTTGATGCCTATTGTGCACGAAGAGGGTATAAGAGGATTAATGTAGGGGAATACTTCCTTCAGTTGTTGGGGTCACCCATGTTGCCATTACGTTTCCTATGTATGTGAAGTCAAAATACTACTTGGCGAGAAGAGGTAAACCGACAATAGATAAAGTCATGCATGGACAAGTTTGCATTGCCTCTTCATTATCTAAAATGGTTGCTTCCATAGTTACTTACCCACATGTGCAAGGATGAATGATACTTCTTCGCATTAATTGTTTCACTAATGCCAATGTCTGTCACACACGGATTATGTGACAAATTTAGATGATTACCCTCATATTTGTTGAAGTTCTAATCATCGGTGACAGTTGAGATCCTTACATATATAATCGATATATAGAAAAGGATTTTTTCTATGTAATGATGAAATGCTCAAGCCTTCTATATAATTTTTCTTGATAAAAAGTATTTTCTCTATCTTAGTTTGATTATGGATATAGAACTTTATTGCAGGATGTGATGAAACATTACAATGCATGTAACTACAAGTACTACTATTATGAGTTTTTGTGCTGGTAATTTTGTTAATCTTGAAACTCAAATAGTTCTTTTACCTATTAATTGAGTTGTTAATGTTCGTGACACACAATCACTATGCAGTACCAAAGACACTCTACGCCATTGTAGTGTTGTAGTGACGAAGCACGCCATTGAGTCCAAATTGATTTCTGCCTTTCTAGATATTGGAATCTCTCTAAAAAATAGAGTTTTTTAAATTTTATTCTATAGTGTTGTAATACAAACATGAATGCATGAACCTTTGTAAATCAAACACCAAAATGATTGTAATTCGCTATTCTAACAAGTATTAACAGCATTTGAAATCTATTTATGTTGTAGAGGAATTGTGGGCAAAGGTAATTCCCGGAATTAAGAAACTATCGATAGTGAGAAAATATGAAATTTAACATAAATCCTAGCTACGGTGGCCGAGACGCCATATCCCAAATGTCCTCATGGCATAAGCTATAGTGCCAAAGGTGTGCCACACCAAAAGTCCTAGAAGGCATAAGATATATACACTGTAAGGATAGTACTAGGGAAATTATTCAAGCTATTGAATGTCAGGTAAATTATTCATTACTTTGTTTTATTATTTCCTATGAATATATATATTTTATGTCATTTGCAACTGCTATAGTATTAGCGCCGAATGCGCGTTAATGGACAATTATGCAGCGTCGAAGGCGCGTCAACGTAATCATCGTGGCAAGCCACGGGTAGTACTAGTGATTGTGTATTTTTAAAATTACCAGCACAAAAACTCATAATAGCAGTACTTGTATTCACATGCATGGTAATTAATCTTTCATTTCTACTGAGTTGATTTACAGTAATCTTTTTAAAATTTTCAGTATTAGCTAAATATGTTTTGGTATGTTTGTGTTGTGCTAAATCAGGTCAAACTGGATGTTGTTGACGCTCATACTGATGATCTTGTCGTTCTTCAAGAGCAAATGGGATTCTTTGTTTTTACTTAAACGTAAGTATACAAATTATTTTCGACAAGTTGATGCAATTTATAGTAATCTCTTGGCGTATGCACAATTTTAATATTTTTCTCATGTTGTTTTAACTTTGGATATCCCAGAAAGAGCTGACACTGTATAAATTTCTTATTATTACTTACTGCACTTATCTGTTAAATTATGGAGTATCAAAAGTTATTTTCTGAGTTTATAAATTTCAAGAAGCATATAGCTATTTACCGAGTCACACAAATTCCTGAAGTACATAGGATGAAATGCATGAATGTAATACTAATAGGCCGATCTTTATCTCATTGCTTGCATTAAATGGTATAATTTTTAGAAATATAATTATCTATGTTTAAGAAGTACTGTTCCTCAAGCTTCTACTCAATATACATAATGTCTAATTCATATTCCATTTCTGAATATTAAGGCATAGTTAAGACAATATAAAAAGATCAAAGGATGATATCTAAAATGAATAGTTAAGGCAATAGGGTATTTTGTGATTCTGTAACACCTGTACACCTGTATACACCAAGAGACATGTTTAATTTCCACAAATCACATAAACCTATACAAATATAATTAAGAGAGGCATTATCTTTCTCTGTGGAATTTATCCTATCAATTAGAGCTTTCAGATGTGCTTCTGCCTGGGAATTCTACTCATTTAAGTCATCAATCAGTTTCTCTTTATTATGAAGAGAATGACTAGATGACTACTCTGAGCTTTTAATTTCGCAATACTCATATTTATTTCTGAAAGTTTCTCCTCCAAGATTTTTTGTACATTTTCATGTCTTAATGTCATTTTCTGAAGAGCATCCAGAACCCCTCGCTCGTGCTCCTTCCGGACAAAACTTAATTACTGTATGCATTCCTTGAGAGCCGCATCGAGTTGAGCTAATCTTTCTTCTATTTTTCGTCTCTTCTGCAAAGCCTCATATACTTCTTGTTTGAGGGATCTTGCTTCTGATTCCGCCTTCTCTCAACTTGAGTGAATATAGTTTATAAATACGATTAGTTAGAAGAAAATTTGCATGATAGAACAAGTAGCTTTTTTATGAAGGTATTGGGTAAGGATATTAGTTAGAAAATCTGACCTGCAAGGGATTTTTCTGTCACTTTCACATGATTTTTTGCGAGATCATCATTACCTTACACTCCGAGGGGGTAAAAGATAACTTCTCATTTAGATCTTTTGCAGATCTCTCCAGTTCATCTGTTTTATCCCTAAGAAGTTTCTGTAATAGTGCTGCATTAGTTGAATATGCATTTCATTTAATGCAAAACAAACATTGCTTCTTAGTCCAAAAATTAAATCTGGGGAAAAGCAAAAGCTGTGAAGAGTTAACAAAGTTAACCAAATACTAAGAATAGAAGGAGATAAGAGGGAAAAATACTGATAGTCAGGGAGATAAGATGGAAGAATAGAAGGAGAGTGGGGAGATTAGCAACATGGCTGAGAGTAGCGCAAAAGAAAAAACAACAAATATAGAGAAAGAAACTGGTGAACAAGTAAAGGGAATAGAAGAAAGCCAAGACTCTGAAGCAGTAAATGAGGTCAGGTAGCTCTTATATCCTAACAGTTGGGTTGATTAAGGAGGAGATGCAAATTGGACCAAACCAAATATGTATGAGGAATTTAGCCTATACCCCCCACTTGGTTCCTGAAATTAGTGTTTACCCCCAATATTTGTTATTTATGAGGGTTTACCCCCCGTTGACTGTTAGTCAACCATCTTTGACTAACGCTGACTCGGACAAATATTTTGTTAAGACTATTTTACCCTCACGTGACAAGCACGTGACCTTCAACTAATTCGACTTTCAACTCGTTCGAACGAAAATAATAGTTGTTCGAACGACAAGAGTTTCATGACAAAAATTTCAGGGGACTTGATAATTCGTATTATTATTTTCGTTCGAACGACAAGAGTTTCATGACAAAAATTCCAGGGAACTTGATACTTCGTTCGAACGAAAAGAAAACTCGTTCGAACGAACAATAAATATAAAAGCTCATCACTTCACCATTATTGTTCATGTTTTTTCAAGCTCTCTCTCTCTCACCATTGTTGTTCAACCTCGAGTTTCTTCACCTCCACTGCGATTCTCCTCTACCTCTCGTTGGTTTCACTGCTTCACCACCTCCAAATCGAAGTGTGGTTTTCCAATTTGGTAAGCTTTGCTTTGATCTCTCTCCCTCTCCTTGTTGGGTTTGTTGGGTGCTTGCATTGTTGGGTTTGTGGAACTACTGTTGCGTATTGGGTTGAATGTTTGATATGATTTTTGCTTAATGTTTGATGTGAAACCTTGGTAGAAATTGTATAATGGGGTTGAATGTTGATTTTGTATATATGTGTTTCTTGCAGGTTGAATGCTGCCCACTTTGTGATCAAGATTCTCATAGTGTGGAGAGTTGCCCTGGGTTTATAGCAATTGATTTCTCACTACTTTGAGATGTAAGTCTCTCCACTTAGCGCTCTCTCTCTCTCTCTGTAGTTTACATTGTTGTATTGTTTGATGTTGTTGTGTATTAACAATTGTTGCCATATACCAACATGGATTCTATTAAACATGTGGTGTTACATTGGGGGGGGGATGAGAGGACCCTAGAAGAGATATAGGATATACCCATGACCTCTATGTTGATGGTCATAAGCACATTATAAATAATATTGATGGGGACCAATTCTATTTCCATGGACTATTAGACCTTGCTTTTTCTACAATGTCTAAAATGAATGCAGCATTCCAGCCTGGTGTTGTGCTAGATGTTATGGCATTGTATCTTGGTAACAAATTCTTAGTGAGAAATGATACATATTTACTAAAAATGTGGAAGATGAGTGAAGTAGAAAGCTTGTGGGATGTTCACTTTTATATAGAACAAAGGGATGAGGTACTTTTAGGAATTGTTGACCCCGTTGATCTAGATGCAATTCCTGAAGTCCTTTTAATTGATAGTGATGATGATGCTCCTATTGAAGAGATTGCAACTCAGGTTGAACCTATTGTGGAGCCTATTGTTTCTAATATTCAAGCTCAAAGACCAAAAAAACTAGTCACAAAGCTAAGGTTAAAGAAGAAAAAACTCTTTTGAAATTGGTTGATGAAGAAGATGTAGAACAAGTTCAAGTTGAAGTCCAAGTTCCAGAACGAGTCCAAGATCAAGAACAAGTTTATAAAGGGAAGAGAAAAAAGGAAAGTACAACAAGGAGTGAACCAAAAACTAAAAAAACATGACCATCTGAGCTACTTGAAGAAGCATTAGATGAGCTTCCACCATTATATTTTAGTGATGATGAGGTTATTGTAGAAAATACTGATGTGGGTGGAAACACTGTTGGTGAAGGAGTTGAGGATATGGGTGGAAACATTGTTGATGGAGAGCATCGTGGAGAAGTTGGGGATATGGGTGTAAACACTGATAATTGGGCAGAATTAGATCTAGACAATTTAAATGCAGAAGAAGGCTACTACTCTACACATACATCTCAAGATGGTGATGATGGTCCCACTCAGGAAAACATAGACAGATGTGATCTTGAGTTTAGAGATCTAGCTAAGGAGTGTGATAACATATTTGCTGAAGAAGAGGATGCAGTTCATAGTGTACCTCCTCAACCTACTTATGGTGAGTTAAGTGTTGGGATGGAGTGGGCAACTGTGTATGAATGCAAGGCATACATTAGACAATGGTCAATAATTAATAAGTTTGAGTATTATCAAGAAAAAAATAAAAATAACAGGGTTAGATTGTTTTGCAATGATGAAAACTGTGAATGAATGTTTTATGCTAGGAGGACTACTGATGGTCACATATTCACTTTAAGAAAAAGCAGTAACCTTAAGCATACTTGCAGTAGTGGAGCTAAGAACAGATTGGCAAATGCTACTTGGGTGGCCAAACAAGTTGAGTCAGTGATGAGATCTAGGAGAACTACTACACCTGTTGGTATCCAAGACTTGATATCAACACAATTTGGTGTAAACATTTCATATTATACAGCCTGGAATGCCTGGTCAATCTACAAGGAAAAGATAGTAGATTCATATGATGAGGGATACATCATGTAACCAGAGTTGTGTCTGCAAATATTACATTCAAATCCTGGGAGCATAGCTGTTGTTAGCAAAGACCATGATACTAGCCAGTGAACTGGGACATGTGTGATGTTTAAGGCAAGTATTGATGGATTTCTTAATGGTTGCAGACCTATTGTTGGATTAGATGGATGTTTTCTTAAGGGTAAATATGTGGGTGTGTGTCTATCAGCTATTGGATTGGATGGTAACAATGGACTCTTCCCATTAGGAGTATACATTTGTAAGTCTGAGTGTAAAGACACATGGCACTCATTTCTGCAGATAATGCATCCTTATTTTGTTCTGCATAATACAAAGTTGACTTTTATCTCAGATAGGCATAAAAGACTTATTGGTGCAGTTGCAAACATATTTCCATTAGCAAACCACAGGTATAACTTCTTTTCTTTTTTTCTTTTTTTTTCAAACCATAAGTACTTGAGCTATTATTAGTGTGTTATGGCAGGTTTTGTTTCAGACACATGTATAAGAATATGAAAAAGGTCTACAGGGGTACACATTTGGAGAGTTTGGTTTGGAAAGCAGCAAGAGCATATAAACAGGTAGAGAAGAAGAATCTGTTAGATGAACTGAAGCTGGACAACCCATCAGCACATGATTGGTTGATGAAAGAGCCATTTGAGCATTGGGCTAGATCCCACTTTGACTTCACTGCTAAGTGTGAACATACCACAAATAATTTTCCAAAGTCTTTCAACAACTAGATTCTTAAGATCAGGGATAAACCACTTCATAAAGCACTAGAGAAATTGAACTTAATGTTGATGAAATTAATGTTTGATAGGAGACAAAAAGCAAAGGACTGAGAAGAAAAAGGTAAGATTAACTTAATTAATTTACAATTTGGTAATATATAATTGTTATGCTTATATATATAATTGTTATGCTTCTCTAAATACAGGTTTAGTGTTTGTGCCTAGAGCACAAACACATATTGATAAGCTAAAGAGGCAGTATGGTCAATATAGAATTGAAGGGCTAAAAAGGGGGATGGTAATACTGGCCAATATGTTGCAATTACAGTGAGGGGGCAGAGATGGAGAGTCAATTTAGGGACACATGAATGTGATTGTCATGAGTGGCAGGATACTGGACTTCCATGTGTCCATGTTGTGTCTGTTATAGTCCCTTATAGATATTCATGGGCCAAGTAAGTATTCTTTAGTATTATTTCCATGTTAAAGTACTTTTAATGTTATTTCAATGCCTAATATGTCCATATGTGACAATGCTTGGATAACTGGCAGTTTTGTCTCTGAATATCACAAAGTGTCTTCATATGTGAAGACATACAAAGATGTTATATATCCTGTGGTTAATCCTTCAGAGTGGGGACAGGTATAACTTTATCATAATTAACTCTTATATGTCCCAATACCATATGTTTTCTTAAAGTTTTTTTTGTTTGTTTATGTCCATACAGCCTCAACCTCCTTACTTTTTACCACCACCATTAGTGAGAGGACCTAGAAGGCCAAGAAAAGAAAGGATACATGATCCAGATGAAAAAAAAGGCCTCATAAAAGATATGGTACATGTGGATGCTTTGGTCATAACAAAACAACATGTAAGGGTCCACCTGTAGTACTAACACCAAGAGTGGTTAGAACTAGACAAAGGCTAGACACAAATACCAGTAGGGCTAATTTTATGATAAATATTAGCTTACAAGTAGATGCAGGAGGTGAGAGAGATGTAGGTAGAACTGGAAGTGGAGGGAGGACTGGAAGAAATACAGTGGGAGGAAGAACTGGAGGAGAGAATGTTGGAGGCAGAAGTACAAGGGGAGGTGGAGCTAGGGGTAGAACAAACCAAACTTTTCAAGCTCCAAGGCAGTCATAAGGCGTTACTCAAGTATCTACTTCTCAAGCTCCAAGGCATTCACAAGGTGATACACAAGTTTCTCAATCACAAGTAAGAGCTCCAAGGCAGTTACAAAACAAACAGTCTCAAGCTCAAGCTTCAAGTTCAAATCCCTACAAGAAAGAATTTGTTCAACCTAGAAGAAAATGGATTTAGTGGTGGAGCTAGGGTTGATGGCATATTTAACTTTTGAATGCATTTAGTGGTGCTTTGTGTATGTATATACAGTTATTTTTGTAGATGTATATATAGTATTTTGTGAATATAGAGCTTTTTGTGGATCAGTTTGTGTTCTTGTAGAATATATAGTTTTTCTTTTCTTTCATTCATTTATTCTTTTTTATCCATTACTTCCTTTGTTTCATCCATTTCCAAGCTGCAGTGTATTTTTTTTGGAAAAGATTCGGTTTCGTTCGAACGACTTATCTTTTTGTTCGAACGAGTCTCGAGTTTGGTTGTTTTATAAAACAAATTTGGCTTCTTTTTTTTGTCTCTCTCTCTCTCTCTCAACTGCACTTCACCTTTGTTGCTCTGAGCTTGTTGATTGGGTCTTAATTGGAAGGGAAGTCGTTGAAATTGCTATCTTCTCTCCTCCGCCAACTTCAATTCGTTGAGTGGATTTCAATTTGGTAAGTTTTGCTCTCCTAGTTTTTCTCTATGATGATTCTTTGAAAAAATTGGGTTAGAACTGTATGAGGAATTCCCTTAGTTGATTATTGCATCTCTGTGATTGTAAGAATTGTGTGCATTGCTGGAATTTGGAATTACATTTTTACTGTTTGGTCAAGGTGATTTATTTTTGTGTGTTTGAAGAATTGCTTGATTGGTTGGGTGCATTGTTGAACATAATTGGAAAAGAATTGGGGCTTGGACTTGGGATTGATTGCTGCAGGTTTTGGGTTAAGATTGTGCTTGTTTGGGTTCCCATGCTTAACCGTTTTGGTTAAGTTTGGGGAGGTGGTGGATTGTTTATTGCAGGTTTTGGGTTTGATTATTGGCGTACTGTTGGTGGAAGTAGTTGTTACTTGAGGTATTGGTTTCTTTGGCTTGGTATTGTTGGTGTTGTAGACAAATTTCTTTGAGTATTCGTTATGGCTCCAAAGGTACGGGGAGGAACAAAGAGGCCACGCTCCGATGATACTGGAATTCTTGATGGTCAAAGGGTTGGCGATAACCCTGTATACTAGGCTACTTACAAAGGTTTTCGAGATCGGCCAATTGTGAAAGAACAGATTGTTGACATCAAGAGTGTTTATGAGGTTAATGCAGGATATGCACGGGTGTTTACAAAATTTAGAGGAAGAAATTGGACCAAGATTCTTACTCCTTTTGGTAAGGTCTACCTGAGGATTGTTCGATTATTCTATGCTACTCTGCAACTTGAGCATGTCCACACACTATATAGTCGAACTTTCTCCGTCACTATTGATGGCACCACGTTCACAGTCACTAGGGACAGTATCTACGCTATTTTGGGTTTCCATCCTTCTCAGTACATTGAGGTTTCGGGATGTATTTGGCCAGCATCATATTATCCTTGGCCTGCTGCTACTTCTGAGGGGGAGTTCGAAGAGGATGGGGTTCTTATTCTTCCTGCGTTGCCTGATATGGTTATTGGCATCACAGCTCAACATCGTCTATATAATGGATCGGGTATTGTTTCCTGAAAGATGTTAGATGATGAGTCTCGCCTCGTACATAGCATAGCTATTACGAACATTATTCCACGATCTCAAAAGAATAAACTATCCGAGCGGATGAAGGTTTTTCTTTATGCATTCAAGAATGATATTGAGCTAGATCTACCTAATATCATCATTGAGGAGATGATTGATGCGAGCACCAAAACGGCAACTCGGAGTTCATTACCGTTTGCTCGACTTGCTATGGCAATTCTTACAGCTGCTGGCTACAAGGTATTTCCAAATGAACCTGAGGATACCAAAACTGAAAAATTGGATACGAGTAACTGTCATAAGAGTGCATCTCATCTTCCTCCTGTGCTACCTTCTGAGCCTTCTCCTCCAGGAGAGCACATAGGTTCTTTTAGCTCAGCTGCACAGCCTCAGGAGGTGTTTTCTCTTCAGAGTATTGGGAGCATGCTTCAGACGGTGTCGACTAGGTTGGGTGCTATTAAGGGACGTCTGGGGACTATTGAGGATCGACTGGAGATTATTGAGACAGATGTTAGGGGTCTTCGTCCAGTCCAGGAGCCACAGGAGTTTGAGTATGATTCTGGAGATGCTTAACTGCACAGGGTGCCTTAGCTAGATTTTTGTCCTCGCATTTGTTCTCCATTTTGATTCTTTTGTCTGGTTCCTCTTTGAGATTTTTTTGTTTTGAGAGCATGTGCGATAGGAGTCTTTGTACTAACTTTATCAGTTTATCTAGTACTACATTTTGTTTATCTGTTTATCCGATGTATCTAATTTATTTTCTTTCAGATAGTTTATTGTAGTTGTTTGATTGTTTCTTCCGTTTGTGTGATTGTATTCTAAGTTTTTTGTTTGTGAGATAGGATTTATATGTTCATTTTTTTTTTCGTTTGTGTGACTGTATTCTAAGTTTTTTGTTCCACATGTTTCATAAACGAGTTTGCTGAGTGTGTAGATATTCAGTCACAAGCTATCTGATGAGAACAGGGTTGTAAGAAGATATTATTCCTAAATAAGGTCCAGAGATTGAACCTATTCAAGAAATGGGTAGTATCTTTCTAAGGTCAAGACTCACTCTGTAGCTGGAAAGTACTACAAAGTAGTGTGTTCATCTTAGTTTTTATTTGTCACGAAATGAACCAAATGGGGAGATTGAAAGGTTTTATTTGTCTCATTTCGTGTTTGTGGAGTCTCGTGGTTATCTCAGCTGAAGACACTGACAAATGAAGATCACTAGACATGAGGTAAGATCAGCTTTTATATTTATTGTTCGTTCGAACGAGTTTTCTTTTCGTTCGAACGAAGTATCAAGTCCCCTGGAATTTGTCATAAAACTCTTGTCGTTCGAACGAAAATAATAATCGTTCGAACGAAGTATCAAGTCCCCTAGAATTTTTGTCATGAAACTCTTGTCGTTCGAACGACTATTATTTTTGTTCGAACGAGTTGAAAGCCGAATGAGTTGAAGGTCACGTGTTTGTCACGTGAGGGTAAAATAGTCTTAACAAAATATTTGACCGAGTTAGCGTTAGTCAAAGATCGTCAACGGCAAAATGGGGGGTAAACCCTCATAAATAACAAATATGGGAGGTAAACACTATTTTCAGGAACCAAGTGAGGGGTATAAGCTAAAAACCTCAATATGTTTTGGGGGGAAGGTTTATACCATGGACCCCAGAGTAACAAGATCAAACCGCAAACCTTAATATTGAAATGCAAGAGGTCTTGGCAATAATAAGACTCTCTAGTATCTTAAAAAGAAAGTAGTGGAGATAAAACATACTATTATGGAGCTAGCAGAACCTAAGATTTACTCTAACAATTTCAGAATTTCTGGATATTGTTCTAAGATTATAAATAATGAAGAAAACAATAATAAGGGAAACTTTTGTGGATTGAGGAGGTCTAAGATCCCCATATCCTCTTTAAAAATAAGCAGCATATTACCATAAAAGTTATGAACTGCATCATTTCTGTCATACATGCATAGTGTTAGAGGATAAACAGATTAGAACTCTGGGATCAGCTGAAAGTATTTTCACAAGGAAATAACCTTTCATGGATCTGTTTGGGAGATTTTATTGCAATTTTGAGAATGAATGAAAAAAAGGAAGGAAGACCACCACTAGCCGGGACTGTTAAAGATTTTCCTAACTTTATTGATGAAGCAGGACTTACAGAGAGTAATTCTACAGGTTTAAACTTCACTTGGTATAACAATAAGCAAGGGCACGGAAGGATTATCAGCGTCCTGGATAGGTGTTTGCAGAACTCAGCATGGGTTTAAATTTTAGGATTGGAGCATAAAAGTGTATGCTAAAACCAGATCAGACCACTTATTATTATTTGGGGAATGTCAACAAATTCCGAAAGCTGCAAATATCCCTTTCAGATATCTAAAATCATGGAGTAAAGATCAAGATTTTAGAAAGATGGTTAAAGACAGTTGGAAGCAGCCTATGAGGGCAGAACCTCTATTTACTATAATGATGAAACTTAGAAGACGAAAACTGGAAATTAAAAGGTGGAGATACTTGACTCAAGACACAACCAAAAGAAAGAAGAGAGAAATGGAAAGAGATATTCTCCAGATACAGGCTCAAATGGAAACATACCACACTAATGGTAGTCTTTACAATAGTATGCTCCAAACAACAAAATTGTTTTATGAGAGAGAAAGTGGAAGAAATGGATTAGAGGCAAAGAACTAGAATCAAGTGGTTGCATACAGGAGATTGAAACACTGCATATTTTTGTGCAAGCACTTCCAAAAGAAACACCAAAGCATATATCACTGAACTGAAAGAGACAGATAGCACCACAAGCACAGACCAACAGATGATTAAAGATCACATATATGCTTTTATACACTAAGAATGTTTTTTGTTTTCGTCTGTAGTAGCATATATTGTGTAAATGGATCAATATGTTTCGTACAGAGTCGCTTTGCAAATACCCCATATATGATTGATAATAGTAGGTACCACATGGATGGGTATATCACAAATGTTTTCTTTTCAGTTCTTCTAGGGAGAAAGGGTATCTCTTAGTAGTTTACATGGAAGTTATACAAAATGATCCCCAACATAAGAAGATCCGGACTACTGAAAATTTGAAGTTAGACGACGTTGAAGTTAGATGTAGTTGTACATACCTGCCTTAGCCGAGGATAAACCTTAGTTTTGATGTGAGCTGCACAACATTGTGGGTTTGTAGGATTTATTTATAGTATACAAATGATCCTGATCAATCGATTGTATAGTTAGCACATCCGTCGTTAGCTCATTCATAGGTTAGGTTAAATAGACTATAGAAAAGTTTTGGAGCATTGGTTATGGATAACATAATAGAGTACTAGCCTTGAACCTGATTAAATACTTTTTTTTTCTTTCTTTGTTAATTATTTTTGGAGAAAGAGATATGCAATATGAAGAAAGCGTTTTCAAATAATAATTCTTTATACTCTAAATAATAGAAGTTTCGTTGAATTTACAGTAAGTTCTTTTTACTATACCGTCAAATACATGCCACTCACTCTTATGTACTTATAACAAAGCTCTTTTATATGAATGTATTTCAAATACACGACTGAGCATTTACTGTTACTGCTTGATTTTAGTGAATTTTTTTGCAATACTATTGGTTGCCAGGTAAATGATACCTTACTTTGTCGAAGTAATTCCTATAAGATTATTACTTGAGGGTTTTTTTCGATTATTTTCATGAGCGGTAGTTTTAGCGCCGAAGGCGCGTTACTGGAAAATTATATAGCGCCGAAGGCGCGTCGAGGTATCCACCGTGGCTCGCCACGGGTAGTACTAGCATATATATATATACGAACATGAGGCACACGCTAACGCGCATGCTAGGCCGTTATGCTCAAAAAATATTTAGGCATTACGTGTGAATAATATTTGTATTTATTGGAGAAAGACATTAATTGTTGAAATTATATTTGAAGTTGGCTTTGGTTATTAATTTTTTATATAAACAAAATATAAAGATATTGGTTATATATTAATTTTTACATGAGAAACATAATTATCAAATAAGAATTGTTGTAATATAGAACATGAAAGAAATATAGTCAACATTTTGTTGGAAAAATATAGATTATCTGAAATTACAACGCATAATTAAATCATAAAATATTAAATAATAGTAAAAATAATATTTAGTTTGTGTCATCATCTTCGCTTATATTTTCTTTCGTATCATCATTTTTAACATCATTGTCGGAGCTTTTGCTTAAGGTATTATCATTGATATCTTCTGCATCTTCCATATTATCAAACGCAGTTGTATCAGACTTTTTAGTAACGCTAAAAAGTTCATGATTCACATGCTTTTGTAAGATAGGGCTTTCATTTGTAGGTTCACTCTATGAAGCAACAGTGGTTTTCATTTTCAAACATTTTTTGGTAAATATTTTTTTAAAATATATATAGTAGTTACTAGTGTTATAATTGTAAAATTGTAAGCGACAAAATGTATGATATTGTGTATTATTTATATTGTATACCTTAGTAGGAACGTCTTCCAAAGTTGGCATGGCTGGGGATCTAGGACTATCAAGTTCATCTTCTAGAGTGTAAAAATAAATAAAAAATGTTTATAATATATAATTATTTTGTTAATAATAAATCTATATTATATTAATAGGTAAAATGCAATTAACCTTATCTTCGGACGGTTGTTTGGTGAGTTATTTCCTTTTCTTCGACTTTGCATTTGTAGTAGTAGTTTTAATATAAATATCTTCTAATTTTAACATGGTTAAGGACTTCGAACTACTAGAACCATCATCTTTTAGTTGTATGAAATAATATTATGGATGTTAACTATAAAGTGTTTATTTATTATTGTATATACACTACTAGAATCAACGTTAATGGCCACTGCTCTGGCTGTTGCTAATACCATTCGTCAGGGGTATACCCGTGCCCAGAGTCGTGTCAACTAGTGGTGTGGATAATGCTCAAACACGAACTTGACCGTGGCTAATGAATCAGATATAGCCACGGGTTGTACCATGGATATTTCGTGGTTATTAATGCGCATTGGATACATTATAAACCGTGGCAAATAGCTCCATTGGCTACGAACTTTCCCACAAAATATCTCGTGGCTAATACCTGTTAATCACCACCATAATATATGTGGCCAATGCTTGTTAATTACCACTGTTTCATTTGTGGCTAATACTCGTTATTTCCTACAAAACTAGCCGTGGCTAAAGTCATTTTACAAAATATATATATATTTCACCGTTGTAAATGGCCGAAGCCACGATTACATAATTTCTTAAGAAAGATAAATTACAAAAATTAACAATATCAATCAAAATGACGTTGTGTAACTACGTAAAAAATAGATGCTCTTGGAGAATTATTTCTCATATACAAGGGGATGGTAGAGAAGGTACCACATACTCCGTGCTACATATTCCTTCGTTTCTTCCTGTAACCAAGCACGTAAAACAAAACAAATATGTCAATATTTTTCAACTAAATCAGTAAAAGATTTTGTTTACTGTATTTCGAGAAATATTTTCATATTGGAAGCAACAGTTAGATGTTAGAGCTAAAGGTATATTATACTTTGATACTGTTATTTTTTTATATAATAGTTCGTACCTCTGACATGTGCATGAGCTCTTTGGTTCCAATGTCACCATGCCCTTCAGCAAGCTCTTCGACAACACCCACACGTATAATAGCTGCTCCAACTTCTGCTGTAATATGCCGAATACTACACAAGGCGACATAAAATTATTTCAGTATCTAGAGGATATAAAATTTTGTTATATCTAAAAGAAAAAGAAGGTTGCACCATGGAGATCAAAATATTACCTTGAAATCGAAGGAATATAATAAATCCTTTGTTAATTTCTTCATCTGTCATATACGCTGTATGAATCGCAAGTTATAACTATTATTCTTGGAAACGATAAAATAAAGCAACTTATAGTAATAAGTTGATAGGGATAACCCATTACCAATCTATTACCAAAAATGTAATATTTCATACCCCTACAGATCAATTTGAATCATACCATCATACAAGCCTATTTAAACTTTTTACGTGTTTTTCAACTGATATTAGTACATTTTCAATGAAGGGCTTAGAATGGAGCTTTGAAGCGACCCATGAGTCTTTTACTGACTTCAGTTCAGAGAACCAGTAACTCCAAAGTTTCCATTAGCTTGAGTATTTTCTTAGTTTTGTATCAAATCGAAGGGAATGCAGCTTTTTAATATAAAAACTTTTACATAGAAAATGGTAGCTTTATTAGTTTTATTAGTACGTAAAATGTGTACACACACCTTTTTTGTCAAATTGTGATAAACTTCAGCAGTATCGTTTGCTAGATAGAGTACTCTGGAACTGCAACAAAGTTCAACAAAAAGGAGCTTAGTTCTTAAGTAACGTACATATAAATTTAAAACCAGGTAACTGTTTCCAAGTCATCTCATCCGGGCAAAGGAAGTATGACATCATCAATTGTATAATCTCCTCTACGCAGATCCTTCACATTTACAGCCTGATAAGAAGATAGCTTAATCAGCAACTTTAATCGACGTGATACTCAAAAGCTATCGTCTACCAAAGAACCAAAATTAGAGCTTAACATGATGGTCTATGAACCCTCAAGCAACTGAAACTTCAGTCGGTTGGGTGATCTTAGGCGTCAACCCTGAGTCCCTGACCCAGACAACAGTTCCAATTTACTTAATCAAGACATAATCCAGACTGACCAAGAGATTAATTCAATTTACTTGAGCACAGGCAAATTGAAAGCAGTGTCAGAAGTTGAGTCGAATGCAACCAACTTGTGAGGCCCATACTGAAGAGAGTGCAAAAAAATAATTTACTTTCGCTTGTAACCTTTTAAGTCCAACCATTATTATCTCATTCAACTCCAATTTATTTAGGTTGAGTATGCTGGATTAAACTTTAGCCCGACAAAGTTGCACCCTAGCTTTATAGTGAAAACAGTAAAGCCAATATACAATAGAAATAGAAAGATCCAATGAATATCGTACAAATAGTCTAGGAAAAATTCAAGTTACTAGCCTTCACCATATTATACTTTTCTTCAGGAAGTGCTACTTCAGATACCTCAGCTAAAACCCCGCAGTCCTCAATCTCTTTACAAATGTCATCTTCAAATTCGTCAACAGCATCAGCCAATATTTCAGGAGGAACATCTTTACAATACACCAAATCTCCTGCCACAACTTGGTCAATTCCTGCCACGGATACAAGTTGTCAATAAAGTCAGAATATACCCCAAAAAATAATCATGTTTTATTCCTATCTATAAGTGAGCTGTCCAACTGGTTGGAAAATCTCTTTAGTACAATTTCATCTTAAATTGGAAGTTTTGTGGAACTTTTCTGCCACAACTAATTATGAAGGATACTACACTTTTTGATGAGGATTACGGAATGACAAATTTACGAGTATAGCCTTTAGCGCTTGCAAGTAGTTCCGAGGGCATTTTTTCAAGCACTGAAGCTGATTCCAGATAAAACGTAAAGAAGTATTATTTAAAAAGTAGAACACTTAAAAGTGACTAACACAAAATAATCATGAGATATTTTTAGCGCTTGCAAGTAGTCCCAGGGCATTTTTTCAACCATTGAAGCTGATTCCAGATAAAACATAAGATAAGAAGTAGAACACTTAAAAGTGACTAACACGACAAATAATCATGAGATATTTTTAATGTAATACATTTTTGGCGCTGAAAAGTGGAAAATGATGTAAAATAACAAGTGAATTTGTGTGTCAGTGTGCGCAGGTGGGTGGGGGTGGAGTGAGGCCGTTGTTGGTGTGTATTTTTATTTTATTTTTGAGAAGGAGTAGCATGCATATTGTACCGATATCAATTGTTGAGATAATAACTTGCCACAAAAGTGGAAGCAATTGTCACTCACACCGGGGTGAATGCCCTGGATTTTGACAACAGTTAAAAAAGAACAAATTATCTTAAAGCAATAAGAACAAATTATCTAATATATCAGTCCAGTATATCAAATGTTTAGCTACTTGAACTGATATATCGAGATATATTCAACAGTATGTTCTGTCTGTCAAAATTGAAATGTGTATCCATCTATAGGTCCTATATGTCAATGGATAAATCAGTATTTTTTAAAATGAGTATGACCAAGTTGAAAGGTGGTGTTGGTCTCTGCTTCCATGCATATTCCAGATTCAAATAACATCAGTGACGAACACAGTTCTTTTTTTTCTTTTTCTATTTGTATGTTGTCTTATATAAAACATATAACATAAATAAAGAAAAATACCTGTAAACCAAAGTAGTTTATAAATCCATTTCCACCTAAGTAATCTGCAGCTGCTTTTATAGTATCTTCAGAATCTGCAACAACACCTCTGAGAAAATATGTAAGCATCAAAGCTTAATTCACATGTACAAAGCTGGTGGTCACCTTATAGTAAAGAGAATGTAGTTTTGAACTGCTACTCACCTTAAAGTTATTGTGAATCAATTTCCTTGGAGCTGCCCAAGAAGAAGTCCTTCTGTAACATGGCTGGACAAAATGGAACTTTTAGTATAAATATTCAACATAATTCACAATATAAATTAGAAGAAATTGAGAAACATAGATCGTGTGACCCTTACCAAAAGTCACCAACTTTAATACCAATCAATCTGTCATTCAGAGCCACTAATTTTTTTGCATGCTTTTTGAAGATAGTTACCTGCCAAAGAGGTAAGACTCGCATTATTTTTTAAAACCAATAAATAGTGAGAGGTCCAATATCTACTACATATATACCCCTAACAAACTAAAAATACTCATCCAGCAAACTACTGCAGCATAATAGCTTAAATGTACCCATAAATGGTAGGAAGATAAAAGCAATCGAGTTACGAAGGGCAAGGAATAACAAAAATAAGACAGACAACGACATCCCATTTGCATCAACAGTAAAAACCACATTACCACCAAGTCTCCTTTCCCATTAAAACACCACCCACCCATTCTTCCTAAAGGACCTACCCAAATGCATATAGCGTAAGCTCCCAAGGGTTTTAGCCACATCTTTCTCGAATGCTGAACAACCATGAGTGCAAAGAACTGAACAATACATTCTGGAAAATCCATTACACACAGAGGAAGTGCAAAAAATATTCTCAAAAACAATGAAATTGGGCAATGCAACAAACGATAATCCCTTACATCCTCCCCCGTCCTGGAAAGTTAGCAAGAAGTATGCACGTTAATTTGCCTCCGCGTTCGGTTCACAAGGCTTGGAGGAAGGGCATCCCATTGGCATATCTTTGCCTATTAAGTGGTCACTTAGGGTACTTGGACTATGGTCATGCTGAGAGGAGAGAAATGGATATGGATCCTACATGTCAAGGACGACGGCTTTTGGGATACCTACTGCTTTGTGGCTTTCCAGTTTCCAAGATGTAAAAAAAACATCCCGTCGAATGTAGCCTTCATTTTGGGGGGCGGCTTGAGGTCATACAACTAAAAGAAATAAAACTTGAGAATTGAGGACCTCTTACACATATAGCCTACGATGGTTCTCTCGTATTCTTTCTACCATAGAAAGTTTGATGGTGCCTTGTGTTGCTTTGATCTTCAATTGTGGGATTTTCTGACTTTTAATCTTCGAGTCGTACACTTTCTACCATGGGAAGTTCCTTTTCACATATTCAATTTATATGATTCTCTCACTAATCCATGATTCAAAGCACAGCCAACTTAAATTCTAGACTTAGAGCACAAGTTGCTAGAGAAGCACAATCTTATACTTCAGAGATTTTGTGTTCTCCGCCAATCTCCCGACCTTGTGTGCCGTAAACAAGCAATCCCTAAAATTTAAAAACATACTTGACAATAAGGGATAACATACTCAAACTGTAAGCTACGCTAAAATGAAATCAGCACCATATAAAGCAGTACAATATCAAAACGACGAGCATTCTTTTTTAAGGACATAGACTTTATTATTTTAGAATGAAAGGTGGCAGCAGAATTATACAAGGCCGCATAAGGTATACTGATAAACTATAAGTCTATGTTTATTGGACTACTCCATTACTAGTCAATGTGTCTATTACATCACACAACAAAGCTCTTATGGCATTACTAAGATTCAAGTTATTATCATATGGGGGAGAGCAGCAGAGTTTGTGTAGGTCAAGTTGAGACAATCTTCAGTCATATGATATCTAAATGTAACAAAAAATATATTGAGAGGGTGTAACGTAACAAGTTAATAATGGAACAGCAGATAAACCTGCAAGAAAACCCCAAGTGAAAATTCCGAGACCACCATCTTTTCCAGCTAAATCTAATTCCCTCAAAGCTGTCACAACTGTAGGACGCGCCTGTTTCCAAAATGATACACAAAAGTGAGGTATCTGGAGCATGTTTAACTACCATGATAATCAAAACTGGTTCATTAGATTGTCCTTGCCAAATAATAATAATTTTGGCATTTTAAAAGTTTAGGGTACTATATGCAGTCAAAATTAAGGTTGGAGCATGTTTCAAATGATTACTTCATTTCCTCACCTTTCCAGTGGCTATTACCACCTTTACTCCTCTTGACATGGCCTCTCGCAATGCAGCTGCAGTTGTAGCAAAAATTTGACTTTTGTTGTTCAACAGTGTGCCTAAATTTAAATAAGAAAGTCTTGTAAGCTAAAGAAAATTTTCTAAAACATTAAATATCATCTTCTGTCTAAGCTCACCATCTATATCACAGAATATATAGCTGAATTTTGGGTTATAAAATTGCAAGTTGGCTTCCTTCTTCTTGGTGTTTGACGTCTCACTGATCTTACCTATAGGAAACCACGAATATAACATATTATGCATCAAGTGATTTCGTAACATGCAATGGAAGTGAAAAAGCAAAAAAAGAAGACAAAGCTGTAAATATAATACATGTATAAGCTATTTGGAGATACCCCTATGTTTTGAGGTTATTTCTAAATATACCCAACATGTACCATATTATGATATCCATCACGTGTTGACGTAGAAGGGGCTATCTCTCGTAAATGTAAATGCAACTACACCAAGGCATATCACAAAACAACTGAAAGTGTAGGTGGAGCATCTACAAGTAATTCTAGAGATATAAAGTGAAAGTTACCATCTGAATTTTGAGGTTTAGAACTTCCATTGTCCACAGCACATTGGATAAATCCTTTTCCTTTCCATCCAAGACTTATCAAAAGGTGCTCCTCCTCCGACTCCATCTCTGTTTCGACCTCTTCACTAATTTTATGATCAAATCCTAAAAGATGTAGCAATCCATGAATTTGCAGCATGACACGAATATTATAAATAATTTTAGAAGAAAGTACATGAATATTATGAAAAATATCATTGTTAGTGCTGCAGGTCAAAGGTGCAAGATACTACTAGAACATTAAAGTTGAAACTTAGAAGAGAGTACACGAATATTATGAATAATCTTCTTCTTTTCTTTTTTGAGTACAAGACAGTTTTAATTGAAAGATAAGTTTTCATAAACAACTAAATCCCATATATAAGGGACGTCAATATATGAAATCATTTTGCCACTCCAGTCAGATGTTCAGACTAAGAAAATTAAGCACTTGTCTTCTTTCGAAACAGCAGACTTTGTTTGTTAGAAACATTGCTTGTTGGGAAGGGTAATGGTAACAAAAACAATTACAGAATTATTAAAATGTTAAATTCCTCAATTAGCGAATAAATACATCGTGCCCATAATATACTTCTTACCATTATTACATGCAGTGGCTGCTTCTCGGATATGCCAGGGCTCAGAAGTATCTCATCCATGTTTCCTGAAGCACGCTACTTCAACTCTTGCAACTATTATAAAAAAAATCAACACAAATAATCAATTGTTTGTCATAGTGGCTTTTAAGATACTAGATGATGCCAGGAAATCAAATGATGTGGACAAAAATCAAAACTTTTTTATACAAACAAAGATGTAGTGAACTAAAAATAATATGGATCAAAAGACGATAATAAGATTACCGACAAATAATAATTTCTGGGGCACTAAAATATGTAGCATTTACAGTTAGTAATGAACTACAGCACACTCAAAACAAAAATGAAGAAGTGTTGACGTACCAATGCAGGAAGAGTTGCAGACTTTCCAGATTTTTCATCTGGAAGATATTCTGATATAGTATTAGCAGATACAAGAGCTCGAAGTTATTCTGCAACTCCATTACTGTCTACTGCATGATCTCTTTGTTCGAAACGCCTGATGACGGACTGTGGACTGCCAAAAAAGAGAGAAGAATCCATTATTAATTTCTGAACTTCCATTGTTTAAATACCAAAACCTCTATTGCAAATAAATTGGCAGGAACTCTTCTACAAAAATATAAAATTTATTAGCATAACTCTGATAATTTGTTTGTTGGTCCCATATACAGGGAAGATACTTTTATGTTTTATATCGTTATCTAGGACTGAATTTGTGATGATATGTACTGAACCGTGATATGTAATGATCAACATATCGGCCAAAATTTTGATATTTCCAATAGTTACAATTCGTTGACCAACGCGTACATTGGTTGATATTCCAAGGATTAACTTAAAATATTCACCTACGAACATTCGTAAAAGCAGTATCAAATCTTTCATCTAATCATAAAAAGATCAAGTTACAAAAACTGAACCTGTGCTTGTTAAGCTCAGTTAATAACGCGCTCTGCTTCGCAGCATCTTTTGGGTCCAAATCAGCATCCTCAATCAGACGCTCCAATCGTTTATCCTTCCCTTTAAACCTCCCAACAAGCATAATTAAAACAGTCCCAGGTGTAATACTTGCCCTAATTTCACACTAAAACAACCACAAACATCAAAATGAAATCAAACAAAAGCAACCCAACATCAAAAATAACTAAATCTCTCAAAAATCGAACCTGATCGAGCTTGGTGGGTTTGTGTTTCCTCTTGCTCACCAAAGGTTTCTTCACATCTTCAGCTGGGTAAAATTTTGGGGCTTTCTCGGTGGGTGTTGGTGCAACTTCTTTAACTTCTCTCACAGAGATTAGGTAGCTGATCCCACAGAGAGAGATGTCATGGATCTTAAAACACAAAGTGGATGATCTGAAGATTTTGGGGATTGGAAACACAAAGTGGAGATTCAGAGATTGGAGATGGAAATCAGAAATTGAAACTTATGAGATTGGAGATTAGGAAAGATATTTGATCAAAGAATTTTGGGAGAAATTTGCTTCACAAATCTTAAAACACAAAGTGTGGGATGAGAATTCAGAAACAGAGGGAAATATAAATCTAAATTTTGTATCCCGCGGTTTAGCTGCCACAAACTAGAATTAGTGCCACCAAAAACAAATGAGTGTATGGCTTTAGCCACGAATTTTGAGGTTTGGCCATGTTACCGTGACTAAAACTAATATAGACCATGGTTGTTGGTCTATTTTTTAGTAGTGATATGTAATATATATCTAACCTCAGTTTCAGGTTGGGTAGTGATTCTTTGTTTCTTGTTTTTCTCCTTTTGATTTGTTGTAGGAGCTTTCCGTTTAGTTTTAGCAAGCACAGGCTGCAAATATTTTTATATCACTTTTTCTTCTGCAAGTGTAGATACGTTATAAAATCTATAAGTATTATCTGGCTTCCCGATGTTTACGTCATCTATACGTATTTGAAATACTCGTTTCTGCCATACAATATGTTCTTCTCCAAATAGTACGTTACTTTTGAGTCACCAGAGTTTTGAACATATTAGCAAAGCATATTATTAATCATGGAATTATTTTATATTAAAATCTTTAATTTATTACCTTTTTCATCATGTCATTTGTTTAGGCAGCTGTATTAGGTAGGATCATTTGAACTTGTGAGTCAAACATGATTATCTTGATAACCATCATGAATATCTAGTTGTAGTTTAAACCTGCATTTGATATATATTTAGAAATTGACTACTATAATAGTATGAGTAAATACGTACATTATCTTGGTATTGGGGTTGTGACTGTTTTCTCACATCCGTAACAATAGAAATTATGTCATTGTTTATTATTTTTGTTTCATATAGTTGATGTATGACTCATAATAGAAGCCATATTCGTGATAAATTCTGGATATTGTTCCTTTGATGTTAAACATTGAACCTGAAAAGATAAAATTAGTCATTGAATTATTAAAATGAAAGCCTCATTCAATTATAATGAAATGAATAAGTAACGTTTGTTGATGCATTTACCTTTATCGCTAAATGACCGAAAACATTATTTTTTAGGGTCATTATTGAAATTTGGTCTTCTACCATTTCTTTGTTATATCGTCTAGTCCTTTTGGTTGAAGTTATTTCAATTTCTTTCAAATCACTGGAAAAGTACAATTAGTTATTGTTTATTTGATTAGTAATTAATAAATATGTTGAAATATATTAGCATGTATTTAATAATAAAAAAAATACTTAAAAAATTACCTATCATTGAATATTTCTGTTTCTGGGATGTCTACGTTCAATAGGGCAAGAGATTGAGGAGGACCATGTTTTATCCCAGTATCATGGCAGTAGAGTAAAGACTGATGGAGGAGGTATAATCATCAATTAAATTAATTCCCCTCTTGTTTCAAACTTGACAATTTTTTTTGCCAATCCAGCTTCAGAAATCAAGAGCTGTGGATGATTGTTTAGTCTGTAGAATTTTTTTTGCGAATAAGACCTCGAAATATTGTACAGAATGTGGTAGTCGGAGAGGAGTATGAATATAATGTTTTACCTTTATTTTGAAGTCTTCCCAATGTATATGTTGGACGTATTCAAACTGTTAAATAATAACTATATTTTTCTTTATTTGTAGGCTTCAATCCGTGTAGACCCGCAGAAGAAGTGGATGTGTTCAAGTCCCGCTTAGTAAGTGACACGCTTTACAGTTGCCAAAGATGTTAATTGATAATGGGTGTTGAAGTGGTAGCCCTACCGAAACAGTATTAAATCAAAATGGAGGGTGGTGTCCGGTAAATGTAGCACACCTACTGATGCAAAGGTTTTAGGATAATATGTTAGTGAATTGTAAATTGTAAATTGTAATTTGTATAGACTGTCTATTTTGTCAAATGCATTATTTTTCTGTAATGATCATCTCCAAAAGTAAAAGGAATAACATTTTAAGGAATTTATAAGATGATTAGTACTCTCATTTTCCCTTTAGTCACTCCTAAATTAATATTATGAGTTCCAGGGCTCTCAATAAACTGTATGTATTGGGTCATTGATCGGAATTTGAGTTCGTGTTTTAAAAGCTGAACCTGACCGGAATAGGTAATATTGATTACAAAAACTATAAAGTCAGTTTGATTACAAAAACTGACTTATAATGTGTCATTTTATTATATATGATGATAGTGATGCTAACAGTACTCACTCTTGTCATGAATCTTAAGGATCTTGAAAATTACAATACGCTCTTAACAGTGACTCTAACAGTATTCACTCTTCATTACAAAAATTATAACCCACCTAGCTCATTAGCCCAATTCAAACCAAATTCATACAGGAGCACCCCCTGTAATAATTAGGCTTCGCAATATCCTACAAAATAAAAAGCTGTAAACCTACAAGGTTCAATAAATATCAAACTTGATCTGTGAAGTGGTATATAACAAAAAGATATAACAGTCTATACCTGATGCATAGAAGCAAATCATGATGACTGTATAAATCATTTCATCAGTTGAGTAAGATATCGATTATCATACATTTTTTTTTTGATAAAGCCATACAAATGTTAAGCATGATGGTAAGTAAATCTATTCTCGCCATTATATTTTCTCTTTTCTTAGATAAGTAGGGCCAGGCTTGAACGGCTTGGGTTCCATGCAGCCATCCGGACGATAAAATCCAGCGTCATTCATCCGGTTACTAAGCACATCCAGGATGGGTTTATTAAACCCATATTCATCGTGGTTGTTCTTAACATATTCTGTGGCCTCTGCTGCCATGTCATTTACGAAATCAAACCTGTTCTCTTCTAAAAACAGAGGAGTCTTTTGATATCAATTGATAGGTCCTTTCCCGCTCCCTTTATCTTTCTCACCTGCTCTTCCAGAAATGGGATTTGTTCCATTTTGTATCGCATCTTTTCATCTTTCTTTGTCTGCAATATAAATAGTATAGGTAAATGTTACTTCTTTTTTGATGTACATTAAACGCCATTGCATAAAACTTGGCAAATGAAAGTGCCGATAAAAAGATAACTTGCGATGAATACACTTCTTAAGCAAGTTACTTCTTGAATTAGAATAAGAAAAATCACAAATAAAAAAAGATAGTTGTTATTTGCCTATAACCATAGCTTGACACCGGCCATATGTCTATATATGTTGTTTCTCCGGAACTCGTATGGCCCAAATAAATTATGAAAAAAGTATGCCTTCCTGGGGTTGAGTTGACTTCACCATAAGCCAGTTTAACAAACCACTGTAGAATATATGAATAGTGCCATACTTCGATATGGCGGCTACAACGCAAAAAAGAATGTGAAAAACTCATGTCACTCATGTACCAGTAGTTAACTAATAGTGAACTCTTAGTAATGAGATTCTTGACAAAATTTGTACAAAAGCCAAACCTCACAAGAGAAGAAAAAAAATAAAGAAATAGTCCAAGGTACTTAACAATCTCAGTTAGAGGGGCCGATAAGATAGGGCATGCAAGATTAAAGATGGAGATAGAAAGATATGATGAAAACATGGCATTGTTACCGATGGTCCACATCCTTTTATCTCCCATTAAGGATTCTGTGTTTAGAAACTATTTCAATAAAGGGTGCTTCCAAATCTGTAGAAACTATGTATAAGATTGATGTTCCAACAAACCACTTAGCCAGCGCAACCCATGAATGAATCATATACCCAATCTCTCCATCTTGCAATAGCATAAACATCGAAAAAAGTAATTTATCAAGAAATCTGACTCAGTCCCATAGAAAGTATAACCCTGGTCTTGAACTTCATTAATCACTCCTTGGACCCCCCTTCCACACATTGCACCAATGAGAGTTCTTAATTCAATCAAGTCTGATCCAAAATATCATCTACAACATGTTTCTAAGCTTCGACTGAACGTTAATACTGTTGCATAAGAGGATTAGATTGAGCTTTACGCTACTTCCTTGAAGCAACAAGAACTAACTGAAGAATATAATCTTGTGAACATAAATTAGGAAGGAAAATTATATAAGGCAGTATTCTCTTACCTGCCACACATTGGACGGGGACTCATTGGGTACTCTATGAGGGTGGGACTCATATCAGGTAGACTACAACATTCTTTTAAGTAAAACGATACATGTCGGAGAACAAAGACATGCTATTGATTCCAAAGGCCCTAAGTTGTTGGAAGGGGAAAGGATTAAGCAATATTGTATTTTTAAATTAATATATTAGGTACAAAAGATACACTTCATAAATGAGACATGTATTAGGTTTAGGTATGTACCTTTTACGTTGTCCAAACATGCCATCTTATAGAAGAATGAAATCGTACGCAATTCAGATAACCAAATACTTATTGCAGTCTCTATTTTCTTCATCGATTAATCATCTCCTAGTGAATTCTATGCCACTTAAAGGTAAATTTTATAAGTGAACCCACCTTAACAGCCTCCATATCACCGAAGAGCCTCATCAATAGAAATATCAAGTAGGTCCCCCACTCTGTTCCTTATATGCTTAATGGTCA
The DNA here is from genome assembly GCA_014058105.1 of Kingdonia uniflora. Lineage (NCBI taxonomy): Eukaryota > Viridiplantae > Streptophyta > Magnoliopsida > Ranunculales > Circaeasteraceae > Kingdonia > Kingdonia uniflora. The sequence goes on from JACGCM010000563.1 coordinate 714,446, forward strand.
TCAATGATGCTAGTTTTTGAGACGGTACAATGATTGATTTCATCTTGAGGTTCAAAAAAATTCTCACTTACTACATATGCATGGGAAAAGAGGGTAGCGTGATAGTTGATGATAGATACTCACAATATTTGCAACTCGAACAAGTGTGGAACATGAGTAAGTGTATTTTAGGATACATTGACCACGAAACCTCTAATATATGTTAAATACGTACTTATATTTTGTAATGCTAAGGTTGAAGAAATGCATAATGGTGCACTTTGCGAACTGCATTGTATATATGAAATACTCAATAGTGATATTCTTGAGATGGACAGTGTTAAGGACATTTTGGTTAGTAATGTTCCTACTAAGAATGGGGTTTAGTAATGGAGTAAGTTTGATGCAGACATACCTAATGACTGGAAACAAATACTGACTTAAATATTCTTTCTCTCAGAGGATCTAAATAAATCTTATTGCTCCCTGTCCTCAGATGGTTTTTTCACCATCAAATCTGCCTGGTAGTTTTGGAGAAATTCAAGAGAAACTATAAACAGAATGAAGTGGATTTGACACACCTCAATTGGAAAGTTGGGTGCAATGCGGGCACCCATTGACTGTAATGTCCAAAAGTATATACATTTTGTTTCTAACAGTTCAAATCTTCTCTCACACATTCTGATATAGGCAGAGTACTTGGGCCAATATGGGCTAATTTTTCTTCTCAATTGGGTATAATAAAAGGTACCATTATCATATTCCTTGGTTAGGATATATGGAAAGCTGGATGCTTTCACAAGTATGACAATGTACTCATGACTGCTAAGTCAATCATCAACGAACTTTGTGCCTAGATTCAAAACCGTTTATATAAAATTAAGATTACTAAAGATGCTTCCTTCAGTGACAAACTTTCCTTGCAGGTGTTGCACTTATATAAAAAGAAACTGCTCATGAAAAGAGGGTTCAGGTGGTCAGAAGATTCAGACCCCAGGAGGGTGCTACCAGCTAAGTTCAGATAGTTCTGCCAGAGGTTCCACATGTCTGTGTGGTGCAGGAGTGTCTAGAAATGACCAAGGTAGATTGGTGTTTACTTACTCTACTGCCTTAGGTCCAGGGACAAACATTCTTATTAAACTACATGGTTCGCTTGTTGGTCTCAGGTGTATTGTAAACATTATGATAGGTACCCTCTTATGGTAAAGTTCGACTATAACATAACAAGTTTTCTACTCTCAAATCATAATTTCTTGAAGACTACATATCAAATATCAGACTTGAAATAGTTCTACTGAACAATAAGCAAAAGTAGGTAAGGAGAGTCTTAGTAGTAAAAGTTTTCTATGCTGCCAAACTCGCCTCCCATTAGCATTATTTTGCAATAACTCATGCTATAAATTAATCAAAGATGAGTTATAATAAAATACAGAGCAAAATCGAGCTTGAATTACTTACTTTTGCTTGTATTCCGATCTTCTATAAGAGATATGTGGTTTGGAATGAAATCTCTCCAAATAAATCCAATAGAAAGTTCCATACATAAATCAAATTCAAATAGAGAAAAAGATGAAATTATTTTTTAATGAAAGTACAATTGAAAACCCAAGTGTTCAAATCCCCATTAAAGCTTTTCAAACCAAACCATTAAACTGCAAGTTGTATATAATTGAAAACCAAAAATTACAATCCAAAACAATTGATAATTAACATATCTTCGAATTGATCCAATGAAATCAAGAGATTCGCCACCATCTGAAGATATCTGAAACAGTGAAGGAGAAGTAAAACTTTGAAGCTAGAATTGTTCAAGGATTGAATAAGGTGAGAAGCTTTAACTTGAAGAATTTGTTAGAAACCTTACAAGGATTGAGCAGGGAAGATTGAATCGTGATAGAGAGAGGGAGGGAGTAGTGATGCCATATGATTTAGTTTTAAAGCTTAAAACAAATGTTGGTTGACTAAAAATATTGGCTAATTCAGCAGATGGTATAGGAGCTGTCACGCCCTAAAATCCACTAATCGGAAGCTTGACCAATTAATAGACTCTAAGTAGAGCAGGTCGGGGAATCCAAAGATTCTACCCCATAAATAGCCAAGCCGTAGACAAATTTTGGCTCGGCTATCCACATATATCATTAATCATCAGAGTAAAGAAATAACAATACAACAATGTAACAATACAATGCGGAAGCAAACGACATATATATACATATTATGTCGAATGGAATACAACATCTCGAATAAAAGCTCTGCTATACAATGCTGAGAGCACCTACAAAATCTAGAACTGAAAGAATCTGCAGTGGCAAAAACTGTCTCTGGACCGGCTAACCACGCGGCAGTCCAAGCTACTCAACCTCAGAAAAATATTAAATGCGAGAGTGAGCAAACAACGAGCTCACTAAACCAACAAAACTAAATAACTAACTAATAACAGGTACTGGAAATAGAGTAGAGACGAGTGCGATAAAGAAATAAGTAACTAAACAGTTCTAACAATATAATCAGTAACCATTAATGAAATACGTAATCACCGCGGAAAGGAGGATTGATTTGATAAGAGAATGGAGAAAAGAGTTAATGCGGAAAGAGAGTAGAGTGGATTTGGAAGGAGAATGGAGAATGGAGAAAAGAGTAAGAGATGAGGGAGATGATGATATGATGCAATGCTATGACGTGAAGTGATGACTAGGATAATCCCATACTTATCCTAGATGCAATGATATGATATGACGTGATGAGCGGGGATATTCCCATAAATATTCCCTAATACAGAATGATTAAATGGCTTAAAAGTGTGCGCGATCCTATTATGATGTTGGTTGATCAACCGCTAATGTCTAAAGTTATCTTAAAGAGATCAGTAAAGGGATACACTGGTACGATTTGTTTAAGCTCGACCAAGCTAGGATGGTCGCACTTGATCAAAGTGAAAAAGGGTGTAACAACCCGCGGAACAATGGTTCGAAACAATTCAAGGAATTTTAACCTCAACGAGGTATAAGTTTGGGATCGCCAGAACTCTGTCTCATACCAATCTACACTCCAGGGTGGTTGTACTAGGTATGATAGTGCCGTTCCCAATCTTACCTATGTATTTTAACCTGATCTCACAGACTCCATGGATCCTGTAGGAGGTCAACCGAAACGGAGTGTTTGTGTATCCAATCTCAATAAGTTTTGAAAAAGCATTAAAAGTAATAAGGTACAACGACGTATAAGAACGACCCAGCCGCCGCTCACTCAGCAACTCAAACAGGATTGATAGGGACTCGGTTACACCGACTCTGCATAGCCGAAACAGTAACCTAACCGTCACCTACGTCCAAACCAACAATCTCTTAAGGCTGAAAGGGGCATTCCTGGACAACCCACGGAACACGAACCCTTACCACCACTAACTAACCTCAGGTTCTAAACAACCCAAAACCCAACCTCAGAATCAAGTTATTACCCAGACTACAGCTAACAATTCTAACAGAATAATTTCTAAGTTAAGCTATAGTTAAACACAACTCATCTCTAAGTTCAATACTACACTCTAAAACAATACACTGAAACTAGTAAGGAAACTTAGTAAAGTTGGAATATGAACTCGCCTGATAATATCCAAGCCCGGCGGAAAAACCAACTCGGAAATTTAACTGAATTCCATGGAACGGTCGCGGAACGCCTGAAAACCTAACACAAACCAATGAGGACAACAAACAACCCATCAATTAAAGGAAAGGACAACAAAACCCAAACCCTAGAAATCAACCCTACACCGAATCGAAAAGGAATTGAGAACTACTCACCGAGGATAGGAGAGAAGATCGCGGCGAAGCTGAGGAAGAATCCGCGAGAGATGGGGAGGGTTGGATTAAGAGCTTGGAAGGAAAGAGGATTGGTTGGGGGAGATGAGGGAAGGAGAGTGTGTTTGGAATGAAGAGGAAAGAAGAAGAACTGAGAATATATAAGAAAATCGCGTCTCTGTTCGAACAAGGAAGATCCTGTTCGAACAGAACAAGGCTTATTCGAACAAGAAAAAGCTTGTTCGAACAGAAGGGAGGATCCTGTTCGAATAGAGCAATTCTTGTTCGAACAGAAAGTTACAGGGATGAAAGAAAACTGTTCCAGGAAGATCCTGTTCGAACGGACAAAGTCCTGTTCGAACAGAACTGGTCTATTCAAAAACTGAACTTACCAGAAAAGCTAAGGAATTACCGGGTGACCCCTCGGACCACCCCGGAAACACCACGGGCCACCCTCACATCTACACAAACCCTACAACAAACTCAACGAGGGTTTCTCAAGGTGAAAACACCCCCTCCACCGCCTCATGGCCACCGAAACGCCTAAGCCTCCAAAAATGAATCTTTTCCTCGGGCGACCCTGAAAATCTACCGGCCACTCCAACGGCTCACCGGAACCACCCCAAATCACAGACACAACAATAAAATACCTATACCAAACTTTCTATGGGCTTCCAAGGCCACAAAACTACCTCTATCTCCAAATCACCTCCGAACCGCCAAAACCACAAAAGGGGATCTAATACTAAACCACCGAAAGAAATAAATGGATACCTAAAATGGATGAAGGAGTAAGTGAGGAATATATGCGGAATGTAAATGCGGATAATGAATATGCAGAAGTGAGAATGAATAGGAATATGCGGAGTATTGTAACGATGAGCATACTAATTGCTAGAATTAGGAAATAAAAATCGGGGTCATTACAGCAGCTTATAAATGTGGAAGTCTAAAATTTTTTGTGGGATCATATGAGAGATCCGAGCAGCCTAAATAATCTTCGACTCACGAGAGATGGGTAATGAACGGCTGAGATTGAGAAATTGCTGATAAATTATTCCTTTAGGTGTATAGATATATCAACAAATTAACTTAAACAAGCAGTGCAATGACAAAAAAAAAAGAAGAAGAGAAATTTAGACTTTAACCCCCACTAAAAAATGAAAATTATCTTTTAAACCCCAAGTTCCCTACATATTCAATTCTATACCCGAAATTGCCTTTGACTGCAAGTCAAACCTAGTTGACCTAATTTTTTTATACTTGTTTCCCTTTTTTGCCCCTCACGTTTCACAATTAAAAAAAATAAAAAATAAATTAATTCCCTCACGTGGTGAAGTGGAAATGTGAAAAGATTTAAAAAAAAAATTCATTTCGTTTTTTTTTTTAAAACATGATACATACGTGAGGGGCAAAATAGGGAAATAACTAAAAAAGATTGGGTCAAACCAAGTTGACTTCCGGTCAAAGGCAATTTGAGGTCCAAATAAATATGTGATGAAGTCGGGTCTTAAGGCTAATATTCAGTTTGTAAATATCGATGAACGAAAGGGTAGTTTGTTAAAAAGACTTTATGATAAAAGCTCCAAAAATGGAAAGACAAAACAATTTTTTATTATTATTTTGGGTCTAAAAGTTAAAACGGAAATTATGATAATAAATACTACTTTTTGCCATCTTTACAAAATCGATACTTTGACAAGCCTATTCCAAAATCGATACTAAAATTAACAAATCGATAATGGTCTTACCTACTACCCCATAGCTGCCACCTTATTCTCTAACATTAAATGTTGATAGGTAGTCTAATCTGCTATAGTAATAAATCGACCAACTCACAAAGATTACTCAACAAATGACAAAACTATAACAAAACCATTACAAAGATATACACATAAAATGACAAAGTTCTCGCATAACAAATTATAAATAATAAAGAAAAAAATGAGAAACTATCCCACTGGAGTTGTTGAGTAGTCTAATCAGCTACAGTAATAAGAGGGAAGATTCTCCCCTAAATACACTACCAACCTTAAAAATTAAAGTTTCTTATTCTTATTCTTCTTCAACAACAAAGCTTCTATAAAAATCAAAGCAGATTATCCTTGATGTATTGTTTGTCTCCTTCATGTGCCAAGTCTTCCAACTATCATTCTGCATTCGCTAAAGTCCTCACATAGAGGTCATTGGGGAGGAAAAGATCGTTGTTATCGTAGATTATTCTCGTTGCCAAAGACCGTTGTTATCCTTCTCTTCAACCGTTGAAGTAACTATTACAATAAATATCATCTATAACTCTGTATCCATCATCTCTCACTGTATATCCGCATCATGATTTGAAACCTTTTTTCTTAAGAAAAATGCTATGCAAGACGATACAATTTGTACATAATTATTTTTTTTGTCTTTTTAATCATTTGTCTTATGCTACTTTATCATTTGTCATTTTTCTTGTGTCATTTGTAGCATTTATTATCTGCTACTATATCACTGAAATTGTTCATTGATATTATTTATTTCAGGATTTCTATTATTTGTTCGAGGGATTGCTGGGGTTTTGTTTTATATCATTTTTCTCATTTGTTTTCTACTACTTTATCACCGTAATTGTTTATTTATATCATTTGTTTCAGGGATGAATAAAGTTCAACTTTATACCATTGTTTATTTTGGTGGGGATATGGTACGTCCAAAGATTGGATTAATCGCTAGTTATGTTGGAGGAAGTACAAAACTTACCTCACTAAGAGCGTACTCGTCATACGAAGATTTCATTATACTCCTTGAAGAAACAAGTGAAATCCGTCGTGAGGACTGTAAGCTATATAACTTCGCCCATGGTTGTGCTTGCGGAATTTCATCAATCCAGGACTTTACCGTAATAATCAATATGCATAAAACCAATCCCGGCACACCTTTTTACATATGGATTGTTAATGAGCTTATGGTACCTTCCCAGAACTCCCAGAACTTTATTTCTAATTTTTGTTCTTCGGGTAAAAGGTTGTCCACCACCAAAGATACTGATTCAGGAAAAGGCTTGTCCACCACCAAAGCGGGGGGACCTTTGCTTCATAACTTATTTCTTAATCTTAAACCTGAATACAAGGGTTACCCTAAAACAAATGGCAGAGGGCTTGATCCACGTAGGTTTGGACCTTTAGTAGATGATAATGATGTTCCTCAATCAAATGATTATTTTGAAACTATATGTACTGATGTTCCTCCCTCAAATGAACCTAGTATTCCCCAATTAAATGTTCATCTATCAAATGAACTTGTGTTAACTAATGTTCATCAATCAAATGAACATTTTCAAACTGTCCCTACTGATGTTCCTTTCTCAAATGAACTTTATATTTCTCAATCAAATATTTATCTCTCAAATGAACCTGTGTTAACTAATTTTCCTCTTTCAAATGAACACAAACCTATCATTGGACAAACTAAAGCTCCAGGTAAGCTCACAAAATTTGTCATTTGTAAGGTGTTTTTAAACATTTTTATCAAATTAGTATCATCCTGAGAATCATATTTCTTATTTGTTCAGCTGAATTATGGTTTGAGTCACAGCTCGAACAGGTAAAAGATTTTGTAGATTTTTAGTTCAAATCTGCTACGTACACAGAAGATCCCTATAACTTCAGTAAAGAGTTTAATATTGGTGATCTATATCGAGATAGGATTGAACTCAAGAATCACAAAAGAGCTTATGTAGTTGTAAACAAGTTCAATCTCGAACACGTTCTGAGCAACAAATATAAAATCGTGGTACGTTGCAAAGGTCATAAATACTCTTGGCGGATTTATGCGACAAGGTTTCTCGGTTCTTTCCTATTTAGAGTAAGTACTTATTGCTCCGTGCATACATGCATCCAAGTAGAAACTGAAGGTGGAAACGCGTATAAGGCAACGTCTAGTAGATGGGTTGCTTCTATAATTAAGCAAAAACTACGAAAAAACCCAAACTACAAACCTTTTAAAATTATTAATGATATGAAAATTAATCATAATATTGATGTAACATACAATCTTGCCTGGCGTACGAAAGAAAAAACCCACGCTGAGGTATCATCACTTTATATGTCATTTGTTTCCCCATACAAGTCATTTGTACAACAATGTTTATCATTTTATTGCATGTCATTTTGTCGACTCACTGTGTCAATTGTACTATGATATCTATCATTTGTCTACTACAATATTTTATTTGATCTAAGTAATTATTTTAGATGCGAGGCAACTTTGAGCATGCATACTAACTACTTGCGGGCTACTTTGCAAAAGTGAGATTGGTTGACCCAGATTTTGTATTTGACATACAAACTATGAGTTGTAAGGATAAGAGATTCACAAGGTGTTTTTGGTATTTTGGTCATCTCAAAAAAACTTATAAACTATTAAGACCAGTTGTTGTGATTGACAAAACATTTTTAAAAGGGAGATATCGTGGGACTCTACTAACAACAATCGCCATTGACCCAAGCAATCATATTTTTCCACTTGCATTTTTGATAATAGACTTGGAGACCATCGAAAGTTGGACATACTTCTTGGAGATGTTTGGGTATAATTTCCACGGTTATGACACTAGATTCGTCGTCATCTCTGACAGGAACCCCATAATTATTAATGATGTACCGAAGGTGTTTCCATTTGCAATCCATATCAAACAACATTAAAACTACCCTCGAAAGCATGAGGATCGCATTTAGGATGGCAGCAGAGGCATTAACCATCATTGATTTCAATAAATACATGAATGCTATCCTGAATACAGATCTAGTGGGTCAGCAATACATACTAGGTAATCCCAATGAAACATGGTCTAATCTATACATCCCAATGAGTAGGTACGCTGTCACTATCTATTGATCAACTTCTCATTTGTTATATGAGGAATAGTCATTATTTCTCCATTTGCATTCTTATTTGTCATTTTTTCCCATTATTTCTCATTAGTTCTTTATTATTCCTTTTACAGTAGTATGAGCCCATTTGTCATCTGTTTATGCTCATTTGGCATTTGATTTATATTGTTTGTCATTTGTTCATATACAGAGTGGCTTATACAAATCATGTCGAGAGTTGGAATAACGTTATATTGAAAGTAAGAGAACTACCTATCCATGTGTTTATTGAGGAATTGTGTAAAATCTGTTAAAAAATGTCCTACATGTATAGGAAGGAAGCTGAAAAGAGTCAAGCTGGCTTAACATCATGGGCTATGGATCACTGTGAGAGCAGAAAGTTTGTGGCGGATTCACTAACCTGCAGGGTTCATACATCACGTCACTATTTTCAGATGACTAGTTATGGCAAAACCGATTTTGTAAATATTAAAGATGGTACGTGTTCTTATCGTTGGTGGCAAATGATGGGTATACCTTGTGAACACGGAGTACGTGCTCTCGGTCTTGCTAATGTTGATTCAACTACACATGTCTCAAAGTACTTCACAAATGATACATACAAGGCTGTTTATGAACCTATATGGATTCCTATAAGAGAAATTAAGCAGTGGAAAATTTTAAAAACTGATCCACGTGTTTGTGCTCTTATTCCAACAGTTACCGCCAGTCGTCTTCGCATGCAAAGGAAGAGAAAGAAAAAAATGCCTGATCTTGTCACCAAACTAAAAATTTGTAGTAGGTATCGAAAAAATGGACACAATCGTCGTTCTTGTAAGCTTCTGCCAATCCCATCCAACGGTAATACATGCCTGACAATGGCACCATCTTTTACGATGAACACTAAGCTACTTGCCATCCCAGATGAAGATGTTACAATCAGTTTGCACTGAGTATTTTGGGTATTCTATGTATTATTTGTTTGTATGATCTTTATCGTCTATGTTGTTAAAATTATCATTTGTTTAAATATAACTATCATTTGTTTGCTTCCATTATACAATTATTTGCTTCTGAACTTTCATTTGTGCACAGAGAATTTTTCATTTGTTTTTTTCTATGATATCATTATTTGCTTATGAACTGTCATTTGTGCATAAATAATTTCTCATTTGTTTGTTTCATAATATCATTGTGTTCCTCAGAACTGTTATTTGGTTTTGAGAATTTTGCATTTGTTGGTTTGTAAAATATCATTGTTTGCTTCTGAATTTATCATTTGTCTGTAGGATTTTTATCATCAGTTTTGTTAGGTTCATCATTAAACTAGTCCCCCCTTATATTATCATTATTTTTTTATAGAACTGTAAGTATTTTGTTTGCCACATATGATATAGAAACCACTATTTAACTGCAAAAAGCAAATAAAATAGCACAAAACAAAATAGATGTTCATTCAGACATAGGGAAAGTACTAGTTACCACAAAAAAAACTGACAAACTAAACACCAAAAAAATAGAACAAATGTTCACAACTCCTGATCATGCTCCGAGCATTCCAGATCGCGCTCCATAGCCTAAATCTTCTGCTCGAGACAACTAATCTTTGAAGCCGACTCCTCCCATTATTTCTTATGCTCATCCTGATCTAACTTTGCGACGCAGAACTGATCTTCTAAGAAGCGCATATGGAACTTGATCTCTTCAAAACAATGATCTCTCTTTGCTATAACTTGAGACAGTTCATCGTGGATATAATCGAACGCTCCTAATTTCTCCCTAAAATCTTTGTAATGCTCTTTCAGCATTTGGGCCTTCTCACCGGAGATATCCTTCTCCATTAGACATAGTCTATTCAATTTATAGAGGCGTTGGTCACGCTGATCTTCTTGCATCCCTACCGACTCAAACCAATCGTATGGAATGTTTGAAAAGACATGGCTGACTCGAGTGGAGTGCGATATTTTTTTTGAGAAGTTGAAAAGAGTTTGGAGTTTAGGGTTAAGATTTGAAATTTTGAATAGTTGAAGACTTGAAGAGTTAAGAATAGTTTATTTGAGATTAAGGTTTTTATAAGGGGAGTTGAATGCATTGGGAAGGGATGCGTGTCAGGGATTATGCGATGTTTAGGGTAAAAATTATTATTACTTCGTTTCGGCGCCGTCGTTTCTTGTGTTACACGTAAGTCATTTGAGTATTTAAACTGAGTTATCTAATCAAGTATCATTACTTGTCACATCGACTTATAATATGTTGAAGAGAATTTCACATTTGTTTGTATAGATATATCATTTGTTTCTTGCCAGAACTAACATGGTTTAACAATAATTTATCATTTGTCTGTTTAAATGTTATCACCAGTTTCGTTTTGTTCATAATTTATCTACGTTTTTTCATTTAGTCTTTATCATTTGTTTAGTTCCTTTATATCATTTATTTCAGATGGAACTTTTCAGTTATTTGTTTCCCCTATATCATTTATTTCGGATTAAACTTTTCAGTTGTTTGTTTGCTTCCCTCATATCAGACTAAAATCACTATTTGAAAGTGAAAAAGTAAAACAAAACAAAACATATATTCATACAAGGGAAACATTATTTAATAACAAAAAAAAAACTAAAAACCAAACAACACAAATGTTCACAACTCCTTACTTGAGGAATTCTAATCACCTTCCATAGCCATGATCTTCTGCCCGAGATAACTAATTTTATAGGCCGACTCCTCCCACAGTTTCTTGTGCTCATCCCGGTCTAACTTTACGGCGCAGAGCTGATCTTCCATGAAGCGGATATGAAACTTGAACTCTTCAGAATACTCACTTTTCTTTTTTATAATTTTATCCAATTCTTCATCCATTTTATCGAGTTCTCCTAATTTCTCCTTGAACTCTTCGTAATGCTCTTTCAGTAGTTGTGCCTTCTCACCAAAGACATCCTTCACCATTAGAATAATTCAATTCAATATGATGAGCCGTTCGTCAGCCTGATCTTCCTCAATTCCTACCGCCTCAAACCAATCTTGAAGGGTACTGGAAGAGGCACGGCTAAATCTAGTGGAGTGGGATTATGACATTTCTTGAGAAGTTCTAATGAGTTGAGGGTTAGAGCTTTAGTTTAGGGTTTTTCTTATACTTGGGAGAACTAGGACTTTGAATCATGCGTAGTAAGGTTTAGGGCTTAGTGTTTAGAGTGGCGGGAACCACGTAGATGTTTTTGTTAGATAGCTTGTTGTAAACATAATCAAAGTTGACTTTAAGAATGACTTGCCACATCGTCTGTAAATGTAAGAATCTGTCGACTTTAAAGCGGGAAATATGACATTTGTTGTAACCAAGGGTAATATTTGTTATAACCAAAGATGTTGAATTGATGTCTGTACGATCGTAAATTATAGAACCGCTAGTCGCGTTAGAGGGGGAAGGAAATATTGTGAAGGAGTTGCAGTTTCAATCTAATATGCTTAAGGCCGAGGTAAGTATTTTTCAAACTTATGCTCGCAAATACGAAGTATTGTGGTTGGTTAGTGAGATGATGGTAAAGAAGATGGAGGAGGTCTGTGCCCAGTAGAATGAAGTCATAAAAAAGGATTGGAACAAAATATGTGAGCTAGAGTAGATTGCGCAAAATACGGCATCTGGATATCTTGGAATACCAATATGAAAATGAGATACTTTAAAATGTGAATACGAAGCTAGATAAGGATTTGTTGCGGTTGGAGGTATGTTACGACGCAAAGAGGGTAAAATGTGAAGGTAATGAAGCGTCAATATCTTTGATTTATCATATGAATGAATTTATGGCAGTGCTAGAAGCTTAGAATTTGGATGTGTATCATGCAAAATAACGAGTGGATGATCGTTGTGAGCAACTGGAAACTGCACTGAAGGAAGCGCAACACAAGTTGAGCGAACTTCTTCTTAGTAAATAGGCTAAAAATGAGGCAGGTAAAAGTCATGAAAGAAAGATGGTGGCAGTAACCCCGTTCTTTACGGTAGAATTGAAGAGATTGGATGTTGAAAGTAAGAGGGTATATGATGGTTTGATTAGCCAAGGTGTAGAATGTGAGATGGATGTAATTCAATCTGAATATTTACAACCCATAATTGCCATAATCAGATCGTTTAAACAAAGCATGGTTAGAGAGGGAAAGAAAATTGTTGTGAGGAGAATGCCAAAATTCGTGAGTTGGTAGTTATCTAGAGGTATTGTACGAGACGCTGTAGGTCCTTCTAATATAGGTTGATTTAAGTGGAAGCTCTAGTGAAGAGTGAGGAATGTGATTATGTTGTATGTATACGAAACAAGAATAAAAATATAGATGTATGAAGAAATAGTTAAGGTCGAAACAGTTAATTGTACTAACCGTGTGAGGTACCAATGATAATATATGCGAGGCAACATGATATGTGATTGGTCTGGCCAAACTGGTAAATGATTTGCAATGTATGAGATGATCAGTTTGGCCGAAGCAACAAACGGTCTGAAATGTATTTAGATGATTAATTTGGCCGAAGCAACAAATGATTTGTAATGTATAAGTTTGGCTGAAGAAACAAACAATCTGTAATGTATTTAGATGATCGATTTGGCCGAAGCAACAAATGATCTGTAATATGTATATAAAAGTACTTATTGGATATATTAGAAGAAGTGTTGTAATGTAGGGCAATCAAACACAAGTATTTCATTGGTATAAGATTGCAGTACAACGAATGTATTGGATAGATCGGTTTGGCCAAAGAAACAAGTGATCAATAATCTATTTAAATGATCGGTTTGGCCGAAGCAACAAATGATCTGTAATGTATTTAGATGATCGGCTTGGCCGATGCAACAAATGATCTGTAATATATTTTTAGAAATAGCTTGTCATAACCTTATACAACATAACCTATACAGTTGCTTCCAGTTCTCAAGCATTACATACTTCCCTACCAACGATGCATTCCCTTATTTGCTGGTACGGTAAAAATTGTGATCTTCGTCTCTCATGCACAAGCCTTAACCTTAACCGCTGGTTTTGTCAATGCGCTCGTAAAATTGGTGGGTGTGGTTTATGAGCGTGGGTAAATGAGGTGAAAAGGTGCGATTGTGGTCTTATTTGTAGAATCTCTAAACCGCCCGGTAAGAGATTTTACCATTGCCCACAATATCATTGCCAGTTCAAAACTTGGTTTTGAGAATCCTTTACGTCCGATGATTCTAAAAGGCCACAATTATCAACGGCGGAAGACATCATAAATTTTGGTCAAGGGAGCAATCAGATCCTCGATACTATTACATATGAAACTTGCACTCAACTAAGGATCTCGGAGGTCGGAACGGAGATGCTGCAAAATTTTTTGTCCAAGTTAAAATCTCTAGATCTTAACAAGTAGAGAAATATATAGGAGTCAAGTATAATATTCTTTATCTTTAATGACGTTAATTTATGGCATTAGAATGTTAAACTCTTAAGGATCAAATGTTAAATCATATATAGAAAATGACAGCATTTTGATAATGCCATGCAATATATAGATTGTAAGTGACAAACACCTTGAAACAAATGACAGATGGATTATTAATGGATGACATATATTTCATTAAATGAGAAATACATTCAGCACCCAGGGATCATTTCCAATGTTCCTTCATTTCCAATGGGTTTGGTCAGCATTAAATACTACTGTGTTTGAATTCATTCTGACATTGGGATTTGGAACTCAGCATTAAATACTGCTGTGGTTTGCAGTGTTATGTTATAAATACTGTTGTGGCTTATTCGGCAAGTACTTCTTTATTCCTAATTTAATCTTGTATAACTATTGTGCATCTGTTTTGTGAAGAAGATGGTGACTACCAGACGTCAAGCGTGCGAGACTAGAGTTCTTGCCAAGATGTAAGAGCTGCAAGTTCGATACTTTGGGACCCAGTCCCTTGAACTTCTTACTCCCATTCCAGTCCGTCCTACCTTCCATGGGATGACGTATGAAGAGGTGAAAGAGGCGTATGACAATTATTATCAAATGCTCTACTTTCACTATATGGTGACGTCGTAGTAGGGGTGGAGAATTGGTCTGTGTCTTCTGGAAGGGGATGTTGTTATAGTGGCAGATGAAATTTTAGGTATACGTCCGATAATGTCTTGTTGTTGCCCTGAGTAGGATCAGAGGAAGAGATGATGGTGGGGGTAGGGGTAATAGAGGAAGAAACGGTGGTGATGGTAGGGGAGACCGACCACCACCACCTCCGAATGCATAAACTAATGTAAATTAATGTAATGTAAATTATAATCTATAACAATATAAGAGCTAATGCAAGTTTCTTTTTTTGTGCCCAATGAGTATTATAATTTCGAAGTAAAGAAATCTAATCTTAGCATGCTGAAGATGAAGATAATAACAAATCATAGATAACAAATGACAAGGTATTTATATAACAGATGAAAAATCATTGATAACAAATGACAAATGACAAATCATTGATAACAAATGACAAATGACAAATCTCATATAAAAATTGATAAATAATTTATATAACAAATAAAAAATCATAGATAACAAATGACAAATGGAAAATCATTGATAACAAATGACAAATGGTAAATTATTGATAACAAATGATAAATGACAAATTATTTATAACAAATGACAAATGACAAATCATAGTTGGTAAATGATAAATAATTTATATAATAGATGACAAATCATTGATAACAGATGACAAATCATATATAACAAATGAATAATCGAGTTTTTAAGAACAATTTGTTATATCAAATAACCAAATAGATAAATAACATTTGATGTAAGTCAATGGTCTATTTGGTTATTTGATATAATGAATTGTGTTTGTTTGTTAGTAGATATCATTTGAACTTACAAAATTAGTTATCTATAATTTATTATTTGTTGACTATGATTTGTTATTTGTTGACTATGATTTGTCATTTGTTACCAATAATTTATCATTTGTTAACTATTAATGGTCTATTTGGTTCTTTGATATAATGAATTATGTTTCTTTGTTAGTTGATATCATTTGAACTTAAAAAATTAGTTATCGATAATTTATCATTTGTTGACTATGATTTGTCATTTGTTACCAATAATTTGTCATTTGTTAACTATCAATAGTCTATTTGGTTATTTGATATAATGAATTGTGTTTGTTTGTTAGTAGGCATCATTTTTACTTAAAAAAAATTAGTTATCTATAATTTGTCATTTGTTATTTATTAACTATCAATAGTCTATTTGATTCTTTAAAATAATGAATTATGTTTGTTTGTTAGTAGACATCATTTGAACTTAAAAAATTAGTTATTTATAATATTTCATTTGTTGACTATGATTTATCATTTGTTACCAATAATTTATTATTTGTTAACTATTAATGATCTATTTGGTTGTTTAATATAATAAATTATGTTTATTTGTTAGTAGACATCATTTGAACTTAAAAAAATTAGTTATCTATAATTTATCATTTGTTGACTATAATTTTTCATCTGTTACCAATAATTTGTAATTTGTTAACTATCAATGGTTTATTTGGTTATTTGATATAATGAATTGTGTTTGTTTGTTAGTAGGCATTATTTGTACTTACAAAAATTATTTATCTATAATTTATCATTTGTTGACTATGATTTATCATTTGTTATCAATGATAGTTAACAAATGACAATTATTAGTAACAAATAACAAATCATAGTCAACAAATGACAAATTATAGATAACTAATTTTTTAAGTTCAAATGTTGTCTACTAACAAACAAACACAATTCATTATATCAAAAAACCAAATAGACCATTGATAGTTAGCAAATGGCAAATTATTAATAACAAATGACAAATTATAGTCAACAAATGATAAATTATAGATAACTAATTTTTTAAGTTTAAATGATGTCTACTAACAAACAAACATAATTCATTATATCATAGAACCAAATAGACTATTGATAGTTAACAAATGATAAATTATTGGCAACAAATGACAACTCATAGTCAACAAATAACAAATTATAAATAACTAATTTTTTAAGTAGAAATATTGTCTACTTGTAAACAAACACAATTTATTATATCAATTAACCAAATAGACCATTGACTTATATCAAATATTGTCTATCTACAAAACAAATAGATCAATTTTTTGTAAATACCAAATGACAAATCATATATAACGAATGATAAGTCGTAGACGACGAATGACAACTAATATATGAGGAATGACAAATTATTGGCAACAAATGATAAATATCAGATAATAAATGCCAAATCATATATAACAAATGACAAATCATAGTTAACAAATGAATAATCGTGTTTTTAAGAACAAATGTTGTCTACTTACAAAAAAATATACTTTATTATATCAATTAACCAAATAGACTTTTGACTTACATCAAATGTTGTCTATCTACAAAACAGATAGATTAATTTTTCGTAGATACCAAATGACAAGTACTATATAAAGAATGACAAATCATACAGTACAAATGACAAATCTAGTATAACAAATGACAAATCATAAGAAACAAATGACAAATTGTACATAAGAAATGACAAATCTATCATAACAAATGCCAAATCATATGAAACGAATGATAAATTAATAATAATCCAACTATACAGACTAGATTCCGACTCCATTCTAACAAATATGTCATATATTAATAACAAAGAAGATATAACAAATGAGAAAGATCAATAAATGAATGATATTAATTGTTTATAACTTTACAAAATTACAAAAATTAGATTATGCACATTACAAAAAAATACAGATAAAAGTTTTTTAAAATCTCCTACGGCTCAACTCCTAGCCTTAATATGTCATAAGCAATTGTGTAATGGTATTCATTACCATCTATCAGATCTAGAAATTTCATTCCCCTTGGAGATTGTCTATAAAGACAAGCATATAGACCCTGCAATCATGACCATTTGGTTGTATTGGACATTTCCCAAAATGAGTTATCCATTTGGAGTTTAGACAATAATCCTTTACCTTTTTGCCAGTAGGTGGACTACTACGATTGGTAAAATCTCTATATATCAACATTTTCGAGAGGATCGTTGATATCTGATCTTCAATAAGCTGGTGTTCAGGAGATAACTTCTTCTTCTTATATGCATTTACAATTTTTGAGTCTACTATTAAATTGTAGATGCATATTTTTCTTCCCTTAAAGGACACAGTACAAAGGACCCAGTGGTTATCATTGAAATTCCAGGGAATAAGTATTAATTTCGAATTAATCACTTTTAAAATTCCTCGATAGATGCAATTAGAAGCTGTACGATCCCATTGCGTAGATATAATTTGTTCCCAAATTGATTTTTTTTTTCAATTCCACACCTTCTGGAGATGACATATTATGAGTCCAGACATTGAAAGCTCTGCCAACATATTATCAAGCAAAAACATCCGCCAGCACAATCTTTTCTTTATCTGGATGGGCACGATGTTGTGCATCAAAATATTGAATCAGGGCTTTACTGTAGACATCAATGACCTGAACAAAAAAAGGAAATGATAAATTAGACAATAAAAATGATAAAGTTCAATAATACAAATGACAACAAAGGCAAAACAAATGATAAAGTACAAATGAATTAAGGACGGACAATTTGAAAACAAATGGTAGAGACTCTTGTACAAATGATAGACGAAAAGTAATAAATGATATAAATACGTCATTGTCCAACCATTGATTTGGATATAAGGTATAAATAGCGTTAAGGCAAATAGTTTCTTCTCCTATCCTCCTATAGGTAGTCGTGTTGCCTTTATAACTTCAGGAGATAATTTATCTTTCCTCAGTGGCTAGACTTAGTCCACCTAGTTTTTCTCATCCTGGGAGATGGGTCTTTGAATAAAAGATTCCAATAATACTTCCGAAAGAAGCTCGTCAAGCTGAGCATGCAATTGGTTCATTCGACAAACTATATTGAAGGCTCTTTCATTAATTTCTGCGTCAGTTAGTGCATGCCTCTTATTTAAGGTAACATCCACTTATGACTCCATTAAAACAAGTTGTAACAGATATGTCGAAATAAGAAAATGAATTATAAATGTGCATATTACATGAGAATGAGTAATAAACCAGCTGTTTGGCTTAAAAGTACTTTATACAATGGTCTGGTCAACAACCATTTCTTTTATTACTTGCACAAGGTCTGGTTTTTTCTGTAAATTTCTATCATTATCATCCTTACCTTCAACCACTTCCTCTTTACTTTATTCTACCTCCTCTTTACTCTATTTAGTCTATAAATAAACAGACTACAAATGATAAGAGTGATATAAGATATGGGAAAATAAATACAAGAAAATGAGAAGTTACCAGAAAAGAAATGATAAATTACCTGACTAGCTTCATCAACATCTTCCTCCTGGTGAGAGATTACTACTTCAATTTTTACAACCTCTATAGTTTGTTTCTCGACAAATACAACAGTGGTTTGGTCTGCACTAGCCTGTAAATAAACAGACTACAAATGATAAGAGTGATACAAGATATGTGAAAATAAAAGAAGAAAATAAGAAGTTACCAGCAAAGAACAAATTAGTTACCAGACTAGCTTCATCTTCAGTTTTTACAACCTCAATAGTCTGTTCCTCGACAGATATAAGAGTTGTTTGGTCAGTACTAGCCTGCAAATAAATAGACTACAAATGATAAAAGTAATACAAGATAAGGTAAAATAAAAGAAGAAAATAAGAAGTCAACAGCAAACAAATGATAAGTTACCTGATAAGCTTCACCAATAACTTCCTCCTGGTTGAAGAATACTATATTAATTTTTGCTACCTCTGCAACCACCATAGTCTGTACAACAAAGGTTAAAGAAAAAAAAAATTAAAAAAAAATGGTATGGATAGCTTAATACAAACAAATATTACATGAGGTTATGAATCCTCATCTTCAGCAAATACCTCATTTGTATGTTGTACATCTTTTTTCCATTATAATACACTACTACAGTTGGTGGCTCTGAATCCTCTTCTTCAGCAACTTGAGGTTGCCTTTTTTCAGATTTAACTTCCTCCTCGACATCTTTCTAATTATCATCATCTTTTTCGCCATCCTTCTTCCACTTCACATACAACAAATAAAATAAACAAAGACATCAGAAGAAAATGAATGTTCTGGAAAAAAGAATGACAAATACATCCTAATAATTGCCAAAATATTCTGAAGAAATGATAAAGTGTATAAAGTAAATCTCAATAATTTAAAAAACAAATGTCAAATAATATCATATAAATGATAAGAAGTAGTAAACGGATGATACCTTTAGAAGACCACCACCATATTCAGACGATATCACTTCCAAATTACTTCAACATCATCATCTACCATTAAATCTTTTACCACCTCCAATCCCTCTCCAGGCGCAACTTGCTAAAGAAAATTTTCGGCAGTTGATTGAATATTCTCAAGTTCTGGGAATTCCACCCGTATCTTCCTTGACACTCTATTAACCAAGTTTTTTTTGGAGATCTTAGGGATTAAGGTTTTCAATTGGATCTGTGGGACATGATCAAATTGTGTATTAGTGAATACTTCTTTCTTCATGCCTTTAAACTTTTCTTCAGGTGCACATCAGCTTCTTCTGCCTTCTTGTTCTTCTTGTTGGCATTCGACTTCTTCTGCAATTCTCCCTTACCTTTTTTTCTTCTCTTCAATCTTTTGTTTTTTTTGTTGGAGTTCTCTTTGCCAGGTTCTCGGCTCTGCCTTCTTCTTTTTCCCATCTTCTTTCTCATTACCTCATTCTTGCTTGCGTTTCGCGGTTTTCTCAGGAGTAGAGAACTAGTACGGGCCAAGGAGTGGAGTATCTCCAAGTGGTAGAGTACTGTCTCTAACTGTAGACATTAAAATTTATTCTAACATTTTACTATGGTTATGCAATATTTTGCCGTGGTCATCCAACTTCAGCAACATTTTACCATGCTCCTCCAACTGGGAGCATACCCAAACCACTACAGCCCCGATCTCAGTGGCGAAGTAGTACTACCTATTGCAGGCCTACTAACTACAGGTGCATCGACTGCAGGTGGTTTGATTGTAGGCATAGTGCCGATTGCAGGTGATTCGATGTGATATCTCTGAAATATTTAAATAAATAACGATGACAAAGGGAAACTTAGAAATGATAGAAAATAGTCTAACAATGATAGGGAAAAATCAAGCAAATGACAAGACGACGATAAAAAATGCTAAAACTAATATAATAAAATGATATAAAACCTAAATTAAATTACAAGAAAGCAATAAAATGAATCAATATCATACAAAGAATGGAAGATTATCATGGCCTCTTGCACAAGATCTTGTTGCATGTCAATCTCAGACGGCTTCTTAGCTATTACCAGTAATTTTGGGTTAGCAAAAATTTTTTTAAACGTCAAAATTTGGCGACGCTTAAAGAATGTCATCCTCCATCTCTGTAGCTTAGGGAACAATTGTATGGATTCCTCAATTCCTGGAAACTTCAGGCTAGAAATAGAGAAGAAAGTCCATATCATCAACACCCAGGTACATCAGTACAGTGATAAAGCTTTATCCATTTTTTTACTAGCAGTCGATCGATAATCGACAAACTTTACTATTTGACTCTACAAGAATTTATAGACTTTCTCACCCCAGGGGAATCTGTTGAATAAAACTAGATTATATACCAGATCAACATGCCTCACCCCAACGTTTCTCCCCTTGTTTGGGAAGAGAAAGGATAGTATAATTTTTAACAAATTTAATCGAAGAACATCGTCTGCAAAACAAAATCACATAGGACTAAAAATAAGAAGATAAAAAATCCTAACTAATACACAATGTAATAATAAGAACCCCAACAAATAATGGCCTAAAACTGTAAATACAATACAAAAAATTTGGGGTTGATAAATACAATGAAGATCAATGATAAAGCAGAGAAAACAAATAACAAATTAGAACCTTACCATGATGTCTTTCCAATTTTACCTATATTAAAGTATCATCAATTTCCTTCAACCTATATGTATTCATCTTCTTGGGGAATCCCCTCATTCTGAAATTCGTCATATGCTCAGGATCAACAAATAAGAACTCATTTGCAATAGGAAAGACACGTAGCCCCAAAATCAGGCAAACATGAATGGGTTTCATCTGAATTATCGTTCCCCCAAATTTGAAATTCATATCACCGAGATGGCAATCAAATATTTTCACAACCAACGTTAATATCGTCACTATTGGATCAATCAGCAGTAAGGGTGCAAAGCAGGTAGTACGAAGAACACCCTTCTCCTCTTCCAGTAGAGCTGCTAATATTTTGTAAAGTCCCAAACATGTACACCGAGAGGTGTAATTTTTAACATTGGAGGAGCTTTTCTTGGCTCCACCCTCCTGTGTTTGGTTCTCCTCGTCAACTTGTTTAATCACTTCTTTATCAGACTTTATTATAGAAGAAGAAGAAAAAATAGACTTTAATCAAGCACCTGGTAGGCAGTTGTCACACAAATGATTTTCCACTGATATAACACTGAAATCACACATACACACACGATGGGTAGAATCATGACGATTTTTGAGAAAATTATTTGTGTGATCGGGACGGTTTTTACTGTTGTCAATCATACACACGATTTGTTGAAACGGGATGGTTTTTATGGTGGTCGTGTAAGAAGAAAGTGTTTAAGGAATGGGGATAATTTTTGGCGCCAAAAGCCAGACAAACTCGTGTGAATCGTACGTGTTACCTAACCTTAGAGAATAGTAAACAAATGCCAAATAATAGAACTGATGGTGACAGAGTCTGCATGATTCAATGTAACTTATGTTTAAAAGAGTGACAAACTAACATCAACAAATGATAACAAATGCATGAAATGGTGACAGGGTCTACTTTACACGTCTCGAAATAGTAATGATATGTGTACAGCGAAGAACGATTAAAATTGGACACGTGGCGTGATAATAATATTTTTAAATAATTTGAACTTTTTTTATTATTATTTAGGAAGTGACATTCAAACTAGTGGAGCCCACAGCCTTACGTGTTGCCTTACCTGTGGAGCCCATGGCCTAGAAACCTATTTTAATATTCAAGCAGTTGGTATTTTTTTGAACAAATGACAACATTGTATAAAACAAATGATAAAGAAGACTGAACAAATGGAAAAGTTATATAACACAAATGACAACTAACTGTTACAAATGGCATAGATGTTTGAAAGAATGCTAGAATTTAACTGTATAAATGACATAGTTTGGTTGGCAGTAGCCGCACAGACGATTTGCCATCGTTTGTTCTAGGAGATAAATAGAGTATAGTACCATCTACAGGAGTTATGTGTACCATCATTTCCTTAAGGCCCAAGGAGTAGAGTGCCAGTCTTTAATCAAACACTTGGTAGGCAACAGTCACACAGACAGTTTATGACAAATAATCGGGACGGTTTTGCGGTTGAGTAAGATGAAGAAACTGTTCGATGAATCGGGAATGCTTTTGGCACCAAAAACCAGACGAACTCATGTGAACCGCAGGTGATACCTAACCATAAATGATGAGAAATAGTAACAGAATTGGTGAAAGAGTTTGCCTTCTTATAAATAAGAAATCTGGTCAAAGGTAGGATAAAATGTACTAAAACAAATGACAAGTAGTTCATGAGATGGCGACAATGTCAACCATCCTCGTACACGTGGCTTGATATAATAGTTTTAAATGAGTTAAATTTTTTTTTATAATTTTTTATTAGGCCGGATCTGACATTCGTACGTGTGGAGCTCAAAAACAGGTGGTTGTCTGTTGTAATATTATAACTTTAGTAGGGGCAAATCTAGTTTTTCCTTTTGCCGGTATCGATTTTGGAATTTATTGTTCCCTGGGTCTGATTTTGTAAAGATGGCAAAAAGTAGTATTTATTATTATAATTTCCAAAGTTAAAATATATTAAAAGCTTTGATTTATAAATCTGACAAATCCAAACATTATATAATAAGGGCATGCGCGCGTGCCCCAAATGCTCGTTTGTAAGAAAAACCACCTTGTATTGGTTATATATAATCATGTAGAGTTCTATTCCATTTTGGGGATTTTGGGTGAAAAATCAAAGGGTTGTGTTTTCTTTGGTGATGCAAACTTCTTTTTTTGTTCTCTTGCAAATATTTGCAGTGTACAGTGAGACCTGACTCTACTGTGATTCTTTCTCTTTTCTTAACTTGGTTTGTGGAAAGTGAGATCTACAAATTTGCTGATTTCATTTCATTTGTACGTAGTCATCTCCTATCTTTTGAGCTACAATGTATTGACATAAACCTTCATTTTGTAATACTGCTAAATACCAACTTTGGATCATTAGGTATAAAAACTTTGTACATTCATTGTGTCCCTTCAAAAGTAGTGATAACCCTATCTCCGGTAGGGTGGTACTAATGCACATACTAAACAATCTTCATTACATGACGAAAGCCATTCTGGGTTTATTCAAAACTCTCCTGAATTGTAATTGGTGAAAAACCAATTTTTGAATTCAGCCAAACAAAAAAGAAACATCATCACAACAGATAAAATGTTGAGCCGCTGTTTGAGAGGAAGATGAAGTACCCATTTATATACCCAATAATTTTTGTATAATATGGAAAACATTCTCCCACTTACTCAGCAGCCCATCCAAAGCAAACATCCTCCCATCAAACTATGAACCTCAAATAAAATTGTTATCTGAAAGGTCGAGATGAGCTTGAATGGATGAGCTTGAGAGAAAAGTTGGATGTTGATGTTGGCACTTTTTCCTGAACGGAAAGTATATAAATCGAAACTTGTAGCTCCATAAAAAGGTAGAATTCTTGAGTACTGAAGACAAATGTCAAGCCCATCAGACACCCAATATATGTTAAGATTTTAAACAGAGACTCAATGAGTAGTCTTTAAAACTAACGTAAGTCTGAGTCGCGGAAGCAAAAACTCAGATTGATAAATGTTAACCTAATTAAAATTAGGGTTTTTACTAACACTAAAACACAAAACTAACTTTAAATCAAAACTAAACAAAAGCTTAAACTGAAACCTAAATTGAACTAGCTTCAAATCATCAAATTTAACCACCTCATAAAATAAAGAACCTAGCCTCTCTTTTATAGAACATAAGGGCGGTGGAAGCCCTAATTAGGAATATTCTAGAAATTGGGAAAAATACTCACTTAACCTTGTGTTGGTTAATTAGGAACTCCCTAAAACCTACTAAGCATTTCTAGCAGAGAGGTTTGAATCAAAAGAACATAAATATAATAGTCCATTGACAGGTGAAAAATGATCATGAGAGATGATTCACATCAAATCCTCTGTCTTCGAAAGATTTCGACCGCGAAATCGACAAATTTTGGAATATCACAGAATTTGAAATTCTTTGATGCAGCCTATCCATCTTTAAACTTAGAATTGTACCGTGAAATTTACCGTAACCCAAGGTTGTACCCAAGAGTGGGGGTACCATGTTGTCTCTAACATCCTTACGCCGATCGACGCCTAAAATTAAAGAAAACATTGTGATTTGCTTCTCTAAACTCATGAGAAAACCATCCCAAATGGATCAACTAAATCTTTATGAATAACATCACTTGAATATTTATCAAATATTAGGGGCTTGTCCTAATAATTGTCTGGGAAAAATTCACAATCTTGTGCGAAAGTACGATTCCTAAGAGCTTGGTTAAACATGCGTGAGGTTTCTTTCACTTGCAAATCGTCGATGATTATGCCATTTAGGGATTTTAAGCTGGTAGCCTTTTTGATTCTAATTTCTATCAGTTTTCTAACTTTGGCAACTTCGGGATAGTCGTCGTAAATAGGCGGCAATTTTTTTTTTCTGTTGATGGAAAATTTGTCGCCGTTACCTGTGGGTAGGGATTCGAAGAGTACCTGAAACAATTGATTCCATAAATTGGTCGAACTTTTTAGACAATTCGTCGATTACTTTGAACTTTTTGGAACATCCGTCGAATCCACTGACTTTGTTGTTCAAATCGGCAACTTGTTGAGCGAGTTGAGCGTTTGTTAGTGGCGTTATATGGAATGAACCCGCAAAATCACTGTAGCAGTGGCAAATCAATGTAGTAAACACAAAAATACTATAGTAGATACCAAAAATTACTGTATCAATACAAAAACTACTGTCGCAGTTGCTCGAAATCACTGTAGCAGTCACAAAAAATACTGCAGCAGTCACAGAAATTACTGTAGCAGTTGGTGTAATAAAAAAAATCTCATAGAATTTTGCTAGCTCTGGTACCAATTTAACGTATATCTGAGTCGCGGAAGCAAGAATTCAGATTTATAAACTTTGACCTAATTAAAATTAGGGTTTTTACTAACACTAAAACACAAAACTAACTTCAAATCAAAGCTAAACAAAAGCTTAAACTGAAACCTAAATTGAACTAACTTCAAATCCTCAACTTTAACCACCTTATAAAATAGAGAACCTAGCCTCCTTTTTATAGAACATAAGGGAGGGGAGGGGGTGAAAACCCTAATTAGGAATATTCTAGAAACTGGGAAAAGTACCCTCTTAACCTTGTGTTGATTAATTATGAACTCCTTAAAACCAACTAAGCATCTCTAATAGAGAGGCTTGAATCAAAAGAACATAAATATAAATAATCCATTGACATATGAGAAACGATCATGAGAGATGATTCAGATCAAAAACAATATCATTATTAACCATAATTTCATTGATTATCATAAAAAAGGAGCAAGTTGGATTACACGTGCAAAATGTCAGTTTCAACATTCAACAAGATAAGAAAGCTAAACAAACTTCACTAGTTATCGGCCACTTATCCTTAAACCATCTTGCATTTAAGTGATCTTAAAGTAACAGTAACCAGTCAAATCAAGCAATTTCAATCCACGGGAATCACGCAGCTTCCGTCAATCTAGCCATGACTTTTTAGTTCATTGAGGCATCTCTTGAATTCAATCTTACCTTGATGTGAGTCTACTACTTCAGGAACCTCATCTTTATACTTTATCATAAACTTCTCCAAGAACATCCTTTTAGTCAAGTGTAATATGGTAAATGATTTTACATCTTTCTTGACTAGTCCCTTTGACATCAAAACTTGCAAAACTGAGCACCTTGGAATAATTATCTTTTCCAAACTGAAATACAATAGCCTTGGGTTGGGTGCTTGGAAACCGTTAAGGACACCATTCCAACTTTTTGACAAAGAAATTCATTGATTTCAGGATATTTTACTCCGGCATGATAAAAAGATCCAGTTACAATTTGAAAGCTGAAAGAATCTCGTCTTTGGACAAGCTAAATCTCGTCTCAGACTACAGTTTAGAGAACCTGAGCATCTCGGAGTTATCACCTTCTCTAGACTGGAGGATAAGATAAGATTAAGATACTTAAATACAAGTGAAGGCTTCCATTTCAATAGATTTCTGATGGGTTCTGAAAATATTATCTTTCCTTCGTGAATGATATTGCTTAGCGCTCGGAGTCTTGGACACTTTAAGGCTGTTATGTTTTCTGTTCGAATAGACTTTGGGTCTGTTCGAACATAAAAAAGTTTGTTCGAACCGACTCAATGTCTATTAGAATAAATTCACCCAGAACTTTGATTCTTCGAGTAGACCTTGTTTTTTGTTCGAATAAAAAGGGTCTACTCGAACAAAAATTGGTAAAACTTAATTTTGAGATTGAATTGAAGCCTCTTGTTTGCCATGAGATCTGAGTGCCTCTTCCAAGTATATAAATGAGAGTTAGATTTTTTCTTCGGCCACCTCTTGGTTAAATCTTTTTGAGAGGAAATCTTATGAGAGAAACCTCAAATTGCTTAGGAGATTGTAACCTTGGATCTTGAATAAAACTCTCTCTCTCTCTCTCTATTGCACGGTGAATGTAAGCAATTGCCGAACCACCTTAAACCTTGTGTGTGATTGTTATTGTGTATTCCTTTATATTGTTGTTTGTTTGCTGCTAACCAAATCGAGTTGGAGTTCGGCTTCCGCGGCTTACGACTCAACGGACATATCTTTTATGGCCCTGAAGCAATATTAATTAGGGCATTGGAAACTTGTTGACCCTGACAACGTGTCATTTTGAACGATGAAAGCGTTCCAACACTTTTGTGGTGCTAAAGGCGCATCTGTGCACATTTTATAAACGCTTTTGTATCATATAAACCATGTATCATACATTGTCAAAGTGAATTTAACCTATATGTTTTGCTTCTCGGATTTTTTAGTGCTTATGTTTATTTATCTCCCTGCAATTAGAACTTCTTTTATGAATTTTCAATTATCAGTTATCAATATTTGAATATGACAGTGGTAATTCGAAACGTAGTCTAAAGTTTCTTATTCGATTTCGGTATTACTAAAGATGTTCCTTTTTGTTAGATTTGAGGGAACTGATGGACATGAGGTTGATATGTTCTTGCTCATATAGAGAATACATGTATTAAGGAGATACGTTCTTTATTGGGTTATTTCAGTCTTCTAAACTTTTTCTATTTCTAGATATGTAAATCTTTACAACTAAAGATATGGATTGGTGTTTTTTTTTTTTTTTAAAGTCAAAACAATGATGGTAAAATATTCGTTACGATTTGGTGATAAGAAGCTTAATTCACCATAAGATTCCTATCAAACTTCTTGTGATGTATGTTCTTTGCTAAATTCTTAATAGGTATTGTATATTTTTTAATTTTATTTGGGAAAGTCCTAGGGGGCTATGATTCAAAAAGTAAAACAAGCAAAAATTAAAAGCAACTAGATTATTATAATTTCCTCATTGTATCATCATTTGTGAGCTTCAAAAGGTCTTGAATGAGGTTTCCAAAATAAATCTCTTCATGCCCTTCTGACATTGCATATTTATCTCCAAAAGAATTAGTGGAGAGAATGTTGGATATCTATTTTCTCTTCTTCTTTTCGTAACTTTTTTGGTTGATGTCGAATTTTAAATTCTTATATGTATTGCTTTAATTCAGGTTCACTACGATATGCTAATACCATGGACGACCTTAACTCCATCAAAACAATGCAAGAAAAGGCTTACGCATAATTTCAAAAAGAAGAAGGCCCGTTATATACAAGGACAAGGAGAAGGCTCATGTTGTCCATCAATTTGGGTATAGATTTCTTGGAACTAGGGCTGTACACACAGGTCAGATCAGCCATGTTAAGGCTTGAGCTATATTCGACCCGGTCAACTCGGGTTATCACTTTCAAAACCTGAACCCGAACCGACCAACCCCAAAATCCAAATCGAAACCGAGCCGGAACTATCGGTCGGGCCTGATCCGTAGCTCAGGTTTCTATTATTGAAGAACAACACTTTTTTAACCCTTGATTTCATAATAAAGAAAACCTAATCAAACTTCAGAAATCAGTAGAAGAAAAAAATACCCCCAAGATTGAACTATTGTTGGGTTTGGATATGATTTCCGACATGGAGGTATTGAACAATTACATATTTAGATTGATGGAGTTGCCGCTACAAGTAAGGTTTCGATTCTCTTTTTTCTTATGATGATGAAGATCAATTTCTTTTTTGAAGAGATGAAATCTTAATCCACAATACGATTGAGAAGCTTTCGTTAGTAGAAAAGTATGAAGAACGCCAAATTGTATGGGAGAAATTAGAGATTCAATTGTATTATTCAAGTAATTATAATGAATAAACTCTAAACCCTTAGCTTCTTCCTTAGAAATTCTTTCTAGATCTAACATAGAAAATAAATAACCTAAGTCCCCTTTATATATTAGTGAACTTAAAATACTAAAAAAACACACCTCGAGGCAAAACGCCCCTAAAAAATATAACCAATGCCAAAAGGAAAAAGGCTGAATCGCGCCTCTGTTCAAACATAACCAGTTTCTGTTCGAATAAAATAAATGTATTCGAATAGAATAAAAATCTATTTGAATAAAATACTATGGGTAGAAATACCAGAAATCTTTTCGAATAAAATAAATTATATTCGAATAAAACACCTCAGGCTGAAATATATTCGAGCAGAAACAATTATGTTCGAATAGAAACTTGAAAACTTCATGTCTTCTTCAGATCCTCCTGGATCAGATCTTGTTGTTAAAATCGTGGAGTTTTGCTTTATTTGGAGATGAGAGAATGATAAAGCAGTGAAGATTTGACAATATGAGATATTTTTTCTAAAAAAATAGATATGAGATCTGATGGTTAAGAGATGAGATCATCAAATTCGGTCGTACCAATAACACAAACTTGCGCTCGCATTAACCAACTGCTTCACCTAAATTGCCGTTACAAAATTTGACGGAGTGACATTCTCCTTACAAGTATTGATATGAAACTCCTTTCCCTTCTTCACAAGACGATACTTGCAAGCTCTACGGTAATTAATCGCATCTCGGTCCCAAAGATAAGTGCTACTCAAGATGACCTAACACACATCCAAAGGAACCTCTTCACACGTCACCTCGTCAATATACTTCTCAGAAATCACAAACTTGAAAGTACACTGCTTCGTGATCATCACATCCGCATCTTTCTGAATCCACCCCAAACTATACGGCTTAGGATGAGCTGTAGTCGTCAAACCGATATTCGTCACCAACATCTCAGAAATCAAATTTTTATGACTACCCGGATCCATAATGGCATTGACTAAGCTCATCTTTACCTGACTACTGACATGAAAAAGCTCTTCCTGACTCTTTTCCTTGGCAGCCAAAGTCCACTAAAACATAAGTGTAAGGTTAGGGTTCAGTTTATCTAAATCTGGAAGGTCAACATCCTCTACGGCTAGTGTATATCTCTCTTTTTTGTTCTTCTCCTCCTTTGGCTTAAGCTCCGGGTGAAGTTTCCAACAATAATCAAAAATATGCCCACTCGCTTTATAATGATTGCAATGAAACTCCTTGGACGAAGGCCCATCTCCTTTGGCCTCTCCCTTATGCTCGTGTTTCCAACTTAACTTGTACCCCGACTTGATCTTGTCGTCTTCTTTTTCACGCTTCAAGTACTTGCCTTCAATGGAAATTGCCTTCATGGTAGCATCCTCGATATTGGCCACAATAAAGAGCTTCAACTCTCTTCTAATGGACTCCGACAAACCCCCCGTATATTTCATGAACACCGTATACTCGTCCACATCAATGTCCAAAACCAAAGCTTGGTTATGGAACGCCATCATCTACACCTGTACGGATTGCTCAAATTATTGGTGTAAATTGTGCCATGTATACCATCTCTCTTGCTCATACCCAATCGGATAAAACTACTTTTGCACTAAAACCTTGAATTCTTTCCAACCCAAATCTCCTACATCGTGGCGCTTCCGATAAGATTTCCGCCACGAGAGTGCATGACTTGCGAATTTCAACGTAGTAAAGCAAATTTGCTGAGCATTGGAGCATTTGTAAATTGAAAAATAGGTCTCTAACCTATCGAGCCAATTATCTAACTTCTCGGCATCGACGGAACTATCGAATACTAGAATCTCAATCTTAAAATTAATACAAAGATTTCGCATAGGATTCAATGACTTACCAAAGCTTGTGTGCTCCTTGACAGATTCAGCATCACTATAATCGCTATCTAACCCCGCATTATCTTCGTCTCCATCCCCCGTCGAAACCCCTTTCTTCTTCGAGCGGCTTTGCCATTTTGCCAAATCGAAATCCAACGCGTGGTTTGTAAGACGCAATTGTTCAACTAACTCCCCTACAGTAAAAGTTAGGCCAGAAACTGCTGTTTCCAAAATTGTGAGTCTGTCGTTGGAATCGCCCATCTTCAAATAGTCCTTCTTCTTTGAATTAGGTTTGCGATGGATCTTCAACGGACTCACTAGCTTCTCCTTCGTTTGCTTAAGATGGTCACGTGTAGAGACCATAAACCACAAACAACCCCCAAAGATCGTAAGTTGAAAACTTATACCATTTAATCCACAATATGATTGAAAAGCTTTCGTTAGCAGAAAAGTATGAAGAACGCCAAATTGTATGGGAAAAATAAGAGATTCAATTGTATTATCCAATTAATTATAATGAATAAACTCAAAACCCTAAGCTTCTTCCTTAAAACTTCTCTCTGGATCTAACATAGATAATAAGTAACCCAGGTCCCCTTTATATACTAGGGAACTTAAAATACTAAAATAACGCATCTCGAGGCAAAACACCCCTAATAAATATAACCAATGCCTAAAGGAAAAAAGGTTGAATTGCGCCTCTGTTCGAACAGAACCAGTTTCTGTTCGAATAAAATAAATATATTCGAATAGAATAAAAATCTATTCGAATAAAACGCATCAGGCATAAATACCATAAATCTATTCGAATAGAATAAATTTTATTCGAATAAAACACCTCAGGCAGAAATGTATTAGGATGAAAACAATTCTGTTCGAATAGAAACTTGAAAACTTCATGTCTTATTCAGATTCTCCTGTATCAGATCTTATTATTGAAATCGTGGAGTTTTGCTTGATTTGGAGGTGAGAAAATGATAAAGCAGTGAGGATTTGACGATATGAGATATTTTTTCTAAAAAAATAGATACGAGATCTGAGGGTTAAGAGATGAGATCATCAAATTCGGTCTGGTTCGGGTTTGGCCGGGTATCTAACACCTAAACCGAACCCGACCCGGTAACAACCGGGTCCTCAAATGCCAAACCGAGACATATTCGGTTACCTTTCAAAACCGGACTAAGTCGGTCAGTTCAGATCGATCCAGTTCAGTTTTTGGTGTACAACCCTAGTTGGAACTGTACTAGCACTGCTTGCATTTTAGTCGTGGACAATTGTACTTTTTTTTAAGGTGACTTCATCAAATGCAATTTATGTAACTCTAA
Organism: Kingdonia uniflora; assembly: GCA_014058105.1. Taxonomy (NCBI): domain Eukaryota; kingdom Viridiplantae; phylum Streptophyta; class Magnoliopsida; order Ranunculales; family Circaeasteraceae; genus Kingdonia; species Kingdonia uniflora. The sequence continues at coordinate 746,912 of JACGCM010000563.1, forward strand.
CAATTGCTTATAGTATTTCAGCAAACTTTAATTCTCTTTTAGTTTTAACAATTGAACTTTGAAGTTTGAGTAGTAAAAGTATAGTGTTGAGGAAGTGATTTTTTTCATCTATGATGGCAATTAGTCACGTTATTCCATTACGTTGAACCAAAATGTATAAACAATTATATCAGATAGGGGATTCAACTTAGGCTGGAGCCGTAAAAGCGCATCAATAATAGCATGAAAGATCAGCATGAGCTTGACTTAGAGAAAATGACACGTTGACACTAATGAGATGCTCGAGATATCGTGATTTACAAATTAAAATGATCTTTTGAATAGTGCCTTTTCTCTTGTACTTTAGAGATAGCGCCGAAGGTACGTCGACGTATTCACCGTGACTTGGTCACGAGTAGCATTAGTCTCACTATGCTTATAGTCCTCTTTAAAAGAGGAGCACCCCAACAAAAATTTTGCTTAGTCAACATTTTGATTAAAAATATATTCTTAAAGTTTTTACCGCTATGCCCTTATTTCCATAAAAAAGAAAAATGTTAAAATAAAAATTGGAGTTCCCAACGCTACGGTCCTAACGTTGATGGATAATATCAAAAGTTGTTGGCATTGCGTTTCTATAGCATACAAAGCGCTAAGGTCCTAGCATTGATGGGTAATATTGAAAGTTGATGGCTTTACGTTTCTACAGCATACAAAACGCTAGGTTCCGAGTGTTGGCGGGGGAAAAACTGAGAAAAAAAAGACACTCATGATTATCCAAAGTTAAGGGTCTAGCATTGATGAGTAATATTGAAAGCTATTGGCCCGATGTTTCTATAACATACAAAACGCTAGGGTCCTAGCGTTGATGGGGAAAAAAACCTTAAAATTATTTTCGTAATTTTTTTCTTCTCAAAAGCTCATCCAAACATGAATTTTAACAAAATTTTATCACAATCGCATACCCAAATTGACTTAATCTTTCTCTCTCAAGTTTAATTTTGGTTATATGTGTTGTTGTCGTAACTTTTAAATTTTGAGTTAAGATATGGCTAAAGAGAAAGAGAGAGAGAGATGAAGAAAGAGGATAAAAAAGAGACGACGACAATGACAAAAATATCAAGCGAAGTCTTAGTACTTCACTGGAGTTTGGAGAACAAATTCGAGGAAGAGGAAAATCACCGAGAATGAGAGAGATATACATCATAGAGAAGGGAAAAAATCATCACATAGAGAAAGAAAAACCAATGAGAGAGGGTTTTTATGTTGTTGTTCGATTGGAGTCCTTTTAAGTTATATACCCAAGGGGAGACTTCTCTAAGTAGTGTTTCAGTAAAAGAGGGTAGTGGAGATAGAATGACTCTTTTAAAATAATATTAACTAGTTAGTTTTATTTTACCCGATGGCCCATACTAAAGCATCACTGTGAAATCTGTTTATAAACAACTATTATCACTTGTTTAATAAGAATCTATCCCTAATGTACCTCTTTATGCTTACTAATGGAATCCACATATTTGTGAAGTATAAGTTGCCTTACCGGTTGCAATTATTTGTATGGACGTTAAGTAAAGATTTATTACCTTTTAAGCATAGGTTACTCCAAATCATATCCTTCAACTCTTTTCCATTGTAAACGAGCAGCCAAACTTTGGTTTTCCTCTTCTTTTACTTTATTAACTCAATCTCCTCAAATTCATTTTCAGAGTTTGGTAGAACAATTATATGATATTTGTAATGGCCTAATTTTGTAGCTCAAAATCATATCTTACACCAAATGTACCTGTGACAAGAATTAATGTAATACAAGAAATGGCACAGGTAATTTTAACATGGAAAACCTTTAAATAGGTAAAAAAAATCCAAGACCTCGAGTTGAGGATTTAGTAACTATAACTTCTATTGCTTGAGGCTGATATCTTATTACAAATGATCTCTTGAGTTAGAAATACTTGATCTTGAAAGATAAGAATTTTAGTAGCTTTAGAATGTAGAATTCCCAGTCCTATCTCATCTGGAACTCATCCTTTTTATCGACCTCACTTTCAGTTCGATATCGTATAGATGCACATTGTCCTGAAAATGGTACAGGTGGCAGCTGAATGTGTAACTGCTAGTTTGTGGGAGACATATGTCTTTGAGTTGTTCATATTTTTTGTATTGCTCAAGCCACGTTCCTTATCAGTTCGTGGTCTAGGTGTTAATGCTGATTGTATATATCACGTGTATAATATGTGAGTCTGGTATTGAGGTAGTTCAAGTTTAGACTAGGTCAAGGGATAGGTCCCTACAATCTCCCCCTCACAACTGAAGGTACAAGGAGCTTTAGTTGAGAAAAAATTGGTGGCATGTTTGCGTTAGAATTTGGAAAGGTATACTGTGGAAGTTGACTGGCTGGGGACTTGTCATTTCTTTATTGAAGACTGTATTCTGGCATTTAAAACGTGGGAAAGGATTGATGTATCTGGTGTTTGGGTTTCCCAGTAAAGGTTGTTCTTGAATGATGACTATTTTGGAAATACTTTCTTGTATTGAATGATGGTCTGATATAAATAGTATTTGTACTGTATCATCTGTTACCTCTGTAAAAGCACTATGTCTCTGGGAATATCTAGTAGTTTTGTGTGTCTTGAGAATGGTGATGACCAGGCTTCAGGTATATGAAGCCAGGGTGATTGCGGGAGTACAGAAGTTGTAGTTACGTTACTTTGGTAACCAATATTTGGAGATGCCTACTCTCATACCTATGCCACCAACATACCATGGGATGATGGAGGAGGAATCAGAAGAGGTTGAGGATGACTATTATCATATGTTGTGTTTCTACCATCTTATTATGTTAGGTGATCATCGTCGAATATATCTTCGTCTGCTTATGATAAGATTAAGGAGGCAGATGTGGAAGCCGTTGTACATTCCAGGAAGTACTGTCGTTATCCTATGAGGGATTGGGTTCTATAAAGGTAGAACCACTCTTCGCTTTCAGCCAATCGGAAGTGGTGTGAGTTACGGAGGAAGAGACGGGGGTGGTGGAGATGAAGATTGGAAAAAAAATTGCGTACAATCATCGTTCTTCTTCTTAAAGGATTGTTCTATGCCGGAGGTTGGTTCAGGTTCTATTATAACCATCTTCCAGTCTTTTTTGCAGAAGAGTTTTTATTTTTGAGGTGCATGTACCTCTAAATGAACAAATGATATGTAATGTAACTTGTAGATCAATCTGTAGAAAGGTTATGAAATTTTTTATTCTATAAGTAATATTTGAGCTAATAAAAAATTGCTTTTTGTAAAAGATGAGAATGGTAATATGAACTAAAAATATATTTTGCATACTAAAATATAATTTTCTGTTTGAGAGAACGAACTAAAAATGAGTATGATAATGCGAACTATGGCTAGTTCAAGTGATGTGTGATAGAAAGTCGATATAATAAAAATAACAAAAAAGAAATTTGTAGGTCTAGTTAAATATAGAAAAATGTTATAATGTAATTTTGTACAATGCGTTAGTCGACCAGTTAGAGAGATATACGAAGATGTAACGGGTACTTGTGTCGAACTGAAAGAAATCTATTAACTCGAGCTACAAGACATCATCCTGTAGTAGAAGTGAATTTACTAAAACCAAAAATTTAAGCTTTGTAGAAAATATTAATGTATGTAAAACAGTTAAGAGATGTTAGAAATTAGTTCGACAAAGATATGGTCGAAATGCAATGAGGTCGCTATGGAAAGATAAACTCAAATAAATTTTTAGCATGATCTTAGGGTTGTCAGTTGTGGATAAGGGGAATCTTGAGTATTATTCTAAATACAGAATGGGGGGAATTTGCTATTATCATAATCTGTTTGTATAAATAATACTTGAAATGTGAGGTAGAGAGGCAGAAAAAAAAAATAAAAAAAATGGTGAGGACTCGTTCTTAAAAAGTTCGTCATGCGTCGGAGGGGTGTTTAACAATAAAGGTTACAAAAGTTCGGGAGAGGATCTTTGGGCAATTAGATTATGATGTTAACTTGCCAGAATCTTCAATACAGTTTGATGGGTTGATTGTAAGGGCGAGGGAGAATGAGAATGGGCGTCACGTATATTCTGAGATATTTCTTAAATTGGTGTTAGAGTATGATGCTCAAAAAGTAGTTGTGAAGGAAATTACGATGGAAGAAATAGCTGAGGAAATAAGATGATTGCTCTATGCGAACTAATCAGGTGTGGCGCTCCCGGGAATCTTGGATATTTTATGTGTGAATATTTGTGAGGGTGAAAACTTTGTTAGGTCGAATAACTGTATTTTAAATGGAGGGAGAATACTTCTTCTGAATTTGTTCCTATTTTGTTGTGAATGTTGTTTGAAATTTGGAAATAAAAATAAATTTTTTAAAATGTTGTAACATTGGAAATGACGTCTGCAGTTCTATAAGTAACATAAATATGAGTACAAAAATTAGATCATCTGTACTTTTTTTCTCCTGTGTGAGGTAAGAGAAAGTTCGATTGTGTGTAAGGAGATAATCATAATTAGTGTCGAAAGGTCTGAGAAGGATTTGGGTAGTAGAGAGAAAAATATATTTAAATATAGGATGTGGGATAATGATGGAATGATATTTTTACCCAAAAGGTACGAAGCGTCTGACATTGATAGTAGAAGGGATGCCTCAATTTAAAAACTAAGGGTAACTTCTATGAGCCCTAATAACTGCCAGCAGTTAGAGAGAGAAAGTATAAATAACTTTTCTTCTTCTTCATTCAAACATTTGTTAAATACAGAGAAACAAAAAACTAGAGAGAAAAAAAAGAAATAAAGTTGCAGAGATTTGAAAGAAAGAGAGAGTTAATGAAAGTAGGCATCACAGCCAGAGAAAAAATAGGGTTGTTGCTGTGGATGTAGATTAGAGACCTTTGTGGCACAGTGTCGTGGTGAAAGAGGGATTGTGTGATGTTCTGGACTCTTATTCAGACATTGAAGGTTAGTAGTTTTGATTGATTTGGCTGATTTGCCATTGTGATTTAGGGTAATTGTATGATGTTTAATGTGTAAAGGAACAAATATTTATGTTTATTCAAAATTTGAAAAGTTTGTTATTTTTAGCAAACCTGTAATTTTTTTTGCTTTTGCATGGAAAAGTATATATGTATGTATATGATATATGCATGTGTAAAAGTATAGGCAAATAATGATAAAGAAAATTGATTGAATACCTGGACCTGTATGTAGGTAGAGATGTGAGAAGGCTCTATTATAGAAATAAGCCTCATCCTCAAGCCCATCCTTGATATGGAGACTTCGACCTCTGGTCATTTGATCGAGCTAGTATCTGTTGAATTTGATAATGTAGATGTTATGAGGGGTAACCTAAGAACGGAGATCCCTGGCGTTGTAGAGGTAGATTCAGAGGGGAAGGACAAAGTAGAATTTCTAGATTTCCCTGGTAATCTTGTATCCTACCCTGCAAATTTAGATGCATTTAAGAAGTTTTGTAAAATAAAAATAGTTTAGGTAGCTGATGGGGTAATGCTATGGAACACTCTAAGAGGTCATTTAAGGGATGCATTTTTCCAAATGGAGAAGAATACTTTTTCTTGCTGCCTGACTTAGAACCTGAGAAAGCTAATAGGGGAGTAGAGGAGTTGTTTTCTTTTGAGTTCTTCAATGGAGGTGTCCAAAGTGATCTGGACCAGGGATTTTTGTGTTATCTATCTTAGTTGAAGTTCGGACTTATATTGCTTTTTAGCAATCTTACTAAAGGTATTTTGAATACCATAGAGGCTTATCCTGCCCAACTGAATATGAATATGTGGGAAGTAATAAATGTCTGTGATAACCTGAAGAGATTGTGAGCTAAAAAAGGGGTGGCGAGGAGAATAACTCATGTAGATGTTTTTTGTAGTATTATACTGCGAAATACTATACAGCGACTGGAGGCGCATACTTTTCTTCTAGTTTGTCCCGACCTCAGTTCTTCGACCTGAATTTAGCAGGGTGAGTGTAGAATGACAATTTGATATGGGTAAAAGGTGATTGTCTCTAAATAAAGAATGATGAACCTATGGATCTTATATATAAAACTCTAAAGAAAAGTAAGTAATAGTGTGTGATATTGAGATGTTGTAGATGTGGCAGCATTTATATGTATATAACTTTGTGTTGCACTTTACAGGTCCCCCATCTCAAGTGGCGAGAAAATAATCGATAATAGATATTGTAGCTTAAGAAGGCTCTGAGCTCGAGATTATTCTGGAAGAGTTCGAATTAAGCATATCAAAAAGAGCTAACAATAGGTCTGAGAAAGTACATAAGTCTCAAGTAAATAGACATATGATAGGAACTGGAGCTTGAAGGAGGGCAGTAGCGGATGGTGATGAATGTCTAGTATTACATAAGGTTGCACCAATGTCTTTGAAGGTAGGTTCTGGGGGGGATACGTCGAGCAAGCTAGTTCAAAGGTACCCTAAAAGGAAGACTGTAAAGGGTGGCTTGACCTCTGTTACCACGGAGAGTGGAGAGGTCGAGATGAGTGTGAAAAAGAGGAAGTTGGATGCTCCTACTGTAGGGAGTAAGGCGAAGGAGGCGGAGAGTGGTCCTACTATAGAGGATGAGCTGCTAGCTGTGGATAACAAGCTGAGGGCTGCAACTCGAGTAGGTGTTGAGGAGCTGAACACGTCTGCGCAGTTAATGTTGTGTAGGGTAAGTTTAAATTCTTTGTAAGATTTGAATTTTGTGCAACTTACGAATTGAAATGCTATTTTATTTTAAGTTTCCTTCGAGCTAAAATGTGTTATTATTTTCTGTAGCAAGCTACTCGAGCGTTAAAGGGCATATGTCTTGGGCTCGAGGACAAGAGGACTGAGGTCGAGAAGAGAGTGTCTCAAATTAAGACTGATTTGGCTTTGGAAAAGGAGCATTCGATCTCTGTGAAGGATTCGCATTGTGTGATGATGCTTGAACTCACAGACGATGTGAAGAAGAATGTCGAGGAAGTTGCAGCTGCACATGATAGCCTCGGACAGAAGCTCCTCGAAGTTGGATATTCTGTAGCCGATATTAAGGCTATTATAGAGGGGTAGTATATTTACGAGGCCGAAGCTAATGATGAGCCCGATGTTGATTGTGGCTCTCCCCAAGGTGCTGTTACAGGGTTGAATGCGGTGTCCTTTAAAGCTGATGTAAAGAACCGCGGAGAAGATGATGAAAAGCTAGAGTAAAAAACTTTTGGAAATTTGTTTGTGTGAGTTTAAAACTGAGATTTCTTGGTAGATTGTTGGAGGATAAATTTGTCGTTGTCTAAGAGTTGTTATAAATATTAATTTGTAGGAACGTAAAGGTATGCACCTCAGAATTGTGGAATTAGAAAAAGAGCTCGCTAAGGAGCCAGAATTCCTAACAACTCTGTTGACTTCGCAAATGAAGCTACATGTTAGAAAATAGCTTAAATTTTTTAACTTGTATACTTTGTCACTCTAGAGTTACAAAGTAATGTTAACAGGCAGATAAAAAATTGTAATTAATAAAAGTAATCTAAGTATATTTAGACCATTTCAGAATGTTAGAAAATGAGAGCATAGAAAATGTGTACCTTAAAATAGGATGAGATGTAGATTTTATCGCCATTAGTGTGAGATAACTTTATAACTTGAGGGTGATGTATAATCCCATCTTGTTGGCTTGTGAGAAACTGAAATTTGTTAGAATTATGTAAAGCAAACTGTAGTTTATTGATTGTATCTGTGAAGTATTATTGATTCAAACTGGTTTATGCAGGTCGAGTTAGAAACTGTTCGCTTGAGTAAACAACAAACATTTCAGTACAATCATGAGTTTGCGACTGAATTTGACAGGATTAGGGACATATATGAAGAGATGGAGAATCAGTATGTCAAAGTTGAGCTCCAGCTTGCTGAGGCAAAGAAAACTATGAATGATCTACCCCAACAGATCGAAAGTAAAGATGTTGATGTAGTAAAAATGCTGGGGGAGCTTATGAGTACGCAGAGCGAATTGGCAAAGCATAATAGTAGGATAAATTTGTTGATGGTGAAAGGTAAAGAAGCGGATGCCGCTCAATATCATATCAGATCGCTAGAGGCGATAAATAAAGAGCTGCGGGATAATGTGGCTAGCTTGACGGGTCAAGTGGCCAGGAAAGAAAGCGAACTTATGAAGGTGCAAACTGATATTTTAGCAAGTTCTAAAAGTGTGATTGAGCAGTTGAGTGAGGCCATGCAAGTTAAATATTTTGACCTTTGGGTCACCCAAAATCGGTGTGATAAACTGAACGAGTGAGTTACGATGTTGAAGGCAAACATGGCCAGTTCGCGTGGCAAGAAGGCCGAGGCTGGAGAGCGGTCAAAGAAAAAAAAGAATGATACCGTGGTCTCGACTGCCAAGGGTGATATTGTTAAGGCATCAGTTCGAATTAAAGAGTTGGAGGTAGATCTAGTTTTCGTTCGAGCTGCCGTAAGAAAAACAAATGAACAAACTTGAAAAAGTGATTATAAGTTTGAGAATGCTCTTCGTAAAGAACAAGAGTTACAGGTAGCTATCAAAGGAAGGATGAGATGCTTAATATCGCTCGTACTGGGGGAAGTGATGTAAACGAATTGGAGTTGGTGGAACTTCGTGGTGATGTGAAGGAGTTAAAAGTAAAAAATGGTATTGAGCACGATGAGGCGATGGAGCTGATAGCGAAGTTAACCGAGGTGATATCGAGGTTAGAGGAATGCTTAGGGCGGACAGGCTCCCATTATGCTAAGTTGGATAATCATTATAAGTTACAAAAAGTACAATTTGATGAGTTGTCCATGCCAGCCGAAATAGGATGTCCCTGGATAAGGTACACTCGAGGAAAATATTGGTGCTCATCGCCTATTTTGTGGAAAAAGTAAATAGGCTTAAGCCCGAAAGGGATACCTTACATGACTGTGTGGTACACAGAGGCTGCATCTATAATGCTGATATAGATCGAGGAAATTGCCTGAAAGCCATGGAAATCGAGCTAGGCTCCTGAGCTGCGAAACTAGTAGAGTAAAGAAGGAATATTGTAACTGCTCGAGCTCCAGAGTTTATAGCTGCACGACCTCCTGCATAGGGGAAAGCGCGGTTGACCTCCCAAAAGAGAAAAAAAACCCTGTAAAAATGATATCTGTATTTTGTAGTTGTAGACATATAGAAAGATAAAAGTTAGTTTTACATTTGTTTTATCTTGTGTCTGATAGATTGTAGAGATCATTGATTGAAATCTAGTATTACCATTGTTTTAATATTTATTATATGTATAGATGGGTGATTGAAAGCTAGTATTACCTTTGCTTTAATCTTTGTATAGATGGGTCGATTAAAAGCTAGTATTGCCTTTGCTTTAATCTTTAAGATTTAGTAGATTTTACATATATGTAGAGAGTAATGTAGGAAAAAACTTGAAAGTTTTCATTTAGTAAAAAAGAATATACACTGCTGAAGATTGAAATCTCACATTTGGAATGTAAAGAACGGGAATAAAGTAATATGTAAGGAGAACTAGGGACTTAGAGATAATATCGTTTAAATCACCTAGTGTTTAAGGGATTTTCTATGCAGACAACTTTCTCTGTCATGAGGTAGTATGATCCAAGGCCTGTGCGGCTAACGATGAGGAAAGGCTCTTCTTAATTTTCTGTATGCTTCTTAACATGTAACTCTTTTCTGCTTTGCAGGATTTTTCAGAGGATGACATCGTCGATTTGAAATTAATGGCTTCAGACTCTTTTGTTGTACGAGTTGGCTAGCATATGATGATATCGACCTAGGTTGGCAATAGTTCAAGCTCAGGTCTTATCAATCTTGTTCATATTACAGGCTAACTCGAACTCATTTTTTTTGTCTGTGAGTTTGTAATCTTTGACAGGATAGTGGTATTCTGTTAGAATGATGGCTTCGGTGCTGTAAGCCAGGAGGAAGGGGTAACAACCAGTTGATTATCTTGGTGTAGTACAATATGCCCATAAGACGTAAGGAAGCTCCCTTACCTAATTCCCTTTATTTTGCGATTGAAGCTATTTCTTGAGTCCATCCACTATTATTTTGTTGGTGATTTACGTAGTGGTTTATTCTACATCTCGAACTTATGCTTCATCTTTGAACTACGTACGAGTTTTCGATCTTACCAATAGAGTACGTGGCATAGAAAGTATCAAGATTGTAACGTCAAGAAGCAAATACAACGCGAATTTCTCGACCAAAACCACTCGTCTATGAGGTTCCTCGTGCTATTGGTTGAGAGCCGTCTTGTAATAGCTTATTTCGTACCTCAGACTCAAAGTTTCATCCATGACCTCATTTGCATATAGGAAATACTACAAAAGACATATTCAAATATTCCTCAGCTCGAGTCATCGCTTTCGACCTTTACATCTGAAGTTTGATGTACGCAAGTGTACAGTCATCAATAAAGCTGCTGTACGACAACATAGGTCAGGACGTTACGTCATCTGGTCAAAGAATATCTTACATCTAATTTGTAATGTCCACCATTAAGAATATTAATGGTCGCAAAATGATCATATGATGAGACCTATAAATAGGATCAGAAAACTATAAATTAAGGACGGGCAATTTTATTCCGAAGAATTCCTACTCCAAAACTCCATATACTCAGAGTTTTTATTGTAATAAGCTAGCAACTTCAATAAGATCATCATCTCTTTCTCAAAATCCTTAAGAGAGGTCGTGGTTTTTAGCCTATTTAAAGGCTTTCCATGCTAAATTATCTTGTTGATTATTGTTCATCATTCTTGAGCATTCTAAACACATTTGGTATAAGGCTAAGTCTGAGTCCCAGAATTTGGCCATTATATTTGGTGCCATCTGTGGGAACCGAAGTTCTCAAACCCATTGTCTCAGAAACTACTGATCATCTCCTTTCAGAATGTCACCTCCAGGTCAGAGTATGCCAATAGTTCAAGCATAAGAAAATGCCGTGCTCGTAGATCTGCGGGCCACCTTAAATTTTAAAACAGAAAGATGTGCTACTTTGGAGCAAAAGCTGGCGAGTGTATATGATGCACTGAAGGTTCTGCAGGGTCAGCATGTAGTTGCCCTGAAGAATAAAGCTGCATAACTTAAAGGTTCACGAATTTCTGTTCACGACAGAATATGACCTTCTTCAAAAGGTAATCACGTAGGAGGTGCGCTTCGATCTAACCATCATCTATAGGAAATGGAACCCATCCCGATTCAGGAGGCCTACCAGGAAGTAGATGGCGGCCCAGCGGGAGTCATACAAATTAAAAATCCACCTCGAATAGTTCGAGTCCCAATAAAAGACCGTCTAAGTGAAGGGAGTGGCGACCATAATCTTGAAGAGGGACACGTCCGCCTAACCTCCGTAGCTTGATAGTACATGACCCAGGAACATGTTGAGAGATGAATCAAAGAAAAGCTTGAAGCTAAGACTCTGACTAAAGGAATCTACAACAGATTATAGAAGAGCTCGAACAAGCAAGAACAATTGGATGGCGAGGTTCCCACCGGGTTCCATACTCTGAAGATCCGCAAATACAAAGGAACATATCCAGTGTTGCACGTCCAGAAGTTTCAGGATGCTTTGGGCCAATATTTTACATCCAACCACATTCTCTACCGGCTCTTCCCAATCAGCTTATCCGGTGAACCTCTGCGATGGTTCCACACACTACTTGATGGATCCATCACAACTTTTGAACAGCTGCGAGAACTCCTCGTCAAGTATTATTCGTACAATAGAGACAAAGAAGAGAATCTATACTCCCTCTTCAGCCTTAAGAAGATGTCAGGTGAGAAGCTTGAGACATTCACTAAGAAGTCTTAAAGTCAGCTCGAAAAGTAGATTGACTAAACCAGAAGATTGCCATTTTGGCTTTCACCAATGTGCTTCTTGTTGATGGAAGGGCGAAGGAATACCTCATCCTCAATAAACCAAGAACTCTGGAAGACATGATCGAAAATGTCAACGGATATATCGACCTAGAAAGGATGGTGTCTGACAGACAGAAACCCCAAAAGTCAACATTAATAGCTCGAGATCAGTCAGCCAACCAAGACTTTAATCGTACTTTCGATTAGGGAGGGGACAAGAAACATAAAAAATCTAACGACGAGCAACCTCGAAAGGGGAATAACTTTCCCAAACCCTACCTTCCCAAGATGAATGTGACCATAACCAGTATTTATCCTATACTTCATAAGGATCTGCTCTTCCGCAATGCACAATATCTCCAACCTATTGAGAACAAACCATATTGCATTCACCACAAAGTTAGACATCATGAAATAGAATAATGTTTTGCCTTACAGTGGTTACTAGAGTATATCTTCCTTGATGAATAAATGCATGAGTACATTGTCAAAGTCGAAAGCTACAAGAACGGGAGTTACAAACTTCTTACAGATGTTGTACAAACTGAAAAACTGGCTGGAGAGAAACACTTATACCATATGTCACTCTGTCACTTCGTTGAGACTCAGATCGTTAACCAATCGAACATAACTAAGAGAAGGGTGGTTAACCAATGTCACGACCTGTCCATGAAAGACAAAGAAGCTCATTTACTTCCCATTTCCAGTACTCAACGAACAGGAATTTCTTTCAACGACTGTGATGTTCGTCATATCAACTATCCTCACCATGATGCTTTGGTGATCATGCTAAAAATGCAAAATATAGTGCTTCACACGGTGATGATAGATACTGGGAGTACTATCGAATAACTTTTTCAAACCACGATTGATCTGATGGGACTGGCCAACAAAGTACAACCCAGTAACATTAATATTTGTGGATTCAACAGATCTAAAGAAGAACATGTAGGGAAATTAATACTTCCTATCACAGCAGGACCTGTGATACTCAATGTTGTCTTTTATGTTATCAATACGAAATTTCATTATTTGGGTATAATAGGGCACTGCTGGTTACACAATATGTGAGCCATTCCATCCATATATTATTTGGCGCTACGATTTGAGTGGAATGGTGGCGTATACGAGATCAAAGGAAGTTAGAAGCTCGCTCGAGCATGTGAAAAATCTGTCGTCATCATTCCAGAATTCTCCGAGCCATAGCTCGCGTAGCGATTACAGAAAATGACAGGAAAAGTTACAGAAAACTATATAGTAACTCTGCAGGAAACCATCTGCCAAGCACAGAAGCAATAGAGTACGTCGAAATCAGTAGTGAAAAGTGAGGAACATACATTGGTACTCTTTTACCAATAGCAGAACGAGGTGTCCTCATTCAGTTCCTCAAAGACAACAGTGATATATTCGCTTGGACATTTCATGAAATGTCAGGTATTAATCCTAATCTAGATTGCCACAAGCTCAATTTAAAAGACAAAGCTGGAGCTGTCAAACAGAAGTAGAAGACCTTAGCACCGAGACTCCTATAAGAAGTAAATAAAGAGATCGATAAACTTATTGAAGTTGGCTTTCTCAGGAAGGCTAATTACCCAAAATGGATCTCGACCATTGTGGCAGTCCCAAAGAGGAACGGTAAGATCAAAGTGTGCATTGATTTCACGGGCCTCATCAAACATACTCCAAAGTATAGTTTTCCACTTCCTATTATCAACCATCTGCCCAATTCTACTGCGGGACACGAACTCTTGTCCATGATGGATGCCGTATCAGAATACAATCAGATACCTATGCTACCTGATGATCAAGAGAAGATAGTTTTCATTATAGAACATGACTTATACTGTTATAAGGTCATGCCTTTCAGTTTTAAGAAAGCTAGAGGCACTTATCAACTGTTGATGGCACCAATGTTCAAAGATCATATCGGAAAAATAATGGAAGTCTACATTGATGATATGCTGTGTAAATGCCTTAAAAAGGAACACCATATTACAGACTTGCGTACTACTTTTGAAATCCTCCGTTCCTACAGGATGAGACTCAACCCTAAAAAATGCCAATTCGGGGTTCAGTCATGAAAGTTCTTGGGACATTTAATCAGCAAGAAAGAAATAGAAGCTGACCCTGATCGTATTCACACTTTACTGTCTATACCTTTGCCAAAAACAAAGAAAGACGCACAAAAGTTGGGGGCAATATCACTGTAATAAATCATTTTGTTTTGAAGTCTTCAGATCGATGTCGATGGTTATTCAACCTTCTACATGACAGGACAACAAAGCAGAAGTCTTAAAAGGATCCCGATATCAAGTGGACAACAAAATCTAAAGCAACATTTCAGGAGCTCAAACTTTACTTGGGGTCACCTCCAGTGATGAGTACACCTAACGAAGGGGAAGAACTCAAAATATATCTTGCGGTTACCGAAGAATTATTAAGTTCTTTCCTCATTCGACTTGACTGGAAGACAGAAAACCTATTTATTTAATCAGTAAGACTCTCACTCCTGGGTAATCCCGGTATACCAAGATCAAGAAATTGCTTTTAGGTCTCGTATACGCATCGCAAAAGTGGTGATAATATTTTTAAGCACACTCGGTTCGAATAGTGACAAATTACCTTTTACGAGAGATCTTGTCCAAATAAGAAAAGTCCAGACGTATACAAACATGGTCGGCCACTCTTGGCAAACACGACATCCATTTTGAACCACGACACTCTGAGAAAGGTCAAGCAGTAGTAGATTTCCTCACATATTTCCCAGTAGAAGATCTTGAATGGGAAAAAGATACAGATAACAATGAGGAACACTTCGAAGAAAAGTAAGACTGGATAACTCAAAAGGGTTGAGGTCTTTTAACTAATGGATCTTCCATACCTGCAGGATCAGGTATCGGAATTGTACTTATCACACCTTCCAATGACATAATCGAGAAAGTAGTCAGACTCAATTTCGACGTAACCATCAATAAAGCCGACTATGAAGCAATGATTCGCAGTCTCGATATGGCTCTAGAGATTGGAGTCTCCGAGTTATATATATCCACAAATTCTTTACTTATTGCGAACCATTACACATAGAAGTTCCAAAATAACATAAAGATGGTCCACTACGCAACAGCAGTAGCCGATAAAATGAGCAGATTTAAAAGAATTACTATCGAACATTT
Source organism: Kingdonia uniflora (assembly GCA_014058105.1). Classification (NCBI taxonomy): domain Eukaryota; kingdom Viridiplantae; phylum Streptophyta; class Magnoliopsida; order Ranunculales; family Circaeasteraceae; genus Kingdonia; species Kingdonia uniflora. The sequence continues at coordinate 761,934 of JACGCM010000563.1, forward strand.
ACCGCGGGGAGAAAATTGGCATTCAGCCTCTCTTGCGTACCTGGCAGGAATACTTGGTACGGAAGCCCGTTATCTAAAGATTGAAGTATCATCCACCCCCAACATTAACATCATAAGCTCAAATTCTGTCAATACTGGGGGGGGGGGGTTGAAGAGGAGAAAGACGATTAGAGACGACCTTTCCTAAAGTATATTGGGACTAAAAATATATTTGACGGCGAACTCCCTACAGATCCCATGGAGATGAAATACATACTCAATAATGCTAAGCGATACATCGTAGACAACAGTCTCCTTTACAAAATTTTGGTCGCAGGACCGTACCTCGAATGTTTGTAGAACAGAGAAGCTCAGAAGTTCCTACACGAACTCCATGAGGGGACTTGTGTTTCCCATGCATCGGGACGATCTCTCAGAAATTAAGTTCTTACTCAAGGAGTCTTTTGGCCCAAGTTAAAAGCTTAAGCCATTGAACTCTCAAGAAAGTGTGATGTCTGCCAAAGACATGGCCCCTAAATTTGAGCTCCATCCTTGGAACTCAATTTCAGCAATGTTGTTTGGCCATTTAAAAGATAGGCCCTCAACCTCGTAGGAGAATTCCCCATAGCACAGGGAAAAAGGAAATACCTCCTAGTAGTAACGGATTACTTCACAAAATGGGTAGAAGCAATCCCTCTATGCCGCACACGCGAAGACGAAGTCATCTAATTCATCTGGGAATCTATCACCATCTAACTCGGTTACCCCCATCTTATTAGAATTGACAATGAACCTCAATTTTTCATCTTCAGAGTTGTTGAGTTACTCAATCAGCATAGTATCATCCACTCCCCTTCAAATCCATATTTCCCTCAAGGGAATGAACAGGCAGAAATTACTAATCGAACTATAGTTGATGGGGTCAAAAAGTGCTTGACAGAGAAGAAGGGCAATTGGGTCTAGGTACTACCACATGTCCTGCGGGCATATCGCACAATACCTTGGGTATCAACTGGATGTACACCATTATTTTTAGCGTATGGTACATAAGCAATCATCCCCACTCTATATCATCACCCAATACGCGACCATATCATGACGGATGAAGAGAATGAGTACCAGTTGGAATGTAACATGAATTGTATCGAGGAAACTAGAGATAGAGCAGTCATAAATTTGAGAGGATACCACCAAGCTCTAGCCTGATCTTATAACAAGCACGTTCGTCACAGAGAGTTTGAAATCAAAGACCTCGTACTATGAGAAATTCCTAAACACAGAAAGGAAGCAAGCGCTGGGAAACTGTCACTGAACATGGAGATCAAATCCCTAATTATTACATCAATGAAATTGTATCACCGATAAAAATCTACCATAGTGTACTTTTGAACAAATCAATCTATCATCTTGTATGACGATCTTACATCAATGAAAGATTTATGTTCGATCCAAATACATCTGAGTACTTTCTACTATTTCACACAATACTCTATCTAACACATTCATCGTACGTCAATCTTATACCAATGACATACTTGTGTTCGATTGCCCTACACTATAGTACATTTCTATTATATCCAACAAGTACTTCTATATGCAAGTTATAGATCATTTGCTACTTTGGCCAAACTGATCATCTATTATATTACAGATCATTTGCTGTTTTGGCCAAACTGATCATCTATTACATTACAAATCATTTGTTGCTTCGGCCAAATTGATCACCTATTACATTACAAATCATTTGTTGCTTTGGCCAAACTGATTATCTATTAAATTACACATCATTTTTTGCTTCGGCCAAACAGATCACCTATAACATTACAGATCATTTGTTGCTTCAACCAAACTGATCACCTATTACATTACAGATTATTTGTTGCTTTGGCCAAACTGATCACCTTTTATGTTACAGATCGTTTGTTGCTTAGGCCAAACTGATCAGCCACTTATGTTCCTCTACGATCGATGACCTCTGGGGACCATCCTATACAATAGATGTTCAACTAATACGGTATCACTGGTATAACAAAAGGTTAGTATAAATCATCATTCTTGACATTCCTATTTATATACAATATTCACGTTAGTATAAATATCGCATCCCCATAATTGTAATTCCTCGCTAGAGGTATCACACGAGCTGTCACCTCTATTGGAAGGTCCCGCAATGTCAGGTGTACAACCCGTGTATAGCCATTGATGCATAAACTCTAGCATTTTTCCAGTAACGATCTTTTTTCCATCTCTAACCATACGTCGTCTCAGAACCCCAATTTTGGTTGCCATGGGGCCTAGATACTCACACCGTATCGCCTTTATATCGTACTGTGCACTATTTCCAATGACAACGTCAGGAACAAGTTCACTTTCTTTTTCCAATCTCTGGAACACTGACGTGAAGAATAAAATCACTGCTGTCATATCTCTCTTATACACACTACATGTTTCAATTTTTACTTACTTAGGCAGAATAAGCTCGTTGAGTTTAGTTTGAGCTTCCTGCAGCGAAGTCTTCTAATGCTCGCACTGCTTCTCTACTCGACGTTTCTCATTCAGCACAGCAGAATTTTGAGACTCCAACACTGTCATGAACTCGTCCATATGATAGATCAAAGACATTGACCCATCAAGTTCCGCATCACGGCCCTCCCATTTTACCCTTCTCTTATCGAGACGTATCTCTGCCTGATGTAGGTCAACATCTAACTTCGTGCTCGCATCCCGCAGTTTCATATTTTCATCCAGGTGCTCTAAGGCATTTAACTTCAATCCTTGTATGATATGCTCTAGAGTGACTACTTTGTTCCAAGCAGCATTTATGCTTTTGTTCTGTCTATTATGGGCTTCTTCCATCTTCTTTATCAGAACGTCAGCGACTAACCATAACACTTAATACTTAGAAGCTCGCGCTCGCGTCTCAGCTGCCTCCGCTTCGAGCACAGTCACTTGGAATTGTAAGTCTTTCATATTCTTACCTTCCTCCTCTAAGTCTGCCAGTAGTTTTAAGATTCAAACTCGAGCTGATGTCAACTCCGCTCCCTGTTGGCTCGCTTGCCTCAAGCTACCTGTGAATTTAACCTCTTTCTTATAATTTCTCTTAACTTTTCTATTTTTCTCAATCCGTTGGATAGATCCACCTTTTTCTTCTGCAAATCCTCTGACAATCGAGCTCCAACGTCTCATTCTTTCACCATCTCATTCTTTCACCATCTCTACCTTCATTCTTTATACTAATTCAGTAGCACTTTTTAGTGTGACCTGACTTGAATTTATCTCAGCGTTCAGTTGTTCGTTATGGGAACGTAAAGCATCATACAGACATTGAATAGCTACCAATTCCACCTGTCAGCATAGTTTGCATTTATAAACGATTCGATTATACCAACAGATTACATCTCACAGTTAACAAGTTTAAAACAAGAACATGGTATCCGAGTAATATCAATACACTATTTCATTCATCATCATAGAAAACAAATGTCCTTTATCATTCATAACAGTATACAACGATCTAACACATATGCAGGGTCGAAAAGAAATCGGGAATACCTTATTTTCGATTCTTCAAGGAATGAGAAGACTGCCCTTTATCCCTCACACTCTTTCTGTTCGTTACTTACACATCTATCGGAATGGTAAAGGTCACCACCTTCTGCGGACGTTGTTTATACCGCGATCGGGGTATCAGGCTTTAGACCTCCTCCTCACCCTCTTCTGATGACAGTTTCTACGACCTCAGAATGGGTTTGTTAACTTTGGTAAACCACATGTTCTCAGCCTTGGCATTCACTGCATCAAATCCTTACCACATCCCGTCACAAACTTCCTAAATTTGTTCGCTACCAGAAAAGAAGAAAATAAGAGCTTCAAGACCTGATAAGAGAAAAAGAAATGCAATGCAAGATGTATAATATGAACATGGATGTGTGAGGTATGATGTATGAATGACAATAATATTTAATAACCAAATAAAATAAAACAGAATAAAAAAAAAATCTGGGACACTATAACACATGACTCATTTCCTGTGAACTTATCCTTACTTAGTTGTGACAAATATATACCAATGAAGAAATCCTTAAACTTGCTATTCTCCCAAGTATACCAAAAAATATTTTAAGCTTATTCGAAACTAGAGGTACTACCTCAAGATTATAAAGAGATTCAAGTATTTTTCTTTAGCTATATTTGAGTTTATAGTAAAAATAGTTTTATCGCCTAAAACATTTTCAAGAATAATTTACTCAATTTTTGGCAATCTAGTTCTTACTGGAATAAATTCAACGATTAGGTCGACAAGTGCCTTAATCAATTCATTTTTTTAGAATTTTACTTTTCTTTTCTTTTAAGCCTTTTCTTTTGAGTAAATTATTTTTTAGTGAAGCCTCCGTAATAAGGAGTTTTTGGTCGACAATCCCCGCCAGTTGGCTGAGGTTGCCGGGGTGTGGTACCCTATCATGACCTAGACTCAAGATTCTTACAAGTAACATTTTCTTGTACTCCTTTCACATAGTTCATGGTCAAACTCGAGATTGGTGATAATTTTTCCTCTTTCAGTTCTTAATCATGCGAGTAGCCTTGCAGCGCAAAAGTTTTTAGAGGACATTTGGCTTATTATTTTTTTCTTCTTAGGAATGAACTTATTATTAGGCAGTTGTCTCCCTTGTAGCAAACTATTCCTAACATAAATGCTAAATTTCCCTTATACTGAGCAAAAATCTATTGAAGGAATTAATTACAAAACTACAGTGAAGTGCACGTTTTCAAAATATGCCAAGTTAACTTGAATTAGTCACTAATAAAAAGATATTAAATCTATGTTAAGATATTCCAAAATATTTTAGTGTATACTTGGTACAATTTTAAAATTTAGGTTTTTCCATAATATTTATGTCAAGGTAAAATCAGTTTAAGTGTTTGGAAATTCGTAAAAAATATATCATAAATTGTCAAAATGCCATTATTTTACTTTTCTTCAAAAAGCATTTAAAGAAATGTTTTCCTACCCCCAAACTTAAATGAAACATTGCCCTCAATGTTTGAGAGCATAAAAAAATTGGAGGAATAAAAACTAATTTTTTTTACCTTTATGTGTCATGGGCTACCTCCCAAGAAGCGCTAAGTTTACTGTCTTCAGCCAGAGGAATGTACCCCCAAACTTAAAATTTTCAATATGACTGGAAGGGTACAAAGTTAAAAAGGTGATGTACTATTCTGGTTGTAAATTCTCTTTCAAAAACCAAATAATACATGACTGGTGATCCTTAATATTAGCCCTTAATTGGGCAGATATATTATGTAAAAACTAGAGAGAGTTCAAAACTAATTCTCTATGGAAAATATTTTTTCTAAAAAAATTGCATATCATTTGATGATTCCAAGTTGAAAATCTTAGACAAATCAAGAAAAACCATTTTCTCCAAGATAAAACAAATACATACCCAGGGAACATATTTTCCTTTAAAATTTTCAATACAATCATATGATTACTATATATTGCAGTAAATAAGAAGATTGGTATACAAGTATTCATCCCTGAAAATGTACTAGATTAAAAACTCAATTTTCCTGGAAATATATTTTCTTTGAAAATTTTCAAAACCCCCATGTTATCGTTGATATTCCAAAAAATGTGATAGGTGGTTCTGACAAAGCAAGTCCGTGAGGCATCCCCAAAATTATAATTTTTCAAAAAAATGTTTTCTTTTAGTAGAAGAAAAACTATATAGCATATTTATGGATGTGGGGATCGGGGAACAATTGACTCTAACAAACATTTAAAATTTATGTGCCTAAAATCATAACTTATCTCAAGGGACTCATCTTGCCCATTGACGTGGATATTCATTGGCTTAGGGGCATGACCAAGTTGAAACATATTTTCAGATGCTAATGATTGTACCATTTCACGAATCTCAGGATCATTCGAGTCCTCAAAATAATTTAAACATTCATTTACAGAAATACAACAAGAATTATCTCCGTACAAGTCCTCAAAATCATTTATGGTCATGGTACCCCCATTAGGCTCGTGAAATGGAGATGTAGGCATAGGTATAGGTGTGGTTGGTGAATGAATAATCAAAATGGAATCAGCCCCCAATAATAGTGGTATATCCTGTAAAGAAGGGTCGTCCACCCACTAGTTTTCAACATTGTAATTTGTGTCAGGTGGACGCGGTTCAAGGAGAGGCTGAGGTGACTCATAAGGAGACTGAGAAGGAAATGACAAGTTTATAACATCTACAGCAGGTTCAACAATTTCTAATTTCTTGACTTTGGTACAAATACCATCATCTACAAATTCCTCGCAAATTATCGTATAATGAGATGGTGATTCCATATATTCATATTTTATTTCGTCATCATCATCGTCCGAAAAATCATTAGAGGAGAGGGAAAAATATTTAGTCTCGGTCATAGTTTCCTCGAAATAATTTATTGGGTTAATAAATAAAATGATGGATGGTGACATCGATGGCTGAATTTGGAGGGCTTCTTCAAGATCTTCTACCTCCATACTTAAATGAAACGTTGCCCTCAATGTTTGAGAGTATAAAAAAATGGAGGATTGAAACTGCTATTTTTCACCTGAATGTGTCATGGGTTGCCTCCCAAGAAGTGCTAAGTTTACCGCCTTCAGCTAGATGAATGTATCCCCAAACTTAAATTTTTTATTATGACTGGAAGGGTACGAAGTTGAAAAGGTGATGTACTATCCTGGTTGCAAATTCTCTTTCACAAACCAAAGAACACCTGAATGGTAATCCTTAATATTAACCCCTAATTGGGTAGATATATTCTCTAAAAACAAAAGAGAGTTCAAAACTAATTCTCTATGAAAAAGATTTTTTCAAAAAACTTTGCCTATCATTTGATAATTCCAAGTTAAAAATTTTAGACAAATTAGAAAAAAATCATTTTCTCAAAGATAAAGCAAACACATACCCAAGGAACATATTTTCCTTTAAATTTTTTAGTACAATCATATGATTACTACGTGTTGCAGTAAATAATAAGATTGGTATACAAGTATTTATCCCCAAAAATGTACTAGATTCAAAACTCAATTTTCTGGGAAAGATATTTTCTTTGAAATTTTTTAAAACCCCCATATTATCGTTGATATTCTAAAAAAATGTGATAGGTGGTTCTGACAAAGTAAGTCCTTGAGGCATCCCCAAAATTATATTTTTTTAAAAAGTTGTTTTCTTTTAGTAGAAAAAAAAACTATATAACATATTTGTGGATGTGGAGATCGGGGAACAATTGACTCTAACATACATTTAAAATTTGTGTGCCTAAAATCACAACTTATCCCAAGAGACTCATCCTGACCATTGACGTGGATATTCATTGGCTTAGGGACATAGCCAAGTTAAAGCACATTTTTAGATGCTAATGATTGTACCATTTCAAGAATCTTAGGATCATTCGAGTCCTCAAAATAATTTAAACATTCATCAACAGAAATGCAACAATAGTTATCTCCGTACAATTCCTCAAAATTATTTATGGTCATGGTACCCCCATTAGGCTCAGGCGATGGAGGTATGGATGCAAGAAAGAGAGATAAAGAAGGTGACATTGGTTGGGATAAATATGGAGCCCATATTTTCTCAAGATTCAATGTTGAATTCACAATTCCAAGAAATTTGTCATCATCTGAGAAATCGTCTAAGAAATTGGAAAAATCATCGCTTTCTATCACGATATCATTTATAAATTGGTGGGGCTCTATCGGTGAAGGGATGGATAATGACATCGGTGGTTGAATGTTGAGGGCGGAATTAGGAGGTGATTGAGAAAGAATTTTATTGAACATGTTAGCCGCTTCTTTTAGAGCTTCTTGTGGCATAGGATCATTAACCTTAAAATGCTCAACTTCTAAATCTGTCTTGTAATATGGTATCAAATCACCCCATGGGAAAAGCATTCCATGATTACGCTTGAATTCCTCATTTTCTAAATCACAAGGGGATTGAACTTCAGATTGTTCTTCTTCATTGCTAAGAAGGTTTTTGTACTCCATTTCACTCCACATGGTTGACAACTGACTTATCTGAGTCTCTAATCTATAGATAGATTGGGTCGTAGAAGTTTGATTTACCAATGACTGTTGTTAGAATTTTATCATTTGTTACTGAAATTACAACGTTTGTTTTTGACTTTCTATTGATTGTTGCATGAAGAGTGAAAGGGTGTCTTCCAAAGATGGTTTGAGTGAAGTGAGTGAGAACTGTTTGGATGACTAAAAGGATTATTGAGACTGTATATAGGAATGAGGTTGGAAAGGTTCCACGTATTAAGAATTTTGGTAACCCCATGATTGAAAATGATTTTGAGGATATTGTGGGATGTCAAAATGTAAGCTTTATGAATTCCAATGTTCTTGCATTCGCGACATTTTCTAATTAAATTAACGAAATACAATAAACAACCAATAAAACCTAAACTCTAGCACATCAACATTTTTTAGAATTAATAAATAGGTCTCCCCTATATTCTTCTATGTTCAAAATGGACAGGATGGCAAAAGGCTTTGGTTCCTATACTCCCCTACGTTACTATGCTAGTACCAGCTTAAAGTAGATAGCCAGTCCTCACGCCTGAGCGAGTCGTCTTATCATATGTCAGCACTCGGAATGGTGACATCGCAAATCTACAACTAGTATTTTGTGGTCCTAGCCAGGCTGGGGCAATATCTTATGAACCCGTGATTGTACCCCGGTCCGGTACACCTATCCGTTGGGTGATGAAATCTCGTAGGAATCTTGCTACTCTTTTGTATTCACAGTTATTTTGAGGTTCAGGACGTTTAATTTTTGTGTGATACAAATTTCTTCGTATCCCTAATGGGTGATCCCACTTGTTGGAGAGATTTTTGGGTGATGAAATCCCGCAAGTCTCTAACAGTTTTTATCTTTACTAGTATTGGAATGAAAAAAAATATTAAACAAAATAATAGGTTAATCCAAACGCAGCAATTTTTTTTATTAGAGCAACGTGTATTTGTACAGTCTACACGACTTTATGTTCCTAGTGCCGGGGTATATAGGATATGAATCCCATCTAGATATCAAGTTTATAGAGGTACCAACCTGCGGGAAGTGTTTCCCGGTGAAGCTGTGGTAGCCCCTTCACTTAGGGGGTGAATGAAGGAAATGCCCTATTACTTAGGGGGCACAGGAAGGATTAGAGAGATGCTTGCAAATGTACTTTATAAATTCCTCACGATCTCTGAGTACCAACTTTGTGACTATCCCTCAAAACAAGAGAAAAATGATTAGTGAACTTGTAACAACGATATTAATCCAATTTCCAAGTTTATTGTAGCCTATAATGTCCTGATTTTCAAATGTGCATATCTTTTAGCTCGGTTAAGAGAGAGAGTTAAATAATATCAATTTGAAAAAATAATTCAAAAAGGAAAAATATTCAAGATAGAAATTTTCTAGAATTTAGCTTCCCTGCCACTCAAAACAAGTGATTAATGAACAACAACGTCCTTTACTGAGACTGTTTTTACTATTATTTCAAAAGGCTATAACTCTCAAACAACTAAACAGAAAAATATGATCTTTAGCAATTCGGAAAGGATTTTGAATTATCTGAAGCTTTTCTAGGAAAATTATTTCCCAAATGTGAAGTATAAATGATCAAAAACTGTGAAACATTCAAGAACAGACTACATAGTTATAAAAAATAATGAGATGAGCTTGTGATAATCAGCCGTTACAACTTTTAAATCAAGCACAAATAAATATCGGGAAACATATGCAGAGTAGAAGAAGCTATACCACCAAACCTCGTGCAAACAACTTTCAATAATAATGTCCACTGTTGCGACAACAATGAATTCTCAAGTAAGCACTAAAGTAAACTTATGTTAGACCACAAAGCTACTGTAGCGACAAAAACCTGAAATAATTTAAGTTTAAACTAGAGAAACAGAAAGAGAAACGATAATAATAGAAATACTATATGCTATTACCGGCCCACTATACTTTTCAACGAATATTAGAAACAAAGAATATATAAATTATTGGTACGGTATTAAAAAGAATTAACAAAGAAAATTTGGTATTATAAAGAATAGTTTTCAACGATGCCTCCTCGGCAACGGCGCCATTTTATAAGATATTTTTAGGGCCTCTAGCAAAATACCTGCTCAAAGTACGGTTGTCGAATTGTAGTACGGATGAGTGGGATCGAATCCACAGGAAGGTTTGGGAAAACAAATACTTTCTAGGCCGAATTAGGTTTTATAAGAGATAAATCTAAAAGAAAGAAATAACAAGAACAATTAGCAGAAGAATAGCTGCGACAAGAATTCAGCCCAACCAAACCAAAATAGTAATTATGTAGATTTACTAGGCGGATTATTCATGTCAAAAATCCCAGGTAGGGCATCTTCGATGTAAATGTTAATCCTAGATCCATGGTTAAGCATCAAAGGTTTGGTCAAATTAGGTTTTACTTAATCCGATGTGTAGGAGGAGTTCTTCCAGCTATGGTTAAGCTTGGTCGAATTTCTCCTACGAGTTCTCTTCGTGTTTGCTATAAAATCCAGTTTAATGGTTATAATACCGAATTTTAGCTAAATAGTCTAAATTATTGGTACGGTATTATACCGAATATATAAAATAGCTATAATTTCCAGGCACTTATCTCTGTAAGAGCTAATAAGTAGAAAAATACATTTAATAGAAGGTATAAAGAGCTGAAGAATCTCTAACAGCCTCTCAAGTACAAGGAAGATGCCTACATTCAATATACTTGTAGATTTTCTCCATGAAATAAAGATGATGAAGGACTCTACAAGGATTAACATGAGATAGGATTTATCTGATAGAGTTTCAGAATTGTAAACAAGTCTCTCCTATCTTATATAAATAGGAGAACAATTCTATGTATTTTACATATCTCAATCTCAGGAAGGAATAAAGCTTGCATTTTTCATTATCTCTTTATTTTATTTTATGCGTTTAATTTAAGCTGTGATCAACACCATTAATGGAGAGCCAGTCTCCTTAGCTTAGGCTAAGGATTGAACCTCCGGTGAAGTGAGCTAAATTGATGTTAATAGTAGTTTTGATCTATAATTAATCTTTAATTCTCTAATTTGTAGTTAGGAAGAGTCGATCTAGCCATGACAACTCTAAGTTACTACAGATATGAGAAAGATTTTGAATTAACCATATTCGATTGTTTTTTGCTCAAAGGGAATTCTAGATCACTAGAGTTAATACTCTCCACCTAGCCATGGAAAGAAGTTTATAAACTCAAGATCCGATTGTCCATGAACAACAAAGTTCTTACTTAGGGTTTTAGCCACAAGCCCTAGATCTTAGACCCGAATAGACCTAGCCATGGCTATTACATGCGGATAGAAGCTACCGTTTTCATATCGTTTAGTAAACTAAGTCGGAGGTGATCCAAAGCCTAAGTTCTTTTCCTTATAATCGTACCAAAAGTTAGTAATTTAAATTTATGTTTTAGATCAAAACCTTTTTATCAAAATTAGTTTAGATTCGTTTATTAGTTATTTAGGAAATTATATTTTTAATACGTTTACTCCCCACGGATTTAACCCCAGTTTACCCTTATTATACTACGATACCCGTAGTTTTGAGCGGGGTATTTAAAGACTGAGTTTTTCTTGCATCAAAATTGGCGCCGCTGCCGGGGAGGCAACGGTCTATTAAATCATAGTTTTTTTATTTTAGTTAATTTATTTTCTTTTCCTTTTTTTGGCTAAGTTTGCCAATTTATTTATTTTATGCTTAGATCTCTGAGATTTCTTTCCGAATAAATTAGTCTCAAAATTTTCTTATAAGCGGTTTCGGAGATATTAATCTTGGAAGAAACATACTCAGTTTTCATCGAAAGATGTGTTCTTGAATGTTTTATAGTTTTTGACCATTTATACTTCACAATTTAGGAATTTGTTTGTGACAAAAGTTTTTGCTCATTCAAAACCCTTTCTGAATTGTTATAGATCATATTTTTCTGTTTAGCCGTTGGAGAGTTACCGCCTTTTGAAACAATAGTAAAAGCAGTCTCAGTAAAGAACGCCGTTGTTCATTAATAGGTTGTTTTGAGCGGTAGGGAAGCAAAATTATAGAAAACTTTCATCTTAAATATTTTTCCTTTTTGAATTATCTTTCCAAATTAGTATTATTTAATGTTCTCTCTCAACTGAGTTGAACGATATACGCATTTGAAAATTAGGACGTCATAGACTGCAATAAGCTTGGAAATTGAATTTATATTTTTGTTGTCGTAAGTTCACTAATTATTATTTTATTTTTTCCTCATGTTTTGTGGGATAATCACAAAGTTGGTACTCAGAGATCGTGATGAAATTTACAAAATCCATTGATAAGCTTATCTCTAAATCATTCTTGTGCCCTCTAAGTGAAGAGGCATTTCCTTCTTTCGCCCCCTAAGTGAAGGGGTGGCTACAACTGCACCGGGAAATACTTCCCGTAGGTTGGTCTTTTCTTAAAACTTGACATATAAAAGGGGTTCATCACCGCTCCCCCCCCCCCGGCATTAGAAAAGTAAGTCGTGTGGAATGTTTAAATACACGTTACTCTAAAATAAAATAAAAAATTGCGTTTGGATTGACCTGTTATCGTGTTTAATTTTTGCTCCATGCTTAACATAGTAAAGGTTTTTAACCTCTAGGGCTCTTCCATGGGATTTCATCACCCAATGGAATCTCTAGCGAGTGGGACCTCCCACCTAGGGATACGGAGAAATTTGTATCACACGTTCCTAACTGTCCTGACCTTTAAATTAAATTAAAACTTAAAAAGTTATTAGTAAGATTTCCAAGGGATTTCATCGCCAGAGGAATTAGGAGGTACCGGACCGGGGTACCAATACTGATTCATAGAAACTACTTCAGCCAAGCGCCGTGAACCGTCGGTTGTTAAGCAACGTCACCGTTCCGTGTGAGTCACGTAAAATAGGCGAGGCACACGGGCGTGAGGACTGATGCTCAAACACTAAGACTGTTATTAGCATAATAAAGCTTTCGTGATATGAATCACACACTATCCCGACCTACCCAGTTTGGTTAATACCTAGATTAGGATTGACTTAGTTAATTTAACTTTAAAAACCGTTGATGTGTTTATCTTAAATTGTGTGCTTAAATTCCCGTTGAATTTTGCAATTTTAGATCATTTCATTAGTATATGCCCAAGTATGATCGGATTAAGCAACACATTTATATACCACCGATTCCTAAAACTGCTAATACGGCTAACCAAGTTCAACAGGAAGACCTTCAGGCCATATACGACCTTGAAACTGAAAACGAATTTCTTCATGAAACAATGGGTGATAAGTCACCGAGGGAGCTTTTTGCTCCCGTTTCGGAAAACTTGCCAAAATACATTAAGTTGCCAGTCATTACGGCAACCCAGTTCGATATCAAGCCTTAAATTATGAACCTAATCCTACCTTTTCATGGACTCAATAACCAAGACCCATACTTACATATCGATGAATTTGGGTCTATCTGCCAAACGTTTCGATGTAAGGACATAGCAATGGAGTACATCTATTTACTCTTTTTCCCATTCTCTCTAAAAGACAAGGCAAAATATTGGCTGAACTCTCTATCATCCGAGTCAATTGACAAGTGGGACAACCTTAAAGAGAAGTTTAAAATTAAGTGTTTCACTATGCAAAAAACCAGCCTTTTAAAATGTGATCTCTGATTTTCTTCAAGAAGACGGAGAAAATTTTACAAAGCATGGGAACGTTTTAAGGAAAAATTGTTAATGTGCCCCAATTATGGTTTCGAGAAATGGAGACTAATCCAATTCTTTCTACACGGGTTAACTCTTTCAACTCGTGAATCAATCGAATCCCGTAGCTCAGGAAAATTCCAAGATATGGATAAAACTGTTGTATATGCATTTTTTGATAAATACGCTGAGATATCCTAACAATGGGACTTTACTTCACGTGATGGTATGCCCATTAGAAAAGGAAGCATCCTTGAATTACCTGAAAGCCTCGAATTAAAAGTCCAATTGGACTCCCTTACACGTAAAGTCGAGGCTATGGCTGTAGTGAAAGTAGCGGCCCCTAAACCAGCTTCTATTAGTGGAGTCTGCAATTTATGCAACGATCTGATCCATTATGCACACACGTATCCACAACTCCCTGAGTTAATTAATTATAATCCAGACAACGTTAATACTATTTTAGATAATGAAAGGAGACAACACCAAAATAATTTTGGTAGATCTCATTGGCAAAATATCCCAGCATTTTCTTGGAGGAATCAACCACAAGGACAATCCAGTTATAATCCTCCACCATATCAGCAGAATCAAACATACCCGACCAAACAAGCCTACCCAGTTAGTTTAGAATCTACACTCCAATAGTTTATAACAGAGATTAGGAGGGCAATCCAGCAAAATTCTAGGGAACTTTCAGAAATGCGAGCCTTTACACTGAAGCTAGACACCCAAATAGGACAAATAACAAGCCAATTAAGTGAACAAGAAAAGGGAAAATTCTTTGGTCAACCAATTGCTAACCCGGAAGCCGCCTTTGAGGTTCATAACCAACAGAGCTTAACTGAGAACATTGAAGTTGCTCAAGTAGTTATAACCCTTAAGAATAAGAGAACTGTAGAAACCAGACCAGACCCTATACCGTCAACTAAAAATAAGTCGGTTTCCATATCTCAGGACAATGCCCATGAAAATCTAGCATCTAGCCAGCCCAAAATAGTAACAACTAGGCCACATCATGTTCTAGCTCTACTGGACCTAGTAGACAAGCCTTATGTGCCTAGGGCCCCATTCCCTAACCGACTTGTTCCTACCAAAAAGAACGAAGGCCTGAAAGATATTCTCGAGTTATTTAAACAAGTACGAATTAACATTCCGCTCTTGGACATTATCGATTAGGTTCCTTCGTATGCTAAATTCCTTAAGGAACTGTGTACAAAGAAACGTAGAACTGGAGTTAGGAAAAATTACTTTAGTGTTGAACAGGTTAGCCCTGTACTACCATTTAAAATTCTGATCAAACAAAAGGACCCAGGATGTTCCACCATTCTCTTAGTAATAGGAAAACACTACATCTAGCAGACCCTTCTTGATCTTGGGGCTAGTGTAAACCTTATTCCATTTTGTGTTTATGAGGACCTTGATTTAGAAGAACTTAAGCCCACCAAGATACAACTTTAACTCGCTGATAGATCCAAGAAAACTGCTAAGGGTATTGTTGAGGATGTGATAATTAAGGTCAACAAATTTTACTTTACAGTATATTTTGTAGTCCATAATACACCACCGATTTCGAATGTCCATGGCCAAATCCCCATTATTTTTAGTTGACCTTTCCTAGCTACTTCCAGCGCTACAATCAATTGAAGAAATGGAATAATGAACCTAACATTCGGTAACATGACCTTGAAACTAAACATTTTTAACGCCATGAGGCAATATCAAGATTCTGCTGAAGAGTGTAATATTATAGGTACCATTATCTCCGAACATTCTAGGGACGACCTCTTAGAAGATTGTCTGGAGGACGATATCGTTGGTATTTACGAGTCAATCCTAAAAGATATTTTAGCTATTCTTGAAAATAATCCTCCTGCATACACTTCTCCTCATCGGTATACTCCCAATTTTGAGTCACTCCCTATGTCTTCTAACCCTCCAGTTCTTTCTATTATGTCACCACCAAAGCTTGATCTTAAAGTACTTCCAGATAATCTAGGATATCGGTTCCTCGGGCCTAATAAAACTCTTCCCGTTATCATATCATCTTCATTGGACTTAGATCAGGAAAATAAACCCATTGCCATCCTAGACACCCACAAAGAAGCAATTGGATGGTCAATAGAAGATATCAAAGGAATAAGTTCATCAGTAGTTATGCATAGGATACACTTAGAGGAAGGATCTAAAATATCTCGAGAACCACAACGACGTGTGAACCCTCCAATGAAAGAGGTAGTAAAGGTGGAGGTTATAAAGCTTTTTGATGTGGGTAATATTTATTCTATCTCCGGCAGCTCTTGGGAAAGCCCAGTCCAAGTGGTACCTAAGAAATCAGGTATTGCTGTCGTAAAAAATACAGACAATGAACTAGTACCCACCTACACTCAGACAGGATGGAAAGTTTGCATTGATTACCGAGAGCTAAACGCGGTCACTCGAAAAGACCATTTCCCATTACCATTCATGGATCAAATATTAGAACGTTTAGCTGGTTATTTATTTTACTATTTCCTAGATGGTTATTCAGGATACAACCAAATTTCAGTAGCCCCCGAAGGCAAAGATAAAACTACTTTTACTTGCTAATTTGGAACTTTTGCCTATCGTCATATGCCTTTTGGCCTATGCAATGCACCCACGACCTTTCAACTGTGTATGTTAAGTATTTTCCCAGATATGGTAGAAAAGTTCTTAGAGGTTTTCATGGACGACTTTTCCATTTATGGCTCCACATTTGATGAATATCTTATAAACTTAGAATTGGTCTTGATCTGGTGTAAAGAGAAAAACCTAATCCTAAATTGGGATAAATATCATTTTATGGTAAATCAAGGAATAGTACTTGGCCATTTTATATCATCTAAGGGGATAGAAGTTGATAAAACAAAAATTGATTTGATTTCTTCTCTAACAACTCTTAAAATAGTGAAGGTTCGTGGATTCCTCGGGCACGCAGGTTTTTATCAACAATTTATTGGAGACTTTAGCAAAATCTCATGACCATTATGTAATTTACTTGCTGAAGACATCCATTTTGAATTTAACGATAAATGTCACAAGTCTTTTGAAATAATTAAGTCCTCATTGACCACATCACCGATTATCCAACCACCCGATTGGACCTTACCCTTTGAAATTATGTGTGACGCTTCAAATTATGTCGTGGGTGCCGTGTTAGGACAACGTTTTGAAAAAGCACCCCATGTCATTTTCAATGCGAGTAAAACACTGAATGATGCTCAAATTAATTATACGATGACTAAAAAAGAGTTGTTAGCCATCGTCTACGTGTTAGAAAAATTTCGGTCATATATTTTAGGGTTAAAAATCATTGTGTACTCTGACCATTCAGCCCATCGATATCTTCTTAATAAAAAGGATGCAAAACCATGGCTAATCCGTTGGATCCTTTTACTCCAAGAATTTGATCTCGAAATACATGATAAAAAAGGTAAATAAAATGTTGTTATCGACCATTTGTCACGTTTAATAGTTGACCACATTAAGGAAGACCTTCTTATTCCTAAGCATTTTCCAGATAAATAGCTAATGAATATTAATAGGGCACCCTGGTTTTGCCAACATTGTAAATTACTTAGCCGTAGGGTACATACCAACAGATTTGAGCAAACATGATAAAAAGAGATTTGAAATAATCTTTAGACGATTTATCTGGGAGGATCCTAATTTATTTAAAGTTGGCGCTGACCTAGTGATTCGCCATTGTGTCCATGGAAATGACATTTCACAAATTTTACAAAGACTTCATGATGATGGTAGTCATTTTGGTCCCCAAAGAATGGCTAATAAAGTACTTCAATGTGGTTTCTATTGTCCTACTTTATTTTAGGATACTTGAGACCATTGTTTACGATGTGACCGCTGCCAAAGGGTTGGCAACATGGGTCGTCGGGATGAGATGCCTCTTAACAACATTTTAGAAGTTAAATTTTTTTATATCTGGGGCATTGACTTTATGGGCCCATTTCTGGTGTCTAATGGTTATTTGTGGATCTTAGTAGCAGTTGACTATGTTTCTAAATGGGTAGAAGCTGTACCATGTCGGACAAATGATCACGCTGTCGTAATTAATTTTTTAAACGATAACATTTTAGTCCGATTTGGTACACCTCGTGCAATTATAAGTGACGGTGGACTCATTTTTGTAACCGTTATTTTAAAATTCCTATGCACAAATATGACATTACTCATAAAGTTGACACGCCATATCATCCACAGATAAGTGGGCAAGTAGAGGTTTCAAATCGGGAAATTAATTTTTTTTAGAGAAAACTATCTGACCAGATCATAAAGATTGGTCCACCCTTTTTAATGATGCTCTTTGGGCCTATCAGACTGATTATAAAACCCCAATTGGAATGTCACCTTATAAATGTATTTTTGGCAAAGCTTGTCACTTGCCTGTAGAATTATAACATAAAGCTTACTGGGCAATTAAGAAATTTAATTTGCAAATAGACACAGTAGGACTTCATCAAAAACTTCAACTAAGTGAGTTAGAAGAAATAAGACAAGCGGCGTACGATAATGTTAAAATATATAAGGATCGGACCAAAACATATCATGATAAACATATAGTCCAAAAAATCTTTACACCAGGACAAAAAGTCTTATTGTTTAAATCAAAGCTACGTCATTTTACTGGAAAACTACAAACCCGTTGGCATGACCCGTTTGAAGTCGTAAACATATACCAAAATGGCTGGGCTGAAGTAAAAAATTATCGTACTGGGAAAATTTTTAACGTCAATACCCAACGTCTTAAACCTTATCTCGAGACAATCCCGTTAGAAAATATCCCTGATATAGATCTTTGCGAGCCCGAATACAAAGAATTGCCCCTCCTCGAATAATTCTTTAACTTCACATAAGTTTGAGGGTACGAGAGTTTTGTCTGGCTGAAGACGATAAACTTAACGCTTTTTGGAAGGTAACCCACGGCACATTCAGGTGAAAAATTCCAATTTTCCTTTCCAATTTTATTTTTTGTTATCTAATATTAGGGACAATATTTTATTTAGGTTTGGGGGTAGGAAAATCATTTTTTTAATATTTTTGAAAGAAAAGTGAAATAATGACACTTTTGGCAATTTATGATGTACTTTTGATAAATTTCTAATATTTAGACTGAATTTATTTTGGAATAAATATTGGTTGGAAATCCTGGATAAATCTAAAAAGAAACCAAAAACTTAAAAGTTTACAAGTATACACTAAAATATTTTTTACACCATCTTAAGTTAGATGTACTATATTTTAATTAACGACTAATTCAAGTTAACGTGGTATATTTTGAAAACTTGCACTTCACTATAGTTTCGTAGTTGATGCATTCGATAGGTTATTGACTAGTTTTAGGGAAATCTAGTATTTATGTTTGGAACAATTCGCTCCAAGGGAGACAACTGCCTAAGAATAAGTTCATTCCCGAAAGAAAAAAAAAGAAAAAAAGAAGCCAAAGTTGCTCAAAAAACTTTTACGCTGCAAGGCTACTCGCATGATTAAGAACAGAAAGAGGAAAAATTATCACCAATCTCGAGTATGACCATGAACTATGTGAAAGGAGCACGAAAAATGTTACTTATGAGAATCTTGAGTCTAGGTCACGAAGAGGCACCAAATCTCGGCAACCTTGGCCAACTAGCGGGGATTGTCAACTGAAAACTCCTTGTTATGGAGGCTTCACTAAGAAATAATGTACACAAAAAGGCTATGAAAAATAAGATACCGGGGAGTAAAATTGACTAAAGCACTTGTCAAACTGACCGTTAAATTTATTCCAGTAAGTACTCGACTACCATATACTGACTCAATGATTCTAGACAATGTATTAAGAAATAAAACTATCTTCACAATATACTCAGATATATCTGGTAAAATACTTGAATTTCTTTCTAATCATGAGGTAGTATCTCTAGTATTGGATAAATACAATATATTTTATGGTATACTTAGGGAATAATTGGTTTTAAGTAATTTCCTATTTGCATATTTTTGTCATAACTAAATAAGGATAAATTGACAGGAAATGAGTCTCTTGTTATTTAGAATTGCCATAATGTCATTATTGACTTTTGTGGGTCTATGTAAACCCTCACGAGACAGCACTTGTCCACCAGGGATACCTGGGGGTTTAAGGGCTTGTTGCATACACTAAATGCAATCGCGAGTCCTGCGAAAGTGGTTTCCTTTCTTAGCTTAATTTTATTTTTTTATTTTATTCAGGACGAGGAAAATGGTAAGTTCGGGGGTATTTGATAGACGTAGAAATACGTAGGATTAATACGCCTAAAAGTATCATTTTGTTAATCCCAATTTATTATTTTATAATGTTAGTAGCATTTTCTTATTTTCAGGCACTTATCACTGTAAGAGATAATAAGTAAAAAAATACATTTAATAGAAGGTATAAAGAGCTGAAGAATCTCTAACGGTCTCTCAGGTACAAGGAAGATGCCTACATTCAATGTACTTGTAGATTTTCTCCATGAAATAAAGATGATGAAGGACTCTACAAGGATTAACATGAGATAGGATTTATCTGATAGAGTTTCAGAATTGTAAACAAGTCTCTCCTATCTTATATAAATAGGAGAACAATTCTATGTATTTTACATATCTCAATCTCAGGAAGGAATAAAGCTTGCATTTTTCATTATCTCTTTATTTTATTTTATGCGTTTAATTTAAGCTGTGATAAACACCATTAATGGAGAGCCAGTCTCCTTAGCTTAGGCTAAGGATTGAACTTCCAGTGAAGTGAGCTAAATTGATGTTAATAGTAGTTTAGATCTATAATTAATCTTCAATTCTCTAATTTGTAGTTAGGAAGAGTCGATCTAGCCATGACAACTCTAAGTTACTACAGATATGAGGAAGATTTCGAATTAGCCATATTCGATTGTTTTTATGCTCAAAGGAAATTCTAGATCACTAGAGTTAATACTCTCCACCTAGCCATGGAAAGAAGTTTATAAACTCAAGATCCGATTGTCTATGAACAACGAAGTTTTTACTTAGGGTTTTAGCCACAAACCCTAGATCATAGACCCGAATAGACCTAGCCATGGCTATTACATGCGGATAGAAGCTACCGTTTTCATATCGTTTAGTAAATTAAGTCGGAGGTGATCCAAAGCCTAGGTTCTTTTCCTTATAATCGTACCGAAAGTTAGTAATTTAGATTTTTGTTTTAGATCAAAACCTTTTTATCAAAATTACTTTATATTTGTTTATTAGTTAATTAATAAATTATATTTTTAATACGTTTACTCCCCGTAGATTCGACCCCCGCTTACCCTTATTATATTACGACACCCGTAGTTTTGAGCGGGGTATTTAAAGACCGAGTTTTTCTCGCATTAGGGAGGCACAACCCATACTCTAATTGAGATAGGTAACACAGAAGACTCTCTGAAAGGTCACCCCGGATATCTCCATCAAAATACTCTGAAGATATCGATTCTTCTATCCCCCTATATGGTTTTTCTGCTTCCAAATATGCCAAAAGGTAAAAATATTCCTCGCCCTCTGCTGCCGTACAACCCCTAAATTGCCTACCGGCAAACTCTACACATTTATCCCACTTACCTCTTATTGCCCCTTTGGCTTTACGAAATTCTTTGAAAGCATCAGAACCCGGAGGATAAGATACCAGCTGACCAAGGAAACCCAGAAATTGTTCCAATCCTCCCTCCCCTTCGCTATCAGACTCGTTTGTCCTTCCAGAGGTCTAAACCTCATTAATAGATGACCTACCCATCTTAATCAGACTCTACAAGATTATTTTGACCTACATAAATGGCTCTCAGGCTCGACCTACATACAGGTTAAAGTATTTATCTTTCTTCCATCTATGTATACGTATATTTCTATATATTCAGCATATATATATCTGATAAAAAGTTACGCATAACGCATATATTCACAATATAAAATTTCAAAGTTTATTTCAAACATATCCCTGCTAACCTTCGATATCCAGATACGAATCGACTAAAGAGTCAAGCTTTCTCCTCACTACATTGCTGTATTCCCACCTACGAGACCCCAAACCTTTTGCCCTCTCTAACTGTTTATAGCCTTCAGAAAACTTTTAATTTATTCCCCTAATCTTTTGCCTTTCTCTCTGATTGCTCTCCAAGTCTTTTGAGGTAAAACAATTATTTGGAGACGAAGAAGTACTATTTATCTTTTCTCTCTCATGCGGCTGGCATTTATTACCCCTCGCACGAACCGTCTTCGATTCCAGAACCGAGGTGTCCTTTCCACTCTCCATGTCAGACGCCTTGTACCTTTTCGATGAAACCACCTTTCCACCATAACAACTCTTCTCATTTATTAACTTTTTTTGTTGCCCTCTTTCCATATCTTTTCTCAACGTCCCCCCACTCATGATGATTTGTACTGTGAGATGTTAGAGCTTTATATTATTTTATATACAAAACAAAACTAGAAGCTTCTACACTCACGTATTTTTATTTTACAGAACTTGTTTATCATACTTATAGTGATTGATGTCATTTTTAAAATCATACAAGTATTAAAATTTATTAAAATTGCTTATTTAACAATTTTAAAACATATCCCCCATATTGAGGATCCAATTGACTTATATTATTTCTGTTACATTCCAGCATTTAGCTTATTTATAAGAACAATATCCATCATGATCTTGAAAACTTCAGCAACATGCATCATTCACCAGTTCTCATATCTTCAAAATCGATCTCCACTTCAGCAATTAGACACACCACCCTTTGTCGTTCTGTCGGATCCCTCATGAATACACGAAAGAATAAATCATAGATGTAACGAGCATACTCAAGTTCCCTACTCCTGATATCTAACCCTTCGAGCTGGCACACCCTCATCGGTAACTCAGCATCATAACCGAGCGAGCCAAAAATTCTCTCCCGCACCTCAACAGTTTTTGTGGCTACTCGACTTTAAGCAACAAGTCGAATCCTTTGAGATCGAGTCTGTACCATCCTAACCTTACCCATAGCTTTTGCAGGTTATCCAATCAGTATTTATAAGATTTCCCAATCACTTAATTCTTTCACTTAGTTGTTACCTAGTTTCACGTAACATAAACCCAAGATCTTGGTCTCACTTATAATAAATTATCCCCTCAGTAGTACAATCGACCTTATGCATAGTATCTCTACCGACCTTTAAACAGCTCGAATTAGCATATATTTACAATTCCTATTTCATTTCATGTTAAAACATAGATCTTTTATTCATCGCAGTTCGAACATTGTTTTAGCACTTATCAAAAAGTTATTTAACTTACGCATTTCAGATCGAATCAAGAAAGGTTCTATACACAAAATTTGTGAGAATCAAATTTTATTCATATTATTCATAGCACGATTTACAGATAACAAGTTTTCATATAGGAATACAACAACATGTTATCCGTCTGGCAACAAACTTCAGGTACATTCCAGATAATAAGTTTTCCCTGTTTGTTCAAAGTTACAGGTCGACCAGGCACAGCGAGGCGTCAACTTTTCCAGTTCTTCTTACTTCAGTGATATTTCACCCTGATGCAAAAAAAGTAGTATAACCAACAAAAAACCTTCCTCATATGGCTCGGATGAAGCACAGTCAAACTCCAGGCGAGGATTATGTTTGCAGTAGACTCAGTGTGCTCCCACAAAACAAGATGGAAAGATCTTCAGAGCACAAAACCATGATGGAAATGCCTCAGTGGAATCTTCCTACCAGTTTTCCTCCTCCACTGCCATCACCACATCTTCTATAACCACCACCACCGCAAAGTTGGTAGAGATAAAGAGGGCCCGACCTTAGAATCCCTGGCAGCACAGAAAATTAGTGCATCTTCCCCGTAGATATACCTTTCCCGGCATATGAACCCCTAACCCTGTCTTTTGCAAGGGTGCGAAGATAGGCCCAACGTTCCTCACCTGTTAGGACGGAGACATGAAATCTCTACTTCCAGTAGAAATCTTCCTCAGCTTCAACAGCTTCCTCTCCTGGCAAGCTTTGATAAGTCGGAGGAACAGGCGCTGGGACCGCCATTTCCAGAGAATGATCACCAAAGTACTTTAACTTCAACCGCTATGCTTCATACGCAATTCTCTCTTCAAGAACCATACTTCGATTTCAGAGAGCATTACGCATGCAAGAATTTTCCCAAACAAGGTGGTAAAGGTACTCTTTATATAACCCTAACTTTATTGTGCAGGTACATTTTCCCAAGCGTTGTCATTAATTACGAATGCGACTATTCAAACTCAAACCGTCACATACATTCGCACCATCATTTAATACCCATCACTTCCAAAGCCACATAACTTTTACCCAGTCAAATGCCATCATTGCTCTATTTTGCGATTACAATTTTTTACATGTTCTTTCCCAACCAAAGCCACCCGTGACTTCGGTTGCGAGGGGGCGATTGTAGGGGCTTATTCCTCGACCTCACTCGTACTCGATCTCACTCAGTTCGAATTACCTCCATCTCAGGTTTACGCAATGTCAACACACAACATCCCAGTCAAACATTCTAACCAACCCCACGAACTACATAAGAAACTACATCGAGCTAAATCTGGGAAACGTTATTCAGTCAAAAATACTTGTCTTCTACGAACTCGTCAGTTATTCAATCAACCGTCACTAGCCACATTATTCGGGACACGTGCTCCAGTACGACGAAGAGCTGTGGGAAAAGCCTATAAAAAGGAGAAGTTCCAGAAGAGACAGGGGCTAGAAAAATTATGCAAACTTCTTATTTATGAGATTAAAGGCATTTCTATATTCTAGAGATCACTTGTAATAAATATATCCACTCAAAGCTATAAAGAGACTTTTACAAAAAACCCTCCACACGAGGTCGTGGTTTTTTACCTATTCAGAGATTTTCCACGCTAAAAATGTTACGCCCCAAAATCCAGTAAACGGTAGTTAGACCAATTACTGAGATTCAAGGATGTGCAGGTCATGGAATCCACAGATTCGCCCCACAAACAACCGAGTCGTAGCCAAGTTCTGGCTTAGTCATTCACTTAGCAATGCATCAGAGTAATAAGGAATATAAAATAGAAACAACGGAAGACTTAGAAATAATATCTAAACATAAGATTCTATAAACCCCTACGCAGCAAGCCTGATAGTAATAACTGGAGAATGAGCCTCCAGCTCCCTAAAGATCACCACAGCAGCAACTAAAACCTGAAACAACCTGTCACTGAAAGGGAGATGCGAGAGTGAGCAAACAACGAGCTCACTAACTCCCAAGAATAGCTAAACGATTATACTAACCAATGAGATGGATATAAATATTAATAATAGTAGAATATGATAATATCTAATGATAAAAATAATATATATATATATATATATAAATACCAAGGATGTCTGATAGGTATATAGCTAGTCTAATGATTATATGTAACTATACTATAATTATATATATACATCTCGAGCAAATGAGTGCTAAGACCATAACTACACTCCAGTCCCAAGGACTACTAACTACACTCTAATCACTACCGTGGCCCCAGCACAATAAGTAACTAGCCTACCTCAGAAATACAATCACACAGGAGGGTAAACACCCTCGGCTCATAACAATCCAACCGGATTATCCAAACTCCAACCAGTCACAACCCCGAAGCTACCACAAGCTAAACGAGATCGCCCACAACCAAAAGCCTGCCTAAAGCTCACAACAACCAGCCAGACTAATTAACCTAATAACTTTAATCAGATAGAGAAGAGGGAGGGATAGATGCAGAGATGAGAGGAATATACAGAAGGAAGAGGAATCTAATTATACCGCAAATCAATTAGGAGAAAAGGAATTTAATAAGAGGAGAAGAATATGATGAACTAGAATAATCCTATAATTTTCCCAATGCAATGATATGTTATGATGATGATATGATGGAAATAGATAATCTTATGATTATCCCAAGTGCAGAAGATTCAATATTAAACATAATGCAGAAAGGGTTAAGGATTTCTACCAGAAGAACCTACGAATAAGGAAGTATGCGGAGATGCAATAATATGCTTGATGATGATGATGATGATGATGATGCAGATAGATTTCGCAACGTCAACCCAAAGGGCTAGCCCCCAAGACTAAAGTGGGCTGACAACTGCTGAAAAGGGATTTACCTTACCGGATATTGTTGGATACAAGGGTAGGAAGTACTGGATTAGCTCGACCAGACTAAAGGATATTACATCAATCTTTCAAATCCCACGGAGCCAACGTTCGAACTATATATACATTCCGAGGCATTTCAACCTCCTGGATAAAACCTGTACTGGATAGTAAATACTGTCTCATACCATCCCACACTCCCGAATGGGTGACTAGGTATAATAGTATCCATCCTGGACCCACCTTCTATTTTAACCCGATTTAAGGAATCCCTGAACCTCTTGAGGGTCAGCCGATATGGAGTTATTTATGTATCTAATCGCAGTAAGATAAGGAGAAAATATATTATCTATGGATGTGAGCAGAAATCCTAAAGACTGAAATACAACTGCTGTTAACACAGCCAATACACCATAAGATAACCACCTGCCTAAGAGCGTGGCAGCCAAAACTAACACAGATACCATCTAAACCTAGATGAAACAGCAACTTAACCGTCACGACAACTAAACAACATCAGTCTCTAAGATTCCTCAAAACGATATGATTACCATCAAAGGCTACAGTACTCTAGCTGTCAACACAGACTAGTACTCATGGGGTAACCTACAAGTTTCCAACAAGTAGTCAACAATCCCCAATAACAGAACTGCCTCGCAATCCTCCTAATCATGTACATATGTCTCCAACACGGATGTACAGGAACTAGATTCAACAGGAGGTTTCAGCCGCATTCCAACATCTCGGGTGACGTACAACTTCATAAACTACCTGGCTCAGCCGCGTACCTCACAGAGCCATACTGTCTCGGTGCCTCCTTGATGACGGAAGGGAACACAGCCCTAACAGCCTCATCCCGGGGAAGGAAGGCTTACGAGTAAGCTCAAATAGCTCTAAGAATCATGAGGACAATAAGTGTCACAATACGATAAGCAAACAATCCAAAGGAAAACTATCAGAAGTTCAACATCCACGACCAGCCACCACGGACAAGCCGTCTGATCACCACCAACAACCGACAGTCCAGGAGATACCACACTCCCACATGGAATCTAAGATTCCAAACAACCACCAACCACAATGACAATGCTCAAGGACCAGGGCTCGAGAACACAGAGTACACCTAGACTAGTCCTAAGACTAATCAAAACAATAGCAAGCAAGAGGACGAGCTCCGAATCGAAGACCATGTCTTACTGAAGCTATGTCACCCTAAGACTACCCTGGAACCAAGTCGAGCAACCCAGACTAACCAAGGTGCTATACTATAAGGTGAGAACTATAGTCTCTGAACGAACTATCTCAGAGAAATGGCGGCTAAACCACATGCCATCCATAAGTCTCTACTAATCATTAAACCAAGTCACTAGTGCCCTGAAACGAGCGGGGCACCCTAATAACTAACCAACAATACCACACTCATATATATTATATATATATATATATATATATATATAAATATAGCGACGCTGAGGCATCGCAACACACTGAGAAATGCCTTTGTTCTCAACCTCAACGAAGAAAAGATCCGTAATAACCACCCTATATGAAATCGGTCTAAGAGAAATCTCATGAGTTATCGTCACATCAACGATAACTGAGAACAACTACCTATGACTAAACATAACCTACAGGTTCTATCTAGTAACTAAACTTACAACTAACTCGGGTTTTACTAACTTATCAAACCCTTAAGTACTCTCGCCTAAGGTATGCCAAACGGATAACCCGTGAATGTGTCCTAAGCAATTAACCCATATACTAACATAATCACGGTAATAAACATGATAAACTATGTGATACAAAAACTCACAAATCAATATAATGGTCTAGCTATTAAGGAAGATAAAACTCGCCCGACGATATGCTCAGAACGATAATCTCGGCGAAACAATCCAAACAGCACCCCAACGAAAATGTGCTCCGCGAATCAACTTTCGGAACTCCAAATCAATCACGGAAAGGACCAGGAACACCAAAACATCAATCACTATGAAGTACCAGAGCCCAATCGCAACTCTAACAAAGGATACCCGCCCGAAACTGCATTTCAGATCAGCACCACGACTAAATTCAGCAACACAACTGCAGTAAAACCCACAATCCACCATGCTGCGCTACGCCACCCTGATCACCCACAATCACATTAAGATATACAACTCTAACCATGCCAAATTATCCGCCCAACAATCACATACCCGGTGTTCGAAGAAGGTAAAAAGATCCCTAACCCTTCCTCTAGAATAACAGTAACTACAATAGTAATTTCTGAACCTAAACGGCCACAATTGTCAGCTCAGGCAGCCCTCTCCGAAACGGCCACAACTACTACCCTAAATATCCACCATACCCCCTCTTCCCAACCACACTAAACCCCAATCATACCACCGAACACCCAAATCCCCCAATCAACCACAAACCAACCATCAATCCAACACAAACAGCCCATACCTGCAAATAAATCATACACTTCTATAACCCTAATACTCCACAATTATAAAATCTGAAATCAGCCCCTCAATGACCCAAACCAATACCGAAATCAAATATGAAATTAGGAAGAGGGAACGGCTGCCACCGGCTAGGGAACGACTTCCAAAACGACGATGGACGAGAGGAACGCAGCCCTCTATCTCTCTAGAACACCAAAATGTCTCTCTAGAATCAAGAGCTAAAATTTGGTAGACGAAGGTGATGATTGAAGATGATAACCCAACGGTGTCCAATTCAAAACCAAGGAGTTAGAGAAATTGGAAGGGAGAAGGATTGAAGGGGGGAGAAGGATTCTTTGGAGTCGGTTGTGAGGAGAGGAACGAATTGTGAGGAGAAAAAAATAAGAACTTGAATTTATAGGTGAAGGGAAGCGCTTATCTCGAGGAAAGACCAATGCCCAAAAATCTCCCAAAAAGACCCAACTTGGTCGTTTGAACGCGCCCTCTGTTCGAATATTTCTATACTGTCCTGAAACAAAGCAGTTGGTAAAAAAGAAATCTATCAGTGGAAAATCACATAAATCCAAGGCTAACCAACGATTCCCCAGAATCACATCCACCTCACTACACCACCATAAAACACCATCACCAACCCACACAGAGGTTCCCAAGGTCTAAATACCACCTCCACCGCCTAATAGCCACCGAAACTCCTAAAACCTAGAAAAGGAATCTAACGGCTAGAAACTTATCTGAAATGAAAAAATGGATACGAAATGGATAGAAAAGACTTGTGAAGAATAATATACAAATATGTGACGTTGAAGTGTATACGGAAGCTTAACGGAAGACAGAAGGAATCTTTTCTAAAGAAATGGACAGAAAGGAAGAAAATGGACAGAAAGGAATAAAAATAAACGGGAGGAATCTGACAAGCCAGATAGGAGAGGAAGCATCAAGGAAGCCCAAATCTACCATAGGATTCTCTAAGATCATATCATACCACCACACAACAATATCACACAACCACCAAGCCACAACGGGCACCCAAAACCAAAACCAAAACACTTCTGCCCCGAAACCACCAAAACCAATAGAACTACCAAAAGGAATCTAATACAAATCTACCAAAACAAATAACACGGATGCATAACGAATAACAATATATGAATAATAGTAACAATACTTTATAATAAACAAAAAAAATACCCTAAAATTTTGAGACATTACAAAAAATACCTGTTTCAATTTCTTGCTTTCCATTATTGTATTATTACATGATCATTTGTGTAATAGATTATTCCTTGACCTCACTCGTAATCGATCTTACTCAGTTTGAACTACCCCCATCTCATGTTCACGCAATGCCAGCACACAACATCCCAGTCAAACATTCTAACCAACCCCACGAACTACATTGAGCTAAATTTAGGAAACGTTATTCAGTCAAAGGCACCTTGTCTCCCACGAACTCGTCAGTTATTTAGTCAATCGCCACTAACCACATTATTCAGGAGACGTGCTCCAGCACGATGAAGAGCTGTGGGAAAAGCCTATAAAAAGGAGAAGTTCCAGAAGAGACAGGGACCAGAAAAATTACTCAAACTTCTTATTTACGAGATCAAAGGCATTTCTATATTCTATAGATCACTTGTAATAAAGATATCCATTCAAAGCTATAAAGAGACTTTTACAAAAAAAATCCTTCACACGAGGTCGTGGTTTTTTACCTATTCAGAGGCTTTCCACGGTAAAAACACCTGTTTTAATTTCTTACTTTCCATTATCATATTGTTATAGGATCATTGGTATGATAACTAATTCCTAATCGTATCGAGCCATAGAATTTGGCCATTACATATGGTATAAGTACTTTTCCTCAACATGATCTTCGATTTAAACTAATTCTACTTGCGTCTTGTAGCTACCATTCTTGTATCCTTCCAGATTGATAATGTACTCATGCATTCTTCCGTCTTTGAAAATATATTCCAGCAACCTTTGTAAAGTGTAACAGTTGTCAATTTCATGATGATTTACCTTGTGATACATGCAGTACGGTTTGCCTTTAATATGTTTAAGTGGTTGAGAGACACGATAAAACTTGTCTTTCGCCAGTACGGGAAAAATTAATGAGATTCAGATATTCATCTTGAGGAGGACCTACTTGGGTAATAAATTACCTTTCCAAGATTAGCCTGTGTTTACCTTGGAACATTTTTGATCACCCTGGTCCTCCTTTGGTTCACTGTTGCATTCTGTGTTTTGACCTTTAGTGGTTAGGATGGATTTAGCAGACTTATGTCTTTTGGTCATCATCCTTTCCAGGTTGGCATACCCATTGACATTGGTAATCATGTCTTCCAAGGTTGTGGGTTTGTTTAAGAATAGATGCTCCTTTGCTTTGCAATTAAGTTGTAACGTATTTGTAAAAGCAGTAACAACTGTTTTTTGTTCAAGATTATTAACTTTTCGTGCAAGCTCTAAAAACTTCTTTGCAAAGACCTTGAGCTTCTCTTCTTGTGACTTTTTGAGACTAATAAGAGAATATTATTTCTCTTCCTTATCTTTATTGTAAGCATATGTCTTGACGAAGATCTATTGTAGTTGGTTGAATGTGAGAATGGAATCTTCAGGTAGAGAATGGAACCACCATATGGTTTTCCCTATAAACTTATAGCAAACAAATGGCATATAATATGGTTGAGATTTGAATACAATCCTAGTAAATCTCAGAATTGCTGAATGTACTCCTTTGAATCAGTATCTTTATATTTACGTATCTTGGGAGTATGGAAACTTGTTGGTATTTCCATATCAAATAACTCTTTGGCAATCGGACTACCTTACAACTTGGTGAAATTGTCATTATTGCCTAGTGTTTATACTTCTATCAACTCCTTGATACGTTGATCCATGTGCTCTTGTGTGACGTACTGATGTGGTGCCTGATTGACTTGGCGAGCTGGTCGAGGATTATGAGTACCGGTATCCTCGCTCAAGCGTTCACATACTGGTATTCTGGGTTGAGGTCGTTGCTTCTCCTCTTGACGTTTGGAAGGACGGGGACCTCTACTGATATCGGACCTCTATTCTGGATTGATGCTTGTGGTTCGTTCTGAGGATTTCCGGAAATGGCTTTGTTGGTTGCTCCTTGAGGTCCTAATCTTTATCGTGTAGAAACTCAGGAGTTTTTTGGCACTTTATCATGATCTCTAGTAAGGGGAGCGTGTTGAGTATCTTGTAAAGGTTAAAAAGCAGTCTACATAGCTCTTATTTGCTCTTCATGCCTCTTGAATGTTGTCAGTCGAGCTTGACACTCGCTTTCGAGCTCATTGTCATAGAGCTCACAATCAAGAATTAACTGATACTCGAGCTTATTATGCTTCTTTGCCTCGACATGGAGATTCGCTCGTAGTTCAGCGAGCTGTTCTGGTTCAACTGATAGATCGAGTTGGACTCCTGTTACTGGTTGCTTAGAAGTAATCATGATTGGAAAGGAATAGTGGAGTGAATGTATGCCTTAGGATATCTTGGAAATGTCTTCTTTCCCACAGATGACGTCAAATGTAATGGCCAAATTTCATAGCTCAAAATTAGATCTTACGCCAAATGTACCTGTGACAAGAATTAGTGTAATACAAGAAATGATACAAGTAATTTTAGCGTAAAAAACCTTTGAATAGGTAAAAAAATACATGACTTCAAGTTAAGGATTTAGTAACTGTAACTTTTATTACTTAAGGCTGGTATCTTATTACAAGTGATCTCTTAAGCTAAAAATACTTAATCTTAAAAGATTAGAATTCTTGTGGTTTTAGAATGTAGAATTCCCAGTCCTATCAACTTTGGAACTCATCCTTTCTATAAACCTCACTCACAGTTTGATATCATGTAGAGGCACACTCTCCTAAAAATGGGGAATGTGGCAGTTGAATGTGTAACTGCTAGTTCGTGGGAGATAGGTATCTTTGACTTGTTCATATTTTATGTAGTGCTCAAGCCACGTTCCTTATCAGTTCGTGGTTTAGGTATCAATGTTGAT
The DNA here is from genome assembly GCA_014058105.1 of Kingdonia uniflora. Taxonomy (NCBI): domain Eukaryota; kingdom Viridiplantae; phylum Streptophyta; class Magnoliopsida; order Ranunculales; family Circaeasteraceae; genus Kingdonia; species Kingdonia uniflora. Next base: position 794,328 of record JACGCM010000563.1, read on the forward strand.
TGTATATATCACGTGTATAATGCGTATGTCTGGTATTGAGGTAGTTCAAGTTTGAACTAGGTCGAGGGATAGGTCCCTACAATATTGGTAACTCTAATAAAGATAATCTTTAATTTATTTCCTACTTCTTTGCTATTATGGCTAGAATTTGGGAAGTCAAGAATGTATTTGTATTTTAAAATAAAGAACCTCGTGATATTCACATTTTTCAGCCAGCCTCATATGTAGTTTCTTCCCTTAGGCCATGTTTGTTTTTGTTTTTTTTTGGTAAGAAAAGGTAAGAAGAGGTGAGAAGAGCATAGAAAATTGAGGTTAGAAGATTGAAAAAAAAACTTGTGTATGTATGGCTGAAGGTTAAAAGTTCTACTTAAAATTCTAACTTCTAACTTCAACATCTCACTAGTCTGTTTGGCTGAACCATTTAATTTTGCCACAAATTAGAAGTTTCTCCACAAAAACATTAAAAACACATTTGTAGCCTAAATTTTTCTCCCTAAATATTAACCAGCCAGTACTACAAAATGCCAAATAATATATAAAAGATAGGTACCAATAGAGAATATCTTGATTGTTCCAAAATAGGTACCAAAACAACAAATAAGTCTCACAACAACTGAGATAAAGAGATAAAAAGATACTTTTGAGATAGAGAGGTAGAGAACCAAAAACACCTACTTGTCTGATGCACCACCAATGTCATATAGAGAATAACTATTTGGACCAAACCTAGAATGTAAATAGCCCATCCTGGTGTCATCATCTGCACTGTGGAACCAAGCACAAAAGGGCTTCTCCTTCATAATCACCTCCAATGTAGTGAAGAGGTGAGTCATTTCATACCCTGTGATCCCCCATAAAAGAGCCTCAACTTTTGACCCCATAGTCCAATCAAACTCTCTCCTAACGACTAATTCAGATGCAATATGAGACAACTCAGTAGTCATCACATTTATACCCATATCAAGAACATGAGCAGTAGGCTTAGTCCTTTGCATCTTAGCAGTGGGAGTATTCTTCCTGGTCTAAGTAGAAGTATGATTATTAGTGGTAGTAACAGCAGGAGTACCAGTGGCACGAGCAGTAGTAGGATCAGTAGCAGGGGAAGTAATAGTGGTAGGAACGTAACCAATACCAGTACCAGTACCAGTAGAAACCTGAGTGGAAGTAGTAGACTGGTAATCCTGATTACTCTGGCCATAGTCAAATGCAGCATGATTTTGAGTAAGGAGAATTAACTCTGTGTCAATACCTATATCGTATAAATCATCAGCAATGTCCTCCTTATCTATTAAGTGCCCAACAAACCTCATATTATCCCCATTGGCACCTTCATTACCCATAAGCTCAAGTTACACCTCGTAATCCTTAAATTTCTTACCCTTATAGAGTTTGAGATTCTTTCTGGACTGAAATGGAATATAAGAAAAGAGCAATACTCTTTTAAGGGAATCAAACTAGTAAAATAATATGAATAAACGAAATAAAACTACTAGATATTTTACCTCTACTTCCAAAAGAGTATCCCACACCTCCTTATCAGTAGTCACAATACAATTTATTGGATCCTAGCCAAATCCACTCAAACCCATCAAAACCTTCATATCAACAAGCTTGTTCTTCCAAGTCTTATTCCTACTTCTACAATTTACAGTGGTAACGATTATACCAAGCTGATCAAAAAGTATTTGTTTCACTGCAGTATATGTTGGAGTCTTCTAACCATTATTAGCCTTGTTCCCTTGTAATTTTTACTCCTTATGTTTCGATGGCCACCTTATCCATAGTATCATTCCAATTAATTTGTGGGTGTTTGCCTCCAAAATTTACAGGTGCCATCTAACAATTCAAATAAGTAACACAATCACATTCACATTCACATACAACCAATAAACCAATCATCACAATTTTCATACAACCAATAATCACAATTTTCATACAACCAATAAACCATTCATCACAATTTCCATTCAACTAATAAACCATTTATCACAATTTCCATACAGCCAATAACCAATCATCACAATTTCCATACAACCAATAAACCATTCATCATAATTTCCAAACAACTAATAAACCATTTATCATAATTTCCATACAACCAATAATCAATCATCACAATTTCTATACAACCAATAAACCATTCATCACAATTTCCATACAACTAATAAACCATTTATCACAATTTCCATACAACCAATAACCAACATCACAATTTCCATACAACCAATAATCACAATTCAACCAATAAACCAACCAAATAAGCCAATCACAATTCAACTAATAAAATCATTACAATTCAACCAATAAAATCATAACAGTAAACCAATATATATATATATATATATATAGATAAAAAAAACTTACTTTGTCGTGGAGAGACATAGAGTGAGGGTGGAAAGGGGCGTAGAGAGAGACGTTGTTGGAGGCATTGTGGGCGGCAGAGAAATACACGGGAGAGAGGGAAGAAAGAGGGGTGAGAGGGGCATAATAATGGTTGGAATAGAGGGTAGAGAAAGGCGTGGAGAGGCGCTGTGAGTGAAACGAGCTCTTTGTTTTTATTTTTTTATTTGGGTGATGATTTGGCAAGTTTGGGGAGTTGGGGGTGGGTTTTCATTCGATAGATTTAAGTTTTTGGGGTTGAAAACCCCTAAAATACCCCCACTGAAACTGGTCTCAGGGTGGGAAATGAACAACACAACAGTATAGAGGGAAAACGAGCAGTCAAAGGGAAACTAGAACTTTTAAGGTTAGAAGTCAGTCCAAAAAACTTCACGAGGGGGGGGGGGGTAAAGTTTTGAGGTTAGAACTGAGGCCAAACTTCTAATATAACTTCTAGTTTTCATTTTTTCTGGAGATTTTGTTAACTGTTATAATAATAAAAAACATGTCAATGGTGAGAAGTTTTGAAAAACTTTCACCTCTTCCCACCCTTGACCAAAAAATAAGCTAGGCCTTAGTACTGCTATAGATAATGATGACGTAGAATGTCTTAACCCTTTGCACAAATTGCTTTTACTACAGCAAAGTACAACTTTCAAACTTACGACTAATGCCTCTTTGAAGAAGGACACTAAACAAGTTGATATGGGCTTTATTCTTGGACTAGCAAATGGGCACACACGATATGCCAAGAACAATTAGTTATAAAAAACTTCATTGTTATAACTAAAATTTCTAACTAATTGAGATTAACCGATTTTGAGTAATTTAGGTCAAAATTGAAAGGTTCGATAATCCTTGAAACTAATTGTCTAGTTCTAACCCAGCTCAAGTTGATATGATAAACAATAAATAATCTAAAATATAATGACAAACAATTTTAATCTTGTGGGAAACCTTTCCCAGAAGAAAAACTTACAGGTCGCTGCCGAATCGCTCGGTAGCTAAAAATACACTATTAAAATAAAATTACAAGAATTCAATCACTTACTGACTCGATAAGCACATCCCGTAGTTACCTATCTTCTATTTAAACTTCTTGCAATTAATTTTTCATTCTCGCAAGGCCTTGCTTTGGATCATGCACCCAAGCCTCAAAGCTTAAATCCCTTAAACTCTCAAAATCTAAGATTTAGAATTAGGTTTATGTAATTCAAGATCGATTCAACTTGAAGGTTAATTCATGTTGAATCACTTGTTGAATTCCCTCTTCTCTCAAAAAAATCTCAAACCCTAAAATTGATTTTGAAAACGGTGAAGTTTTAAAGAGAAAATAAGGTTTAAATATAAAAACAAAATATCTCGGTGCTCTGTTCTAACTGAGCAAAAGTCTATTCGAATAGAGTGGGTTAAAGTTGTTCTGCTCAAATAAAACAAAAGTCTATTCGAATAGGACCAAGTCTATTCGAATATAGCAAAAGTCTATTCGAATAGATATGGTTCTGCCAGGTCTATTCAAACAAAAAAAAAGTCTATTCGAATAAAAAAAATTAAACTTCTATAAAATATAAACGGGCAATAGTATTTGAGGGACGAGATACAAAACCAACGTACCTGTTGTCCATCTATCGTCATTCCACGTGCACTCCCTGACGATGAATAATCACGGGATAGTGCTGACAGTTAACATGAAATGAAACCAATACCAAATATGGATATTTTAATAACATACATAGATTTCAATCAATTATCCGGACATAAAAAATAAAAAGATTTCAATCAATTATTCATTCACACAATCATCTATTCACACTATCTAATAATTTTTACATTAGGGGTAGTATAGGAATAACAAAAAAATGTAAACAAATCCGATAACTTTGGGTGGAAAGTTTGAGCTTTGTGTGACAGATGGAAACATAAAGCCGAAACTACCCTCACACGATTCAATAGTTGGAATTTTTCTTTGGGGGTAGTAAATGGTTCATAAAAAATGTGAACATAGTCAATAGTTTGCTATGTTTGGATGGAGGATTAGAGCTTTCTGAGATTGTGAGTATGTAACCGAAAATACCCTCAAACAATTCAACATAGTACAAATGATTAGGATATGCTTCAGTTTAGGGTATTATAGGAGCAGAAAAAATGTGATTTTCTGCTACTTTGGACAAAATAATCTTACAGTGTAGATTAAAACCTATTTTTGAGGTTATAATTATAGAGTTTCATTTATCCTAAAGGTGTGTAGCAAATTGTGATTAACGGGCAGAGATTGAAACACTAAGTATGGCTCTTCTTTGAGTAGTAAAGATTAAATTATCTAAAAGGGAGTCAACATTACTTAAGTTTGTTTAAGTGCACTACATTGAAGGCCAAACTTTGTAAATACACATTCTTTCTAAATACAGATTTTTAATTGGTCCCAAGAGTGTGCATTTAGATAAGTTTTATTATATTTATTAGTTCACTTCCCTGGGCCAAAGAGAGGGCTAACAATATCATCTTTCAATCGGCGGGTATTTAAAAAATTTAGAAAATGATTTGATATAATAAAAGAGCGCAACAAAAAATGCAAGACCAAGTTCTCAGTAGCCGAATCTCACACTTACACAAAAGGAGACTCATGCAAGGGCAGAATGTAGCGCTTCCTTCGAGCTTCTCCGAGTAACCCCTTTCCCTTTTAAGGGGTTTATCTGGCTTTTCACACTATACGAAATTAACTAATTTTTGATAAAATTTATGGCTGACTTTAGTAGTCACTTATTTGCGACAGACGAAAAGAGTCAAAATAGGGTCATTTTTTATACTTAAAATGGATAGAGCTCGTGTTATATTCTTATGCTTCCTTTTTAGAGAACCCCTGCCTTCTAAAATTCATCAACTTGTTTACCTCCCTCGAAAGTTCATCGATTCCAAACTCGTGAAATCCCTTTATTTCTCCTTCCTTCCACGTGTTAAGTCTTCGCTACATGAAACTTGAGGCGCCTCTATCCCAGATCATGGAATTGGGTATGAATTTGGAACCTTAGCTTTAATTCAAAGTTTCTGATTTATATCAGAAATTGTAAATACTAGGGCTCTTTACTTATGCGTTAATTGAATTGAAGCACGATTGTAGGGGTTCAATTTTCTATAACTTATGCCCCATACCACTTCCCAATTGCTGTTGTTTTTCCCATTATATCTTCCAAAGCAAATAAAGTGAATTAGCCAAATTGCTTACATCTCAGTTGGTTTGAGTGCTGAATTGCTGCTCTAACTCTGTGGATTTGTGAAAGCGATTTGTGTTACTATTTACTTCTTAAATTGAGATGGGAATTATTTAAATTTTAGATGGTTTTCATTAATTAGATATGCTAATTTTCTTTTTCTAGAATTTGGATGATTTTCAATAGTGTGAATTGAAGAGCAAAGTGATAGAATATGGCCGAAGGAGATGACCTATAGTGGTTCATGAATTTGGTTGAATTGAGTTATGCTTTATCATTATGACGTTTAAAGAAACATTCTTTGTATTTTGCGATAGGGAAAGACTAATGCCTGAGCCTCAAAAGATTCCTGCAATTGATTCATTAATTGAACCTTTTTGCATTGCTGTCGTTCTTCCTATGGATGGGTTCCATCTTTATCGTCACCAGCAGGATACAATAGAGAATCCAGAAGAATCTCATGCAAGAAGGAGAGCCCCATGGACATTTGACCCAGCTCGGCTTCTAACATTTCTTAAGACTCTCAGGAGTCAGGGATCCATTTATGTGCCATCGTTTAACCATGGTGTTGGAGATCCAGTTGAAGATGAGACTTTTGTGAGTCTTCAGCACAAAGTAATGATAGTAGAAGGAAATTACTTGCTCCTTGAAGAAGGGGTCTGGAAGGAGGTTTCATCTATGTTTAATGAGAAATGGTTCATCGAGGTTGGCATCGATAAAGCAATGGATCGAGTGCTGAAGAGGCATATCATAATAGGAAATCCTCCAGACGTTGTTAAGTTGAGGATTAAGTATAACGATCGACCTAATGCGAAGCTTATCGACGAATCAAAGATTAATGCTAACCTAGTAATCAGGTAAGTGGGATTTTAAATTCGATACATATTTCAAAGAAAAGAAATACACATGCGAAATAAACTGCCAGGAAATTATTTGCTTCCTCCCTTCTGTACATTGCTCTTATGTACTTATAAGATTAATTTATTTGCTTATTCAATTTTTTAAGGAATACTAATATGCAATTCTTACATAAGTTGCACAATGCATACTCCCTACTAACCACTCAGAGAAACACTTTAAAAATTAAACAGCCACACATTTATATTGGGCCTACATGTATCGACCTATCTCAGATAAAATTTTAACTTTTTTGATTTATAGCCCTTTCATCTGCGTATTTGAAAGAACACTCCAGATATCACAAACACTGCTCGACCTTTAGTATGCTGTAAATAATCTCAAATATTAAGAATTTTTTATGACAGGTTCTTAGAGCTATACATGATGTGGGGAGTTGCACCGTGCAACTCCTGCAAGATCCCTGCTTGGCATTCATCTTTCTTGCTATACTATTTTGTTACTTTGGGCGCTTAAGTTTTGCTTATCTGTAAACTATATTACTTGAGTATGTGGTGCATTCTAAAGCGGCGTCTATGATCGACAACTTGCAGGTAAACGTATCTGGGAAATCGAATGAAATGGAGGGTGTTCAGGAAGAGGTTGTGAGGCACAAGCTACAGATAGGTTCTCTGGAGAAACAAGTCAGCCAGCTTCGTGGTTGCTTAGAAAAGAAGAGGCAATGTCTTCTAGAATCTATGAAAAGAGAAAAGCAGGTAGAACAACAACAAAATTATAACTGGAAAATTCGATCAAATAGCGTTGTTAGGATTTGTCTGTAAGAAAAATAATGATAATTTCTTACAGGTTCAGGCGTCGTTAGCTACAGCTGAAATTACACCTACTAAAACAAAAAAACACTACGATCTTTTGCTGGAAAGTAAATAATTAGATGTGAAAAAAATATGTCAAAAAAATGATCAGGTACTCGGTTTTATACATATTAACTTTATTGTGCAAGTATTTTGGTTAGTTTAAAACTATGTTGAGTTTTATTAGGCAATTAGCGATATCTGGGAGAGGTTTGAGCTGGAGATTGCTAACTTTGAAAAAGAAAGGTATCCTCACCTAAGCATTTAATTCACCATCCTATGATTGGCTATTTTCTTGTTTCTCATCTGTTTGAACCTTCAGGCCGTCAAACTTCTTGGAGACATGGAAAGAAAATGTGACCAAAAACTTATAAAGAAGAATGAAGACTTGAAGTAACAGCTGATACGAGTTCGAAAAGAGCATTCTACATTGGTATGCATACGAAGTTAGTAGCTTAAGTACAACGTAGAATAGTGAATGCTTCATAGTAGTAAAATGCATGAAGAGTACACTGCCATGCTTGACAATAAAACTTTTAGCTTTATGGTTTAATGTGCCAAAGAGCCAATAGATTCCTTCTTTTTTGTTCGTTTGGAGGAGTCAGTAAATTCCATTTATGGTACAAAACATGAATTTTTTTGATACGGTTCTAGTCATAGCCTCTTGGGACCAGTAATACTTCATCATTGTAAATGAGAGCTACAGTTCTAGTCACAGTTTTGTAATTCTTGATCGGTTCTGGTCATAGCTCTGTTTACTGAAGAGAATAGATTGAGGTGAAAAGTGCTACACTTCATCATTGCATATTAATCAGTAGTACTAAAAAGATAACCGCAAGTCCATAGACAGGCATCGTTTGACCATAACCAATAGTGTAGGTAAGCTACGATTATAAGTGTATAAACAAATAACAAATGTGCATAAATTATATATGCTTACAGTCCTGCCCAATTGGGGGATTCTTATAACCATGTCCATCTTCGTTCCTAAGGTCCGGGACTCTTTTGAGCTCTGTTTTGTATTTATGTTTTCTCCTATTGAATATATCTGCTTAAACAGGTCTAGAAGGGTTCTAAATTTAATTACTCCATATTGTTCAATGCTATCTTTCAAAGGCATCCATTATTGGATGGGTCCTAAGGTATTTAAACCTCACCTTCATTTTACCTTTTGTATTTCTTATCTATCATGGTTAGGAAGTAACTCTAGTCTTCAGCCTATCAAATGAAACTTGCATACTCGTGGTGTTATTTTCAGGTGCTGAAAAGTTGCATGGGAAGCTGGATATGGTTTTTGAATGTAAGCGAATGGTGGAAGGCAGTTTGAAGAGTAGTTATTGTTAAAGATTGTTTTAAGTTATATTTGGAGGAACTATATATAAAATTTTGAATGAATATGTTGTATGTACTTCATCATTTTTATAATAAAATGGAATTTATTTTCTTTCATATAATGTTTTCTTTTTATGTTATTCAGTTTTATACAATGCAATTGCCGCAAATCAATGACAGTGAATACGACAAATTTATTTTAGTTGTTTCATAAATAGACTTTCCAGGAGAATTAGTAGCAAATAAACAACAAATTTTCCAACCAATGAGATAACTTATGTGCCACTAAATTGGATATACTAAGTGTAAGGGCTTATTTCCCACTCTCGACCTAAGCCTAGATATCGACCTCCACACCAATAGCTCAATTCAACGAACACGTAGAGTCATTAATGATGCCATTACAAGACTGAAGAGTTACTCCAGCCGTTATACAACCATTATGAAGACTCATCAATACTATGATTGTAAGGTTCGTCTTTAAAGTAAATAACGGTCATTAAATGGTCATATTATAAGACCTATAAATAGGACCATAGAGCTACAAATTAGACACACACTTTTCCTATCAAGAAAGTCTATACATAACAATTCAGAGCGTTCTTTGTAATAGCTAGTTAATCAATAACATCTCTTTTTCTAAATCCTCAAGAGGGGTCATGGTTTTCACCTATTCAGAGGTTTTCATGCTAATTCTTATGTTTGATTAGTTGTTGTTGATTACGTTCTATTCGTATTTGGTGTGAGATACTAAATTTGGAATATGAAATTAGGCTCTTATATTTGGCACAGTCTGTAGAACCACAACAATTAGCCACGCTTTTTTTTAAAATACACAGGTATTTATCATTTTTTCAGAATGCTTGAATCCCCCAATCTTTTATAAACACAAAAAGCTCTCTCCCACTCTCATTTTCTCTCCAGTTTCTCTCTCTCAAAATCGAGCTTGAGCTTCGATCAACCTCAACAATGTTAGGTCACCCTGCTCCTGCGACTCCAATCCTCAAAGATGAGCTCGACATCATCGTACCCACAGTTTAAAACCTCGATTTCCTTGAGATGTGGAGACCATACCTTCAAACCATACCATCTAATTATTGTTCAAGATGGTGATCCATCAAAGATAATTGATGTCCCTGAAGGGTTCGATTACGAAACTCTACAATTGAAATGATATCAATTGGATTTTGGGTCCTAGAGCTTTGTGCATTTCGTTTAAGGATTTTGCGTGTAGGTATTTTGGGTACAAAGTGTCCAGGAAGAAGTATATCTTCACCATCGATGATGATTGCTTTACAATGGGTCAGATCGTTTACAAATATGGTGATAATCAAACAATTTCAACCCTAATACCACTTCAATTACTCCAAATCCCTAAATATCTCAACACTCAGTTCTATGAAAATGTTGAAGTTGATTTATTGAATTAGTATCTACTTTGTTGAGAAGGTCCCTTATCCATGATGAAAATGAGGTTGTGGTGATCGAAGGCCTGATAAGCTACTCCAACTGATTGAAGGCTTCGCTCTACAAACTTGTCAATAAACAGCATAAACTATGCACTTAAATGCTTGACTAGTTGTGCACAAGATTCATAATTTGCTTTGGTGCTCCTTTACTGACCCTAGATGATCCTAAATCTCAAATCTCTGATTTACAAGCTCACTCAAATTTATCCTCATGTTTCCCTGATGAAATCATAAGCAAACCGCGCTCAATTCGTTGCTCCAAGAGGCAAATCGACGCATATCCAGAGTCGATCCCGGTAAAAAACAATCGCAGAATCACAAAATCATACTATAAGAGGCGGTAACTTTGACCATGGATTATCATAGAGGAACTGGTGTTGAGGTGAGGATTGCTAGGATATTCAATACTTGTGGGCCTCGGATGTGTATCGACAATGGCAGGGTGGTTAGTAACTTTGTTGCCCAGGCTCTAAGTATGGGGCCATTGACAGTTTATGGAGATGGGAAGCAAACTAGAAGTTTCCAATATGTTTCTGATCTGATTTATTTCCGGATGCTCAAGTGCCCTTCCTTCCATCAAAGATCGGGTTTTTCGGGCAGAATAATATCAATCCCTTCATGGGGTCTCTCCAAGTCTTATGGCCTCGGTCAAGAACAAACATCTATGGGTCAAACATCTATTTGATGTTTCTTGTGTGAAGTTCAATTGTATGGAATGGATAAGGCGAGGAATCGCTTTCTTGAGGTTGGTCCTGACCCTCGGCCTATGATGCGTGAAGCTTATAATATGCTTAAAGATGGTGGTGACCCAAAAAAGATTATTTCTGAGTAAATGAAGGGGACAGATCATGAATATTTCTAAGCTTCTCTATATGTTGGGCTTTACTATGACTCTCAGGCTAAAGCAGAAGCTGCAAAACTCTACTTACTTACTGCAAGTCAGTCTCCGTATATGGACTAAGGTTCAATAATTATATGGATACCTTTGCAAAAGTTCAATGTCTATGTCGTAAATGGAGCCAAGACGTTATTGCACACTCCGGAACTGCTTGATTCCGCCAACATACAAGCCATAAATCATAATGGGGGAAAGTTCGACCTCAGCTTCAGACTCAATGTTCGACCTCATCTTTTTAACAACATCAACCACATTATTAAGATGCTCGAGGTTGAGGTACTCGAGGCTATTACAACTTATTATCAATCTCATATCCAATAGTATTCAAGGTTGCGGTATTCAAGCTCATACTTGAGAGCGAATCCAACCTCAACTTCAAGCACAATGCTCGACCTCATTATTAATCTAATTGACTTAAATCATACTTGGGGGCGAGCTCGACCAGCACATTACAAGTCGATAATTGGTTCATCCAATTCGACCAAACATATAACATAATATAATACATTACAGGCCGGTTTTTGGTTCATCCCAATTCGACCAACCATCTAATACATTACAGGTCGATTACTGGTTCGTCCAATTTGACCAGACAAATTACATATTACATGTTACATATCACAGTTTATATTCTACTATCTCTTACATTTTGTATACGTCGTTCTTACACTAATGAAATACTTGTGTTTGACTGACCTACATCAGAGAACTTTTCTACTATCTTATACAGTACTCTTCTAATATCTCTTACATTTGTGTACGTCATACATATACTAATGAAATACTTATGTTTGACTGATCTACATCAGAGTACTCTTCTACTATCTCATATAGTACTCTTCTACTATTATTTATATTTGTGTACGCCGCTCTTACACCAATGAAATACTTGTGTTTGACTGACTTACATCAGAGTACTCTTTTATTATTTCATACAGTACTCTTCTACTATCCCTTACATTTGTGTACGTCGCTCTTACACCAATGAAATACATGTGTTTGACCAACCTACATTACAATATTTTTCTACTATCTCATACAAGTACTCTTCTACCATATATATAAAGCACATATACAATATCACAAATAACCAATGGGTTCACCTCAATCTACTATTACATATCGATTATTGCTTCAGGCAATTCGATCTTCTATTACATTACAGATCGATTATTTTTTCATACAATTCGATTTTCTAATACATTACAGGTCGATAATTGGTTTGTCCAATTCGACCAAGCAGATTACATATTATAGGTCAAATTGGTTCATCCCAATTCGACCAACCCATCTAATATATTACAGGTCGGCTATTGGTTCGTCTAATTTGACCAAACAGATTACATATTGCAGGTCCACAATTGGTTTATTCAATGCGACCAGCACATCTACTATATTACGACGCATTTCATGTCGATAATACATTCATCCAAAGTGGCCAACATATTACAAGTTAAGACAAAAACGTCAGGTAACAGATATATGATGGGATTCTCAACCAACACCACTTGCTCATGATGCTTCTAGTGCTCTTGGCTGAGAGGGGGCGGTTGTAAGAGCTTATTTCCCACTCTTGACCTAAGCCTAGATATCGACCTCCACACCAACAGCTCGATTCTATGAACACGTAGAGTCATTAATGAAGTCGTTACAAGACAGAAGAGTTACTCCGGCCGTTATACAACCATTATGAAGACTCATCAATACTATGATTGTAACGTTTGTCATTAAAGTAAATAACAGTCATATTATAAGACCTATAAATAGGGCCATAAAACTACAGATTAGACACAGGCTTATCCTATCAAGAAAGTCTATACAGAACTATTCAGAGTATTTTCTTTGTAATAGCTAGTCAATCAATAACATCTCTTTTTTTAAATTCTCAAGAGAAGTCATGGTTTTTACCTATTCAGAAGTTTCCACGCTAATTCTTGTGTTTGATTATTTGTTGCTGATTACGTTCTATTCGTATTCGGTGTGAGATACTAAGTTTGGAATACGAAATTAGACTATTACACTAAGCATATCGTCAAACTTTTAAGGATACATAATTTAGGAGGGTGAAGGAGAATGAAACTCATACCAATATTACAATCAGTTCAGCACATCTTAATGCTTAGGATACATGATAATAAATCTTGAAGTGAACATTAAGATTCATAATCAGATGCAGATGGTTGTTATATATTGAGACGTGTCTATTGTTATCTTGAAGTGAACACAGAACATTCCTATCTTGATGCATAACAAAGTTACCCTTGAAGTGACTGACGATCCAACATGCCATGCCTTGTGAAACTTGTGGTAGAACAGATTTTCCTCCTAGAACCAAGCCTGAGACAAATAGGCCGATCACCAGAAGTGAAATTATACAGAAATGCTTCTTTAGGGTACAATATACATGTACAAATTCTTGTATGGTATGGAAAACCATAAAGTTGCAAGTCATATAAAGGAGCGGGTCCTGAGAGAATCAAAGACAGTCAAGATAAATGCTCTTCCAGGAGTTGATGAGAATGATTACTATAAAGCTATGTACTTAGGAACAGATATTTCTTGTGCAATCTATCTGGAAATCTTTGTGTTACATCCAAGGCAGGATATCCGGTTTGCGTTACAATCTTGTTCATATATACCATTTTAGTGTCAGGGGAGAACTACAACACAGGCTTTTAACTCCTATAGAAGATGCATCTTCAAGTCGGGCCAGGCACTTAACCTGGTAAGAACTCTGAAGGGTGTTGTGGAAAGGGAAAAAAAGAATTAAGACCCGAAACTCATTTTCTTTATGCACTTCAATTTCAGTATTCCAACTAAATTGCACTTCAACTTTATTTATGCACTAGTACTACCCGTGCCAAGTCACGGTGAATATGTTGACGTGCCTTCAGTTCTATATTCGATGCGCGGACATGTATTAATTGCTAGAATTATATTAAGATGCACCTTGAATGTGTCTGCCCATATTCATATGCATAGATGACAGTTCTTCTTAACACCTCGTTGCTACTATAACAATTTCTCTTAAAACTACAAAAAGAAAGCATTTGAAAAAGTTAAGCTCAACTAAGTTTACATGCTAGTATGTGGGTACTTAGCACCTAACTACGGCGCTTCGTGAATTTAATCTAGTAAAATGATCTCAAAACCACTTTGCTGCATTAATGCATTCTTGTTTTCGATTAATTAACTTGGTAATTGGAAGCCTAATTATAAATGATGCATGACTTAAAGTTGCATCCAAAAAATGACTCTTACATAGATAGCGCATTCTATTTTGTGTTAAGTCACTTGGAGTTTCCATAGCTTCTTTATTTTACTGAACCGATACATTGAATTTTTTTGGCCTTCTCAAAAACTTGTGGGGAAGACTATATATATATTGCTTGCATTTTCAGTCTTAGATGACAATGGCAATAATGATAGGAGAAGAGATCATTTTCGGGCAAAGTTTGGTTAACTTTTAATATTTTGTGTTCCAAATGGTTCTTCACAAATATAAAATGACTATCAAAGTAAAAACGAAGACCTTTAAATTGAGAAGTTAATCATGGAGAAAATCAGATAGGGGCCTTAATGGAAATTGTCTTCAAATTTGTACAACAAATTCGTTTTAGAAGATATGGAAATGAAAGTTTCAGAAGCAAACATTGATGATTTAGTGAAGTAAGTTAAGGATAGTGTCATAAGGTCTTCTAAATGAGTCGATAATCTAACTATGAACAGAGAGATCATCAAAGTGCTTTAGTACATTCAACGGGGTATTGCATTTGCGATCTCAAATGCAAGATTGTGCACTTGGGTTCCCATAATATCATCAAGTTTATGGATAAGGATAACAATAGCGTTAATCACTAAGAAAACTGAAAGGAGAGAAATATAAAGCAAAAATTTAAAGAGTCGTAAGATACATTGGAGTTTTACCTTTCAAAAAAGTGGCATACATCAAACGTATTATTTGCTGCATAGATACAGTACGAAATGGAAGAATGCTAAAAGATCACGAAATGCACTTTGCAAAAGATGGCTTTAACGTGATTGCTTTCTCTCTACACAAAAGTCATAAGGCTATCCATTTCAGACTTCTTAACTTGGGGACAGAGATTAAGGCGGGGAACATGGGAAAGAGAGAGAAAAAACAGAGAAGGGGGCATCGGTGAACCCTTACGACAATCTCTCTCTATGTGAAACCCTAGTTACTCCTTTTCCGGCGATAACCTCTTGTTGACAACCTGTATTTATCCTCCACCACTACAATCAAAACAATCAGAAAGGGCGAAAACATTTCCAGGATTAAACATCAAAATAGGAAAAAGATAAAACCAAATGAATCTACTTAAAATCGAGAAGCAGTTGAGCAAAATAACCACACACACACAGGTTCTGGAGGGTAAAGCTTCATTAATTTTTTAATGATCTTTATCTCTAAACAAAGTTAGACCCTTCGGTGTTGTTGATCTAATGTTAAAAACCGAAAATGGAGTCCGTGAACGGCTCGAAAGGTTATCATCAACGGAGGAAATTGAAGTGAGAAAGAGGAGACGAATGGGAAGCACTTGTGAAAGACGTGGGTGTATTCTTAAATTGAAGAAGTTTTGTATAACCACCCACTCAAATCTTTGGATATCTTATATGTTGACACCTATGTTTTTTAAGCAATTTGTTGTAGAGGTGTTTTAATGTTGGAGAGTGACGGAGAGATAAAGCAGTTATTATTATTTTTATTGAAAGTGCTAATTGTACTTATGACTGGGACAAACCCTTCTATGTTGGACAGCCCTCCTTAAATGAGTAAAAACAATGTGCACTGTTGATTTTTTTTTTTTTTTTTTGCCCTCGAGAGACGCAACAAGTAGTGTTTGTCTTGGTACAAGTACTCTAGACTGTAATATAGATATCTATAGAAACTATATATTTTATAAACCCTTTGCAATTTTACTTTAAATAATTGTACTAACTGTTTACAAACTCTTTTCATAGATAAAATACAGTTATTAGTAAAAGATCCATCCTTTATACCTGCAGAGAAAAAAACTATACTTGTCTGCCCTGCCTTCTTTCATAAACTGTCTTCTGTGCTATTGAACTAGCCTTGTCCTAAAATCTATAAACTTAATCCTAAACCAGGATAAGATTAAATGGGTTGCAGGATGGGGTGTGATCAAGGTTGGACTCTATGTGCGATACATAGGAAAAGGCGACCCTGACCAAGAAAAAAAGCTAAAAGGGTTTCGGTGTTTGTTTCAGGAACATAGGATAAGACCTTATGCTTTATATTTGGAGGAAAGGTGTTCGGCCAGTACATCACATCCACACAATAATAGGATCCTGGGATTAGTACTTAATTACTGCCCCACTAACACCACGTGTTTCTTGGGGGAATGACATTCAGGTCTCAGAAGATTGCAAAAAGGTTCAGATCTCACGATCTTCCGAGAGGAAGATAATAGAACGATATTATAAATGCTACTATCCATACGACCTTGTTTTAATCAGATCATGGTTTATATTAGCTTACAATAGCTGGTAAAGTAGCGGAATTGTTTTTTTTTTCTTACTGAAATTCTGAAAGAAGCTTGTACTTTAACATGGTTTACACAACTTCCACTCCCGAGTCAAATATCTCTTTCCGATTTGCTTCACTGTAAGGGGCGATGGCGGTGACCCTGTTCTATTTTAAGGGAGCTTTAGTTTGTTGGTTATAATGGTTTTTGACTTTTCAGGATTCTCATCAACTATACGCAAAAAATTATACATTATATATTTCCTTCTGCATTTTGAACATTCAAATATACAACTATTTTTCGTTATACCAATACATGTATGTGAAGAATAATGATGTTGAGTCGTAAGCCGCGGAAGCCGAAACTCCAACTCGATTTGGTTAGCAATGAACTAGCAACAATCTAAAGGAATACACTATAGCAAACACACACAAAGTTTAAGGTGGTTCGGCAATTGCCTACGTCCACCGTACGAGAGAGAGAGTTTATTCAAGATACAAAGTTACAATCACTCAAAACAATTAGAGGTTTCTCTCAAGGATTTAGTCTCAAATGATGGAACTATTTACAATCGCTCAGATCTCGGCAAGTCAAGGGTTCCAAACAATTCCAAACAAATCTCAAAATTGAGTTTTGTTCGAGTTTCGGTGTGGTTCTATTCGAACTGAAAACAGAGTAGCCTCACAAATGAAACATGGATCTACACTAATTCGTGCACAACAAATGACCCGTTTTTGTTTCTTGTAACTCTTTTTTTTTTTTTTTTATCGAAAGTCATACCTATATATCCTATTCTTTCCATTGTCTCTTAAAACACAATACAACTACCCCTCATATACACCTAAATGATGGTTTCAAGATATTCAAGGTGGGAAATACTCTAGTATGGGTGAAAGATCTCTTGGTGAAGAGTCAGTTGTAGAAGACAAAGATAACGAATTAAAATATTCTCACTTTGTACAGCTTCTAAGAAAAACAAGAAATAACTCAAGACGATGACATTGAAGATAGGTTGTTTACCAAAAGATATGGCTGAACTTGAGAAAAAAAATATATGTTAAAGTAGAGGTGTATATTCATGGGCTAACGAAAACTTCTAAGAATAACTAAAATCAACAAAGCATAGGCAACACAATAAGACACTCGAATAAATTATCTTAATAAAAACCTGAATCATATTGCATAAGTTGTCGAAAACCAAGACAGATACATAATTCGGCAGTATAAGCGTGGTAGTAGAAAACAAAGTGTGAAGCGTATCCAAAATTAAGTTATTACACTCTTTACTTTATGATAGATGTCAAACATAAAGAACCTCGTTAAGTCTGGATCTCACCGGATTAAGTAGGCACAGGTGAGCTACCACCACCACGCCTTGGACGATTTGGTGGTGCTGGCCTTGGAATAAAAGGCATAAGAGGAGTGCCATGCTCTATTGGTCCATTTTTAATAGAGGCCTTTGAACTTGGGACTGGATTGACAGGGTGGTAATCATCCAATTTAATATTGCGAGGGTCTTTCTCATTCTTCTTATTGCCCCGATTATAGCTCTCCTCCTGCAAAGGGAAATAACAACATGAAGAATTACAACCAATAAAGGCAATGGCTTCAGTCACTAGTGTCATGGGTTATTGCAAATTTAGAGTTAACCTTGAGTTTCCTGATACGTGACTTCGTCATCTCAACGTTCCCATGGCTAGGGAAAACCACGTCTGTGTTTACTGCATCAAATATTTGATAATCAATAACTCAAAATTAACTGACGTACTTGGCATGTATATTAACTATAATCATGCAATCAAGATTTTAAGAGCTGAATCAGGGATTCAGGATATGTTGACGTTTCTCTAATAAATGAGCTCAAATTAACGTGGATGTTTGTATAACTTGAAGGCCAATCATATATCATCTAACTCTAAAATCCAAAATGATCGGTACAGGATTCAGGACTAGACGATCTACATCTCCTCATTCACAGATTGTGAGTATGAAATGTGGTATATAGTCATGGGAATGATGCATACTAGTATATATATATATATATATACAAAAACTAATTCAATTGCACCTAGTTTCAAGACAACCCATACTACATCAGATGCAATTTGGAACTACCATCCATATCTCAACTCAAATATTTTTCGCAAGAGTGTGGTTAATCCCCCTCCCCACATATAACCAAAATGCTTATAAGTTATGAGGGAGCCTAAAATCAAGAATACAAAGATATTTTGTGCGTATCCGAGTAAACGGGAACATTTGGAATCAAAATTCAGAACAAGTTATACTCCAAATCTATTAAAACCCAACATTATAATCCAGAACATATATAGTAAACCAAATCACACACATTTTTCCTTTAAAAGCATAATCCAAAGCAAACCCCATTTTCAATCAAATAAATACCATAAAAATGAGCAAGAAAAATATGACCATGAAAATATACCTGAATCTGAGTTGCTGATACTACTAGTAAAAGATACAACCATGAAAACTGCAGCTCCCAGCATCATAAGCAAAACCCAGAGACCAAAATACCTCATCATGTACTAATCAAACCAAAACAACACCTGTTTGGCTGTTTTCAAGAACACCCAAATAATCAAAAAGACAAATTAATGTTTCAAAGTTAAAGACAGACAAACTCCTATAAGTACTAATAGCTCTTCAACCCATGAAGAGGGAAATCTTTATTTGACAAGGAAAGGAAAGTAAAGTAGACACACTATCTGCGTCACTAGAGAACTACAAAGTCTAGCACAAAATCCTTGAAGATAAGCAAAGTTGGTGCAAACCCATGTTGAAGTTATCAAAATAAAGACTAGCAAGGAATAAGGATGTGGTTGTGATATCATCATCTCTATCTCTCTATTGTCTTGAATGGAGAGTGCAATGAGTTGTGTGGCGTTGCAGAAACAAGGGTGAGAATTAAATGAGCAGTGCGGGAAAACGAGGCGTCTTTTAATTTGGTAAGAGTCTTCATTTATTTTTTAAATATTTAAGTACAAATTAGAATATGATTCTACATTATTACTAAATATAGGAGTCTCATGTTTCCGCGTAGAAGAATTTTTGTTCGAATCTGACAAAAATACCCTTCTACTGTCAAACTTTAGATTTTCTCTGACCTATCTTCTTCATGGTAGTTATATGTTTAATAAAACACGGTTGGAGGTTGGAGATTGGAGATGACCAATTAAAGTGATTAACATTAGCAGATTAATGGTTTGAGATCTCAGAATAAAAATCTATGCTCATCTCTAAATACCTCCCTATTTTCACCATTGATCCTACAATTATAATTTGGCGTTACCTTCTTCACCAGAAACTGCAAGCTCCGCTATGGATTCTAGGGTTTTGTCTATGATAGATTCCTTCAGCCTTTTCTAGTATCGAATTTGGTGGTTTTTTTCATTCAGCTGCAAAGCAGATACCTTCAACTGTTGTTTTGCTTTCTATACAGATCAGATCCATCTTCTTTCTCTGTAAAATCAATTACTTCGCAAATCTTTTTCGAACCATTTCTCACCCAGATAACCTTTTGAATTCTGATGCACGTAAGTGTACCCGGAGTAGAATCAAACTTCTGAGATTCGAATTTGGGGGTGATTTTGCCTTTAGAACCAAGTTAAAAAATATCGAAGATGTGAAATCATTTTAACGTTAATTTCTTAAAAAGCCTACAACCATATGGATTAATGTTTGAATCTAAATTCTGGAATTTTTTGTAGCTCATACAAAAACACATGTTTTGATGATAAACATACTTAAGTTGGATGAAAGTGTCTCTTGCCTGTCTAAGAAAAAGGTTTATGGGTGAGTTTGCTCTAAAATTCTACCTTAACTTGAAAATAAGTTTCCTCACTACGCTACTATGATTTAATATGATAGTTGTGACGACCTACCGAACGCCGGCCAAATCCACCCGAGCGTTTTGAGTTCTGTCCGAATGTATATGTTCTCTATATCCTAATATAGTTGTACGCCAAGTTTCGTCGCAATCGGATTCGGTTAAGGGGGTGAAAAGGGCCAGTACGCTTCGTCTCATGTTTTAACGTTTTCTTTTGGAGATTGACTATTTACTTAGTAGCTATATTAAAGAGGAACATTGGTCCGATCCTCCCCATGACTAAAAGAGCTTTAATGCTTGGTCATCAAGGACCCCGGCTCATAGACTATCTACAAGGGATAGTTATGAGTTCTCCTAGGCCTAAGGAAGGATAGGGGACATTGCCTCACAATGCGGGCCAATTTTTCAAAGAGGGCTTCATATGGCGCCGCTATGCTCCGCGGGCTATTCGAGACGCACCGCCCCTTACAGATGGACAATATAAATAGTCCAGGCTCGTCGCCCCTTGAGATATGAGTCCCTTATGTGGAAATCGGCATATTGAGCTACCCTGATCCGCTACAGGACAAGTGTGTTTTCCGTACTTCGCGCACGTCGCGAGAGATTACGCTGTAGGGATTATTGAGGGAACCTTCAGCGTTGTTGTCTATACCGAATACATATTCGATGACCCCTCACGAGTATCCAGGATTATCCGGATGTCGCTCTAGCATCCGTAGGTTGTATGCCACTGGCGCGCCGCGCCCGTGAAGATGGCTGGTACACGCCGACTGCGCGTCCGTGTACGCCGCACGGTCCCTAATTCCGTTGCACTCCGGGCACTGTAGAGGCGGTCCCGGGTTGGGCCGTGACAATAGTCATGTTTGTTGAAATTCTTTGCTTGCCCGAAATGACTCAATAAGCATTTCAGTTGTAAAATAGTTAGTTGTTTGATGATGAACTCTTTCATAATTAAATGACTTTAAAGAAAACGGGAACTCGACTGTATTAGTATTTACAACTCTCCATTTATAAGTACAATCAACGCAGTAAGCGCAAAGGTAATCAACAAGAAAAGGAGAGGAATGGTGTCAACATTCCTGTCCATGAGCATAGGTGAAGCAATCCAATTCGGTATCTCGAAAGAATTAACCAAGTTTTGATATCCTATCAGCAACCACCTTCTATGGGGATGGGAATGGTTTGCACCTTTAATTAAGACCCTATAAAGACAGTTTTTGATCTAAACAAATCCAGACTTCACCCACCCAAGTGCGTAAATACAGTCCAATTTTCCTCAACGATAAGCCTAAGCAAATATGGCCACTATATTTCAGGCCTTCCAAAAGGCCAATTGTCTCCACAACAACAACCCACTGATCCCCCACAAAAGTACAGCATCCTCTTCAACTTCTAAGGGCACTCTGGCGACATTATCTCTCAAATCTTGCTTAAAAAAAGTCAAGACAAGATTTTGAGTAAGAATCCAATATTAAAGATTAGTTCTTCTTTTCAATTAAGGATATACTCTTCTAAAGTAATACATAATCCATGGAGATTGTAAACTACTACGCAGTTTCAATATGAATCCTCATTGACATAAGGGGAAGACAAGCTTCGCAAAATATATAACAAACGCATGTAAGCTAACTTTGAAAATCACTCTGCCACATTGCAGCATGGCCCTAATTAATCATATCGATATGCAACATCAGTGTCATGAGTTCCATTGCCAGTGACCTGACCTAACCACTTACGAAATAGCAGCAGTAAAACCACAACTCAGGCTCTCTACCGCTTCTTCAGCCACTGGGTTTTCAGATATTTCACTGTTGTTGAAGCACTGAGAGCTTAAGAGAATCCATCCAGCCCTTCTGGTTCATTTACGCTTTCTCAATCTTTTCATCTCACCTCATATCCAACTTAGTCATCACCAGTCCACCACATCTAAATGAAATGTTTGAACCACCTTATCCTTAGTTTAGGAACCAATCTGCCAAAGAAGATAGTAGTCTGCTTTCAACTTCGTCATTAATTTGGACCATGTTGTTAATAAATGTGTTGGCCCTCGTGGGTGAGAACGATGTTATGTGCTTTCAACTTCAGCATTTAAACATTATCTCCATAGTTGATGTGTGTCTGTGTGTGCGCGATAGAGAAACACAATTAGTACTTTGCTTTATTAGTTCTGATCCTTTCATGGCTCAATGGAAAACAAAAAAGACTACGGAAACTAATTGAAACTCTCAACAAACAATTTCTCAGGCGAAAATTTGTTGAACAAAAATAAACTGAAGATTAGATATTAGAAAATCGGATAGTTTCATCTTCAACAAGGCACCCAAGCTGTAGCGAAGACAACATTATGTCCTTTCCATGTAAGAACAAGGTCTTCTTCTTCCTTCTTCAATCCCCACCCAGCTGCATGCTCATCAAGCATGCTTTTAACCTCAGAGATTGCATCTTCACTAAACGGAATACCTCTGAACCTTGCGTTTCTCATCCGTTGGACCCATTGAGTTTTCGGTTCAAGTCGTTCAACCCTTTCTAAGCCTTCTTGCGCAATCACATTTTCAATCTTCCAAGAAATGTCTGCTTCATACCATTGCCTTTGTTTATTCCCTCTCTGAAGGAATGTGTCGACTGTATCGTAAGGTATCCACATAAAATTAAAAGCTGATCTTAACCTACAAATCAAGTTATTGGAAGTAAAATCGGCATCTTCGTCTATTAGAACAACTAAAGTAGGATCTAAAACGCGAAGAGCCATGAGAAACATGTTACGAAAGGATGACGACGATGTAACTGAAGAAGACTCAAAAGTGTTATAAGGATTCGGGTTTACTTCCTCGGGTGTATAGTGAAGCATCATGTGGCAGTTGATTACAAGAGCTTCACCTTCACTTCCCTCGGGGAAAACTATTTTTTGAACCCTAAGTTGTTCAATTAAGGAGGCAAACCCGTCAGAAGAACTTGAGGCAATGACTCTAAATTCCAACCCTACATTACGGGATCTCGCGAAATTCACCAACTTTGATCCCAACTCGTCATAAGAGAGATCAAGCATTGGTGGAACATCTGCAGTTGCACCAGCAACAGTAAGTTTAATGAAAGGAGGGCCTTCAGGGCGATTCGCAATTGCGTCAATCAATGTCGGCATTTGCATGCAATGGGTTGAACTCAGATCAACTATATGAACCACTGAAAACCCTTCGATTGCTTCAAGTATGGCGGCATTGGCAGCAGAGAATCCAAACCGATGCCAAGGGGTAAGGTCAATGAAGCTCGCAAGTTCAATGACAGAGAACTTATGAGTATTGATAGTCAAGTTCGCAGTCGAATTCGCCATGGCGGTTATCATTTTGCAGCACCCAGTTCTTGCAGCTCTAGAAATTAGGGCACGGAGGAATCCACAAGTTAAGCGCTGGTTAGAATCTCCGTCTGGTGGTGCGATGTTGTTTAGGACCCACAGGATTTGCTGCGCTAGGGTTGCATCATTCGTCTCGATCGCGTTTGCACAGTGAATAAGTAGTTGTTCCATACAATTAGCATCTCGAAAGCTTCCTAATGACTTTGAGGTCGGAAAACCCGACCAGGGACGCGTTTGATGAAGTGGGGTTTTGCTCAAGGTGAAATTTGAACATGGGATGATTGTGTTCTGGTGCAATGGAGGTAATGGGGTTTCTGTGAACTGCATCATTAGTGCCTAAGAAGGAAGAGTACTACTGTATAAGTGACAGACAGAGAGATATTGTGTTATTCAGAAGAGATGAGAGGGAGAAAGAGACCAGAGACTGGAAACATAAGGCATTGGGAAACTAACCAAAGAGTGAGAAAACTCAAAGTAGTATAAATTTGGTAAAAACTGAATCAAGAAAAATGGACAGTTCAGCTTTTAGGTGATCTGTAGTAGTCCTTGATCTCTTTCCAATGAAAAAGGACTAAACAAGCTAGCTAGAGATAATATTAGTAAACCCCACATCCCCAAAACTAAGTTTTTAAGTCAAATTAGGCAAAAGAAAGGGTAGAAGAAGACCTCTCTTTGAAGAATATCAGGCTTTTCAGTGGGTACAGATTGAGGTGTGGCTACAGATAAAGCAATGTTTGAAGAAGCATTTTCATGGCTACAAAAGGGTGTTTCCTTCTCAGCCTCAGGTATGACTAGTTGAGGTGTCTTATAGAGGAGAGAGAGAGTGAGATGAGAAGAGAGTTTGTGTTTGTGTTTGTGTAGGGTTTTGGGAGCATGTGAGGATAGCCGGCCAGGAAATTGTCTTGATATGGAAGTTGAGAATTTGTCATATATTGTGTGGGGGAGGAGTTTGGTTTGGCTCACTCACGGGCCATATCATCAACAAATCATTTCTTCATTTTTTTATTTATTTTTTCTTCCCTCTTCATTCTCTCTCAATTATGTATCATTACATATTAGTATACATTTGTTTTTTTCTTAGAATTTTAAGAGTATGATACCATGATCATTCTACCAATTGTGACAATGACTTTCCCATGGTCTCATTGATATACATAGAGATCATGTATGGGTCCTTTAATCCCCACCCAACTCTTTTATATATGTGAAAAGGTTGTCTTAGACCATCTCCTACACTTGGGGGAGTCGTCGCTAGGGCTAGCTTTTTGACAAGAAATGACCCTAGTAGTAGGAGCCCAAGCTAAATTTGTTAAAGCGCGGTACCAAGTAGTTAACTTTGTTGTTTAGCACCTTTGAGTTATATTTGCAACATAAGTGCATCTCTCTACCTACAACTTCAACTTCGAAGATATTTGGAATAAAAAAGAAGGATCCCGGAGACAATACATAGCAAGAGCTAATGCTCCAGAAACTGCAAGAGATAACTCTAAGGTTAATGCAACAGTGTAAGGATGATCTAGAAACATATTTCTCTAACAAAATTAGTCTCATAGACAGGGGGAAGTACCTGTTTTTTCCTTTTCTAAGCGTTTTGGTCTTTATCCTTTATATTGTCTGCTCTACTATGTGCTATTCTCTATGTCTTTCTCACCTCTGCATATCTATCTTATCTACCACCAGTTTAAGATCTACTTGAAATTTGGAACTGCATAAGGATAATTATGTGTTATTTAGGGTCCTTAAAACAAATGTAGATAGAGATCTACTTTTCTTGCTCCCCAAGAATATTCTGTCCCCACATTTATACACTTCTCTTTTGTACCCCTTGAGATGGACTTCTTGTCCATCAGCCCTGTCCCCAGAAGTTTTTTTTCCAAATCTCACAGACGTGTGACGTCTCCGGCGGAGCAGTGTCGGCAAAGTGGGCCGATCTACAGTAAAACATATACTGTTTAACAAAGTCACATTTGACATAAACATCCTCCTTAGTTATTTTTCTTAGTTGTTTTTTGTTTTCATTTATTGATGGTAAAACAGTACAGTACTTTCAATAGTCCTTACTACATCAATGAGAAGGAAAGGTGGACATTTTTATGGGGTATAAATCAACATTTGAACGGTAATTTTCTCAAGATATGTACTGTTGTGCAACCGTTAATAGGGGTGAGTTGTCTTCTTACCAGTGATGCAAATGGAGAGTGTCTTACGGCATGGCAAAGCTGATCAAGGGTTGTGGCACATTCAAGCATGGTCTTTGCCGGCTCGACTAGTCTAACATATACTACTTCAAGCAATATAAGAATATATTAATTGCAGGAATATCTTCAATCATGCATGAAAATTATGATAAGTACTAATTATAGACATTGTCTGCAAAACCCTAATAGTCAAATTGAGTCAAACTCCTTTCCAAAGGGTTAAAAAATAAAAGCTCTAGCATGTTCTTTCCCCCATAGTTTTACCTAAGTAACATTTCACTACTGTTCAAATTGATAAAAGACACCAACACAGAAAAGCTGACTAACTTTTCCTCCTAAAATATTCAAAAACACAATAGAGATTTCTAGGGTTTTGAGAAAACATGCAAGATTAAGAAGAGTATAAGAAGAATAATATGAGAAGCACAAAATGAGAACCAAGTAAGTTAAACCTAGAATGTTTAAAAATATTCCTTTGTGAGAAATTTGAGGAGGATTCCTAAGCTTGAGATCCAAGGACTAAAAGACATTGTGTGTAAAGTGAAGAATTCAAGCTTGTTTTGGAATTTTTCTTAAAGGGAATTCTCTTACATCAATATTCTTTGATTATTCTTCTTTAAGACATCATAACAAACAAGGGTATAAGCATGAAAGTAAGGACTGTCACCATGTGCTTTCACCCTACTTAGGGGTACGTATAATCATATGGTTATATATTATCTATAATGTATATGCACAAACATTTAGGTTATACTTGCAATTAACTAATTAGTACTTTGATTGTACCCAAAACATGTTTACTGAATCCAATGGTATAGGACATAGAGAACTAAGGTCGAGATACGACATTCATTCCTTTACGTGGATTTTTATTAAGTTACGGTGGTCTATGTATTTTGAATAATAAACATCAAATTATCATTGCTAAATGAGACAAATTATGATGTGAATCGCCATCTCAGGATTGTTTCTCACTATCTATGGTTTATTTACGTTTATGTTATTTTGATTTAAGCCCATCTACTAGAGAGGTTTAGTAGGTTTTATGAAGTTCTTAATTAACCAACACAAGGTTAAAATGGTATTTTCCCCAGTTTCTAAAATATTCCTAATTAGGGTTTCTAGTTTTTACCCCCTTATGTTGTATAAAAGGGAGGCTAGGTTCTCTATTTTAGTTGGTTCATGATTTGAAGAAAATTCAATTTAGGTTTAAGTTTTAGTTTTGAGTTTAATTTCAATTTAGAGTTTAGAAGAAACCCTAATTTTGAATTAGGTCTAAATTAACGTAATATACTTCTCAATTTTGCTTCCGCGTCGAGAGTTTACGTTAAATCGGTACCAGAGCTTGCAAGATTCTGCTGAGATTTTATTTTACACTGACTGCTACAGTGATTTCGACATTTGTTACAGCGATTTCTACGTCTGCTACAATGATTTTTGCAGTTAAATTTCCTTGGAGGAATTCAGATTCCAGATCAGCGAGATGGTTACGGCAATCAATGAGTTAAATACCAAGTTCGATAAGCTAGTCAAAGCTTTGGTTTCAAAATAATTTCTACCCCCTCACCTTAAGGCTCAATTTGGGTCAACGACAGTTTCGCCGTCATCGGTGAAAATAACACAAAACGCCAACAACGGTTTGATCGTAGGTTCGAAAGAGCAACAGGAGTTCGCGAGTGAAGAAGACGCAACTGATTCTTGAGTGCAGGCTGCTCACGAGTGTACCGTGTAGGTTATAAATTGCTAAAAATTTAACACATGCCAAAACCTACACCTGAGCCAGACCCTGAAGTTGCTGACGCTAATGGAAGTTTTGCTTCCGCCGATAATAGAGATCGCAAAGTTTTTTTTACAGGTTTGCAAACAGAAGAGAGAGTCGTAGGGAGAAGACCAATTAGAGACGGAGAGGATACTGGAGATCCTCATGGTGTCTAGTGGATTCCTCCTGTTATAACTACAAACAGATATTATATAGGACAAACCCCCAATTTTTAACGAGTATCCAGATGATGTCATTAAGAAAGAGTTCGTTGATCCGTTTTGGGAGGGCTTCTTAGCGAATTTCGAGAAGCGGATACCATTGTTTACTTTATTTTTGGATGTTATTCAATATAGAGATATTGGTGACAACTCTATACCCCCGTACTTGGGTACAACTTTAGGTTATATAAAATTATGAGGCAGAATTCGAGGTTTTAAGACAAGTATGCCACATCATAGAATTCCAAGTTTTGTGGTGTTTAAAAAAAATATGTCGATTTCGTGGTCGAAATCTTACGAAGACTGAGGGATTTGATGTGAATCGTCATCTCATGGTTGTTTCTCACTATCTATGGTTTATTTACTTTTATGTTATTTTGATTTAAGCCCCCCTGCGAGATAAGCTTATTAGTAGGTTTTAGGGAGTTCCTAATTATCCAACACAAGGTTAAAAATGGTATTTTCCCCAATTTCTAGAATATTCATAATTAGGGTTTCACCCCGGCTATGTTCTCTATTTTAGTTTGTTGATGAATTGAAAAATATTCAGTGTAGGTTTAAGTTTTAGTTTTTAGATTAGTTTTGATTTGAGTTTAATTCCAGTTTAGATTTTAGAAGAAACCCTAATTTTGAATTAGGTATAAATTAACGTAATATATTTCTCAATTTTGTTTTCGCATCGAGTGTTTATGTTAGATTATGTTACAATCATGTGTAAAAATAACACTCAATGGAATCTAATTAAGGTTTTGTTAATATCACTAAGGACTTGATATCGGACAAGGGAACTCATAAGATATTGTATTCTCCCCAGAGAGAATGAATAAACATATACTAAACTAATTCATGTACAACGTTTACCCTAGGCATATTTGATTGATTGAACATTAAGTAGGAATTAATTAGATTTCTTAAGCTTAAGCAAAAAGGAAACCAAACCACATAAGCAGCTAGCCACCTCCTTAATGTTCCTCTAGATTACACTGCCAAGAAAAGAACCACATGAATTTTCTAAAGTTTAGGCATGGATGGATGAGGGCCATGAAACACCTATGATACCCAAACGAGTATGTGGAAAGGCGGCCAAGATCCTGTCTGGATTGTGGAGTAGAATCATAAGTTTGGGTTTTCCCCCTACAAGTGGTAGAATATGTAATCGATTATAAACCGACGTCTTAAAAGATCTACAAGTGCACGGTGTACCCGTTAAGTACAAGGGTAAGCGGGGTCGAATCCCTAGAGACTTGTGGTGCGAATTATACTTTGAGCTACTATTTTATCCAATAACAACGAGTTTGTGTAGGTTTTAAAATAAAAAGAAGAACCAAACAAATTACAAGATAAATTAGAGTGAAAACCAAAGCATCGATTCCACTCTACCCTTTTTAACCGTTAAATAGCATAAATAATTAAAGTAAGTTACGAGTTCCCGTATCGCATATCCTTGGTCGGGCATATGCAATATATCAAAAAATATAAAAGATTTAGTAATTGGGAGCTACCCATAAACCAACTTACTCAACCATGGTCCGGTTGATAAGTATGGATTATGTTTTCTTCTCCATGTTCCTAACCTATCTTGTTATGGTCCAACAAGATGGTTACATAGATTCATTATTCCTCCTAATCCTAGCTATGGTCAACCATAGGACGAAAGAATACAAATATGCAATATTCTGGGATAAAGAAAAAGTAATTGCTCTAACTAAGCTATACAATCTACACTAAGGCTACATTGGGTGGAGCTTCTTCTAGCCTTGGCTAAGAAAATTAGCAACTCATCCCTTTGATCATTGCCATACTACTATTACTATGATAAAATTAAAAGACAAGAACAAGAGAAGAACACGAACTTTATTGCTTATTGAACTTTGATTTACACTCTCCAAGATGCCCTCTCATGGGTGGGATTCCCCTCCTATTTATAGAGTATAGGAAGAGTTTACAAAATATTACCACTAATATAAAATCCCCTAAATAATGCCTAAAATTATGCATATATATTACAACTCATGAGAATAATATCTATATCTAATTCTATTCAATGGGCTTTCATGCATTGGCCTTTGGTTGACAACTTCAAATAAGAATCATTGTTGAAGTGCATCACCCTTGTTCTTCGTTAAAAAACAGAAAAATGTATGACTTGTTTATCATGTGACCGATTTCTGTAAATACAAACAAAAGCACTATTAGTGTCACATTTATTTAATAAATGACTAGGTAGATATAAATTTAGATATTGTACATATAAATATTACGTGTCTAACAATATGTCATTACACTTGGTATCAGGGACGAGGTTGGCTTCATGTCATAGAAGGGTCATTTAACCGAGTAATTCTTACAGTTGCACTAAGGAATTAGTCCAGTTTGGTTATAAGGATCCTATCTGGAGTAAAATTCATAGACGGATCACACTCTAACTAGCATGGAAAGTTAACAGTAAAAATCATTCTCATACAAGACTCTCATAGTCATAGTTCACTTTTCATTTGCCTATATGGAGTGGTAGTCATCTGAGTATGCCTCGCTCAAATGGAGACGTCATATATAGTACATGATTGAGCACTGGATTTTTTGACAACTCACAATGCTTTCCTGGATCATTATAATGACCCTCATTTGGAGAATTTTCTTCTGTGAAAGCACTATATAATTTACGTAATTTGTATCAAGTAGAACCATGCTTATAATTTTTCAGAATTTTTAATTTAGAAAAACCTATCATTTAAGTGTCATCAGTATAGTTGCACCCTTTTGAACTTGTTCACTTCGAGGATGCGAAAACTTCTTATAGGCAGTAGGCAACAAACTCTCTATCTTCACTACACAAAATTTTCATTTTAACCACAAATCCATTTGAGAATTACCATGGATTTAGTCCGTACAAACTATTGGCATAAATTTTATCCGTGCCCAAAATCTTTGAATCCCTTATAATATAACTTTTACATTTTAATTTTTTTTAGTCCCACATTGCTCACATGTGAGAATGTTATCTAGTTTTGCTACCTTAGAGCATCTAGTGTAGGCTCTCTATAGTTAAAATAAAGAGGAGAAAGTACTAAAAACCATATTTTTTGCCTCCCCAATTGGGTAGTTATTTTAGGTTTCAATACTCTCTCTCCTCAGCAATGAAGAGAGAAAAAAAAATTGGGTAGCCACCTATGACAACTTTATTACGTGGAAAATCATTTTTTAACTAAAATCAATAGTTAGAAAGTGTTTGAAAAATTTAAACTACTTTTTTTTAACCTTTTTTGTTTACACGTCATACTTTTCTTTTGACATAGAGTAGTTTTTTGGGAGTCTATTTTTTTAACTTTTTCAAATATTACTTTCCAACTCATCTTGCTAGCTATAACTTAGCTAGGCTTCACCTGATGCTCTTAGCAATAGCTATCCACGTTTTGAAAGCTGGACGTGTGTTTCAGGCCCATTTTAGTGGGCTTGTCTTTTGGGATACAACCCCTTGTATCCAACAATGATAATAACAAACTGCTCTAAACAAATTTTATAAAAAATCAGCAATTAGATTAAAATTTTAATGTGTATAAGAAATTAAAAAATAGTCACGGTATTTGCCTGTGCCAAATATTTTGCCATCGACTAAAACTGTAGAAAAAGAAATACCACGCCTTTTTTGTTTACCATCAAAATTCTATCTCAATGATATAGTGAAGGGCTCAGAAATAGCAAATATCCAACCCTTCATCAGTACAGTACTGAATATCGACCATGCCTTTTTACTCTTGAGGAAATCCAATGAAATACACGTATAAATAGCTCCCACGTGGAGATAGTTGTATATGTAATTAGGAATTTATTTGTGTTACTTCTTCCTCAAATCATAAGAGAATGTCTTGAATCCAATTCTGAACCCTTATTTGGGTTTACGACTATTAGAATTATCTATTTTCTATTGGAATTAAATTACTCTGGCACAGATTCGGCGTCTTAAATCAACAATGAGTTACTCTAAGGGTTTGGCAACCAACTGCCAGAGTGGGATTAGTATTATTCCTAACAAACTTTCCTCCAAGTTAGGGATATATAGGGACCAATTCGTCGCCTTGTGGCCCCTTTCGATACATAAGGTCAATATAAACGCCTTGTGATAGATGGTTTCATGCTCTTCTTTATCGCCTAGATAGAATCGTAACAATCTAGATTAATTACCACAAATCATTAGGCTCAAATCTTAACTCCCAGATCATCTCATCAAGTCCATAGTTGCACATTTTTAGATGAAAGAAGCGCGAAGTTTTTTTTTTTGGTAAGTGAGCTACCCATTCAAACAAACAAGAGAAAAACTGTAATAAAAAAAAAAAAAAAAAAAAAAAACCCTCCTAAGACAAATCCCAAGGAGGGCAGGCCAAAAAGAAGGAAAATAGCAGCAAGAGAAAAATACAAACAATAAAGAAGCTAAGGCAGCATAAGCCAGAAAGTACTCAAACTCTCACATACTCTTAACCATCAGCATCTTTATCCATCATAACCTTCATCTGATTAGACAATAAAGAAGTGCGAAGTTCCCCACTGGTTACCCCCAAAACATTGTTAATGGGTCACCAAAGTATTATTTATCTCTAGGTTAGGAGTGGGGTGTTTTTAACCCCAAAGTGAGAAGGTTTAGGGTTGCGGCAGAGAAGTACATTTTGGGGGAAAAAATTGATCTCTCTGAAGAGATTAATAATCAAAACTTGCCATGTGTGGCATGTGAGAAAAATATTCAAAAAATAAGTTAACTCCACTAGTTAACACCGTTTGGACCCTTTTTTAACTCCTCTTTTTAAATTTATTAAAATGTTAGGTTTGGAAATAGAAAATGTCTTCATGTTAGGTTTGTAAACATAAGATATCCTCTTGCTATGATCTTTTGTTTGCTCACGGGAAAGAGAAGAGAAGTTAAGAAATGTAAGATAATTATTTCATTGAAATACATAGGTTGTATCTGCCATTTTATGTTAATATTCATATTTTAAATAGACAAATTATGCATTATGATCTCTTCTTTCGCCTTCCTATAGGTATCGCCTTAGGTAATCTTTAACTCGGGCGTAGTTAACGTCCGAATAAAGCTTAGAAGTCCCTTCTTCGTCTTATGCCTCGCCAACTTCAAAGTTTGTTAGGCAACCTTCATAGAAAATGTGATAGAAATGCCCAATCCCTAATTGTCCCGCGTAATCTTGTCCTGCAAAAGAAAAAAAATCAACAATATACTCTTACGGGCTAAAACTGTAAAAGAAGTTGTGGTTTTCACCTTTCATGGCAGCTAGTAAATTTTCTGCATGTTGAGAATTGAGGTAGCTAATCTCTCTTCTACTACAAGAACGATACGTAAAATATGCCAATCAACCAGACTAAAAAACACAAAACAATAAAGAACACATAGTTTCCCAGAGGAAGGAAGTAGAAAACCCTTTCGGATAAAAAACCACTCCCCAAACAATCCACTATGTTAAGCAAACGGATTACAACAATCTTTCCAAGCTTCTCAAGCTTTAATGGAGTCTCTCAAATTCTAGGTCTAGAATTAAACTCACAAATGAAAAGATAGGCTAACAAAATAACCTAAGTCCTTTTTATATACTAGAGGACTAAATACAAGTAGAAAAAATCTCGAGGCAGAACTCAACGTCTCAGAAGAACTCATAAAGGCAACAAGGAAAATCTCGTTTGAACGAAGTACAAAGTCATTCGAACGACTTTAGCGATAAGAGGTTTCAGCCCTAGAAAACATACAGGTCGTTCGAACGAAATCCCATCTCATTCGAACGACTTCTTCGGTCTTTAACTTCAAAATGTAATATTTGACAATCTCGTTCGAATGAGCTCCATTCTCATTCAAATGACTTCAACCTACTTTCAGCTCTTCTTTAGCAACTCGAACAGAACTATCTCAAGTCTTCAGGCAACATAACCAGTTCAAACTCCAGATAACTTAACTAGTTTAAATCTTCAGGATACTTAACCAGCTCGAACTTCTGTCGATCATAAGCAGTTTGAATCTAAGCATTGAAAATCTTATTTTTAATCCGTTTCAATCCGACTTCAATCCTTGAACTGAAATATCTCGAACTAAAATGACCTCGAACATAATTCGAGTTCATACCTTAACAATCTCCCACTTGAAATCGAATCTATCATAACCCATCTCCAGATCTCCAAATAAATTACCCAAACTACCCGGACCTTCAATCTTGAAGACCCACAGAAGTTGTACATGTCGTCAACTTATGAAAAGTCACCACCTTCGTAAACATATCGGTCGGATTTACATCAGTATGAATCATCATGAGCTTCAGCACACCGTCCTCAAGGAGCGAGCGAATATAATGATATCGAATATCAATGTGCTTGGTTCTAGAGTGAAAAATTGAGTTCTTCGCTAAGTGTATAACACTTTGACTATCACTAAACAACTTAGGAGAATGTTGTTCTTTACCGAGTTCTTTCATCAACCCTTTAAGCCAAACTATATCATTGCAAGCTTCTATAGCTGTAACATATTCTGCCTCAGTCGTAGACAAAGCTATAATCATGTGTAGCCTAGAAACCCATGCAACTGCACCGCTTCCCAAAGTAAAAAATGAAACCACTAGTGCTCTTCCGCCTATCAATGTTACCCGCCATATCAAAATCAACAAAACCCTATAAGCATATCGATTTGAGAACCCTCATAACATAATGCCATATCTTGAGTCTCCTTTTGATACCTCATAATCTATTTCACAGCTCTCCAATGCTCCTTGCCTGGATTACTCATATACCTACTAACAACTCTCGCTGCTTGGGCAATGTTCGGTCTCGTACAAATCATAGCGTACATTAGGCTACCAACCGCGGATTGATAATGAACGTTCCGCATCTCATCGCGATCATTCTACGTCTTCGAACAATAATCCTTTGATAATTTGAAGTGACCTCCCAATGGTGTACTAACAACTTTTGAACCATCCATATTAAAATGCTTAAGTACTTTACCGATGTACTCAGCTTGAGATAGCTTCAATTATTGCCGCTTTCTATCCCTTGTAACACACATGCCATGAACTTGTTTTGATGCACCCAAGTCCTTCATAGAAAACTTCTGGAATAACTGTTCTTTCAACTTAACAAAATCTCCCATGTCGGCACTTTCTACCAATATATCATCTGCATACAGAAGTAGAATAATATATGAATTCCCAGTATATTTGATAAAATAACAGTGATCTGCATTGCACTTCGAATAACCATTTCTGGACATGAATTGTTCGAACTTCAAATACCACTGTCTCGACGCTTGTTTCAAACCATATAAGCTCTATGTGAGCCTACACATAAGATCTTCTTTCCCTTTAACCGAAAACCCTTTTGGCTGCTTCATATAAATTTCTTCATCAAGGCTACCATGAAAAAATGTTGTCTTGACATCAAGTTGCTCAAGATGCAAATCTTCAACTACAACTATATTTATCACAACCTAAATTGAAGACATCTTTATAACAGGAGCAAAGATCTCATCAAAATCAACGCCTTCTTTTTGTTGAAAGCCCTTCACCACAAGTCTAGCATTGAATCTCCTTGAACCGTCAGATTCATACTTTAGTCTGTATATCCACTTGTTATGCAATGTTCTCTTCCTTTTCGGTAATCGAACTAAATCCCAAGTTCGATTTACTGATAATGACTACATCTCATCATCCATAGCAAGCTCCCACTTGCTATTGGCTTCCACATCTAAAGCCTCCTTGCAACTTTTAGGTTTTCCACCATCTGTAAGTAACAAGTGATTTAAGGAATTAATTTACCTTGCCAAAATTCTTGTAACTCTCTGCTCCTTTTGAAGTGCTACTGGAATATCTAGATCATTAGGTTCCTCGTTTTGATCCGGCGCATCAGACTCAACAATGACTTCTTCATTATCCTCTTAAGAGGGTTCATCATCTTCAATGTCGACACTTTCCGCTACTTCACCTTAAATCCTTTCCACAAGTACTTTAAAGTCTTTATATAAGACTTCCTCATTAAATGTAACATTACAGCTCTCGATAACTTTATAATTCTTCACATCCCAAAATCGGTATCCAAACTCATCACCACCGTATCCAATGAATATGCACTTCGTTGACTTTATATTTAACTTGGTCCTTGTATCTGAATTATCAAGCACATATGAGGTACAACCAAAAATATGTAAGTGGCTAAGGTTTACCTCTTTACTGATCCATGCTTCTTCAGGAAGTCCAAAATCTAAAGCCGTTGAAGGCCCTCTGTTAATCAAGTACGTCGTCGTACTAACCGCATCCGCCCAAAAATACTTTGGCAATCCAGCGTTGAGTCTCATACTCCTTGCTCTTTCGTTTATTGTTTGGTTCATGCGTTCTACAACACCATTTTGTTGCGGTGTTTCGGGAATAGTCTTTTCTCTCCTAATCCCATTTGATGCGTAAAAGTCTTCAAACTCATCACTGCAGTATTCACCCCCGTTATCCAACCTGAGACACTTCAGTTTCAAACCAGTTTTATTTTCAACTAGAGCCCTCCACCTCTTGAATTTATCAAAAACATCTAACTTGTTCTTCACGAAGTAGACCCACAGTTGACGAGTAGCATCATCGATAAAAGTAACGTAATAATGAGAACCACCAAGAGAAGACACCTTGGATGGCCCCCAAATATTTGTGTGTTCAAGATTCAGCTTTCCGGGTTTCCTTGATCTTCCAGATAATTTGAAACTGACCTTCTTCTGTTTTGCAAGAACAGACTCTTCACAAATCTTGAGATTAACCTCAGCAAGACCCTCTAGCTTCCCCTTTGTTACCATTATCTTAATCCTATTTTTACTCATGTGACCGAGCCATTTGTGCCACGTACTTGTATCAATTCCTGGAGTGGCCGCACAAATAGTAGAAATTGTATTATGCATTGTATACAATGTTCCTTGTCGCAAGCCTCAAGCTACCAACATAGGTCCCTTTATAACCTTCCAAAAGGTTATACCAAAGGTACTCACATATCCGCCATCATCCACTAATTTGCTAACTGATATAAGGTTACGCCCCAATTTAAGTATAAGTCGCACATTCTGTAAAACTAATGTTCCCCCTGAAGGCAACAACAACCTAGCGTTTCCCTTTCTAGTAATATTATGTACACTCTTATCTGCAAGAAAGACCGTACCGAAGTCACCTTTAACAATATTAGTTAGAAAATATACGTTCTTAGTAAAATAAAAAGTGGCACCCGAATCAACAATCCAAGACTCGTTAACATCGTCACACGATAGTAGTAGAGCCTCGTCAGAACTAACCTCCTCAGTAAGGTTCATTGTATCTTTTTCTTCATCATCAATCTTCTTAGAAGAAGAAGAGTTATAATCTTGCCTGAAGTGACCCTTCTTTCCACAAGTCCAACATGCACCAAGCGGCTTAGACTTTCCACTTGATTGTGATCGACCCCTTCCAAATTTTGGCCCTTATCTGTAAGACCTCCCTCTTTCTTCGACGTTCAACATACTTGTGTTTGAACTCGAAGAGGGTTCAAATGTTTTACGCCTATTATCTTCACTCATAATCGACGTGACTATAGTGTCAAATTTAATATCTTCCTTCCCCGATGAGTTGCTCACAGCTGTAATAAACCCTTCTAAGCTCTTAGGCATCTGCCCTGAAAGAGCCCACGCTCTCACCTCCTCAGTAAAAGTGATTTTAACGGATTCCAGCTGAGCATGTATGGTATTGAACTCACTGATGTGAGCTTGCACACTACCATTGTTCTTCATCTTCAAAGTAAACAGGCGTCGTAAAAGATGTACCTTGTTTGCCCCGGACGGTTCCGAGTACATAGCGGACAATGTCTCCATCAAGCCCTTCGTTATCATAACTTTGGAGATCATATTTAAAATTTGAGATGACAGCGCTAACCTAACAGTTCCAAGCACCTTGTAATCCAATTACGCCCACTTAGCAGCATCGTATTCTGCTAGCATCATGTCAACTCCACCCAGTGGTAAATCAAGATCCTTCTAGTAGAGGTAATCTTCTATCTACATCTTCCAAACTCTAAAATTCGATCTATTAAACTTCATGATCTTCAACTTCTCCTGATCGGCCATCGCACTTTACCATATAAGCCCTAACACTCATTCTGATACCAGTTATTGAGAATTAAGGCAGCTAATCTCTCTTCTACTACAAGAACGATACGCGGAATATGCCAATCAACCAGACTAAGAAACACAAAATAATAAATAATACAAGGTATCCTAGAGGAGGGAAGTAGAAAACCCTTTCAGATAAAAAACTACTCCTCGAATAATCCACTATGTTAATCAAACGGGTTACAATGATCTATCCTAGCTTCTCAAGCTTTAATAGAGTCTCTCAAATTCTTGGTCTAGAATTAAACTTACAAAGGAAAAGATAGGTTAATAAAATAACCTAAGCCCTCTTTATATACTAAAGGACTAAATATATGTTGAACGGATCTTGAGGCAGAACTCAACATCTCAGAGGAACTCACTAAAATAACCAGGCAAATGTCGTTCGAACGAAGTGCAAAGTCGTTCGAACGACTTTAGCAATAAGAGGTGCTAGCCCTAAAAATCATACAGGTCGTTCGAGCGAAATCTCATCTCATTCGAACGACTTCTTCGGTCTTTAAATTCAAAATGTAACATTTGACAATCTCGTTCGAACGAGCTCCATTCTCGTTCGAAGGACTTTGACCTACTTTCAGCTCTTCTTTAGCAACTCGAACAGAACCAGCTCGAGTCTTCAGGCAACATAACCAATTTGAACTCTAGGTAACTTACCCAGTTTGAATCTCCAGGTTACTTAACCAGCTTGAACTTCTGTCGATCATAACCAGTTCGAACCTGAACATTGAAAATCTTATTTTCAATCCAACTTCAATCTTTGAACTGAAATAACTTGAACTAAAATGTCCTCGAATATAATTCGAGTTCATACCTTAACATCGCAGATATACTCAATTTTTGCAACTCCTTGTTAATGAGTCCCTCCCAAATGCCAACCAACTCTCTCTGGGATATAACATTTTTCGGGGGCCTAATGTAGACAGTTCTGTTTAGTGTGCGTGGGTTGTCTATGGTACTAATTACGTATGTTGTAATGTTGTCTTCGTCATCATAAGCAGCTACAATTGAGAAATTATTTCATTATCAAGGCCAAGCTATAATCATAATTTTACGAGTTAGTTTGCCTTGATACTTGACCTTTTACATTGCTGTCTCTGTAAAGACTAACTTGTTCTCGTGAAGGGAGAAGTGTACCCATCTGTAACATGTTAAGTGTATGTGGGTCGTCTATGGTACTAATTGCGTATGCTGCAATGTCGTCTTCGTCAACATAAACAACTGCAATTGAGAAATAATTTTAATATCAATGTCAAGCTATAATCATAATTTTCCGAGTTAGTTTGCCTTGATACTTGACCTTTTACATTGACGCCTCCGTAAAGACAGACTTGTAACAATATGTTATGGCTCCTAAAATGCACACTGGAGATTGCACAAATAACAACATCGACTTGTTTCACTACACACACGAGGCTCTGATGATCAGAAAATGACCCTTCAAGAAGTCAAGACCCTTGTTCCTTGAACGACAAAAGTATATGTAGTTTATTTATATCAAGGACTTGTCATAAATCTCTGAAGCTCATGTTGTTAGGTTGCGGCTCAAAAATAGGGGAAGTCGTTCGAACGAGTCATGAAGTCGTTCGAACGAAAAATGCTCAGTTTGATTGTTTCCAAGTTTGTCCTGATGGGGATTTATTCCAAATCGATGGTTTATCTCATGATACGTACTTCAGAGATGACCTAATGGAAAGTCTATAAATACAGTGTGTGAGTTAAAAGCCTCTGTGTGAGAAAAACTTGAAATCTAAAATAGATGTAGCCTCTATGATAGACCTTGTAAAGAGTTGGTCTTTACAAGGAACAATGTGAAGTGTGTTGTTCTCTTGGGATTTGATGGTGATAGGGGAAGTAACTCTTAGTTGCTAAGATGAGGAATCAAGGAAGTGAGAAGATTTAAGGGTTTCAAGAAGAAGGTATGCAACATGGTCTTTGTTGAGGTAATCTTTAGATTCTTGATGGATCTCTTATATTTCTTCTATCTCTTGTAAATCTATGAGAGAATTATTACGAGATTAGGTATTTCCATATTTGGTGGAATCCCTTGAGGGATTGTAATTGAACTTGGATACATAGTGGATTTCTAGCTTGGTGGGGGGAGTAGCCTTAGGGTGAAACTCCAACAAATATTGTGTTTTGTGTGCATGTTAACTGCGTTTCTAGTTTCTTGGTAGATTATTTGTACGCCATGAGGATAACGGATAAAACCAAATTGCGTGAAGGTGATATATTCCGCACGTTCACCCCCAACAATTGGTATCAGAGTGAAGTTAAGACCTTGGGATTATAGTTTTTGGAGATTCTTGGGTTCGATGGTTAAGTCGAATAGTTAAAATTTTCAAGATAGATTTGGTTTCGGTTATTTTGGCTATATAATTTTCTCAAGCGGTAGAGTTTGGGAGGAAGAGATTTAGATGAAAACGATATTGTACATAAGCATGGCAGCATGGTTTATGCCGTGAGAAAAGCTTGAACATGGTACTTTGTTCAAGGTGGAGCCGTTCCGGCAAAAGCTTCAAAAGTTCAGTATGGGGGGATGGTTTTTCCTCTAAGACCGATGTTTGTTAAATTTGGTAATCGTGGTGGCACCTCAAGTTATTCACCATGGTTAATTACTAAATTAGCGAGTTACAATTTTATGAATCATGGTCGCAAGTTATGGTTCGTATGGCGACAAAGTGTGCTGATGCGCGAAGACTCTAGGTTTGCAACATTGAGACAGATTTCGTAGGTTTGTTCGACATGGCCAGGTTAGTGTGTAGTACTTAATTTTTCCTTTCTAGATTAAAGATACATTGGTTCTGATTTTGCTGGTGTAGGAAAAATTGTGTGATTTCATTGGTATAGATAAAATTACTGTTCCAGAGGCTCCTTTTTGTGATAGAGTTCAGGGGTGGACTTGATGGTGCTTATGGAGATGTGTTCAAAGCGGAAGTTGGAGTAGTATAGTTTCATGGCTGCAGGTGAAGCAAGCTCATAAACATGATTTATCACAGAGAAAAAAGAAGTTAATGGATGTTCATCGATTTTGACGAAAGTATCCGGTTTTGGGTACGAAAATGTTTTGACGTGGGTGGCGGATAAGAAGTAAACAAGTTCAACGGTATTGTTAATGGGTTTGTTCGCGCTATGGATGGTCAATGAATTGAGGTTTTTCATCAAGGTGGAGATATTTAGGCTACGACTCAAAAATAGGGGAAGTCATTTGAACAAGTCACTAAATCGTTTGAACAAAATTTTACGTTGAAGTCATTCGAATGAGTCATGAAGTCGTTTGAATGAAAAATACTCTGTTTGTTTGTTTCTAAGTTCGTTCTGAAGGGGATTTATTCTAAAGCGATGGTTTATCTCGTGATGCGTACTTCGGAGATAACCTAATGGAAAGTCTATAAATACATTATGTGAGTAAAACTTGAAATCTAGAACAGATGTAGCAGTTATGATAGACCTTGTAAAGAGTTGATCTTTACATGGAAA
Organism: Kingdonia uniflora; assembly: GCA_014058105.1. Classification (NCBI taxonomy): domain Eukaryota; kingdom Viridiplantae; phylum Streptophyta; class Magnoliopsida; order Ranunculales; family Circaeasteraceae; genus Kingdonia; species Kingdonia uniflora. Next base: position 835,835 of record JACGCM010000563.1, read on the forward strand.
AAGATAGAGTGTGTTGTTCTCCTGGGATTTGATGATGAAAGGAGAAGTACCTTTTGGTTGCTAAGATGAGAAATCAAGGAAGAGAAAATATTGAAGGGTTTCAAGAAGAAGGTATGCAACATGGTCTTTGTTAAGGTAATCTTTGGATTCTTGATGAATCTCTTATGTTTCTTCTATCTCTTGTAAATCTATAAGAGGATTATTGTGAGATTAGGGATTTCCATATTTGCTGGAATCCCTTAAGGGCTTGTAATTGAACTTGGATACATAGTGGATTTCTAGCTTGGTGGGGGGAGTAGCCTTAGGGTGAACCTCCAACAAATATTATGTTTTGTGTATATGTTAACTGCGTTTCTAGTTTCTTGGTAGATTATTTGTATGCCATGAGGATAACTGATAAAACCAAATCACGCGAGGGTGATGTATTCCGCACGTTCACCCTCACACATCTAAGGGTCTTCCTTTTTCCTACCACCTCGTCCTTTTCCTCTGCTGCCTCCCCTACCTCTTCCTCGCCCTCTTCCTCTCATATGCTTGAAGAATGATATACCGTGCTTTATTTCCATATGGGAATGGAGAAGTTCATCACACAAGATGCATCCAACATGCAAAGTAGCTCTGTTACTCAAAGGCGTTGTGTTTTTCTTGAAATCTACCTCTAAGATTGTTGAATCACACTCTGGACATCGGTTCTTTGTAGTTGATAACCGATGGGCACCATGAGGAAGGAAAACAAGGGAGTTGCACATGTTGTAGTAAAGCCTCCACATTGGGGTACTCACTGGATCAAGTACAAGAGTACCATTACACTCAGGACATCCACACACTCCTTGAGTTATTAGAGAGTCCCATGTCTATAGAGAAGACTGAATAAATTTTCAGAAATTTTCTACAGTGTGAGCAAGATCATAGTAAGAGGACATCTTCTGCTTGCAAACCTAACATGAAGACATCTTCTATTGCAAGCCTAACATTTTAATTAATTTAAAAAGAGGAGTTAAAAAAGGATCCCAAACGGTGTTAACTTATAGAGTTAACTTAGTTTTGAATGTTTCTCTCTCATGCCACATGGCAAGTTTTGAATATATGAGATCAATTTTTGATCTCTTTAGAGAGATCAATTTTTTTTTGTAGTTTATACCGTTGCTACCATTATGCCTAGCCTTCCAAATTACTCTCAATATGGGTAACAATTCAAATTAAACCGACCTTTAACTCCTATAAAATCATCAGATCCACAATTATTTCCTCTCCAAGTCTCTATTTCTTCCATCTCTTTCTCTCTCTCAAGTGATCTCAAGCTGAGTTCTTCAAGTATGCAACAAAGAAACTTCATCCTATCTCTTCTTTGAACCTAGTTCAAGAAAGATTCACACAGTGATGGGTCGATGCAAGATATCAATAGAACACATAAATGAGAAATCAAAGAGGCAAGTTACCTTCTCAAAGAGTTGTCAACGTATCTTCTCTAAGGCCACCGAGTTGTCCAAACTAATTGGTGCTGATATTGTCGTCATCACTTTCTCTTTTGAGGGTAGATCCATCACCTTTAGCAACAAGCCCGTCGGATCTGTTGTAAACCATTATATGAATTTGTGCGTTCAAACGAATAACTAGAGATCGAGTTTGTATCTATCACGCTTCCCTTAAGACAAATTTGCCCCTACCACAATATTTTGTAGTGATTGGATGTCTATCTCTCAGGATACAATGATCTAACGTAGGTTGAAGGAAGTAGACTAATCAGCCCACCAAACGAACCTTGATTGCAATTTCTATCTTTGATAAATAACTCAAAGAAAATCTTTAAAACATATAAAAAGAATGACACATGAGAGGGCTTTAAATAGGACATTGGTAACTCCTCACCAAGAATTGTCGTATCTTTTAAGTCATACCACTTCACGAAGGGTCGCACCTATAGTCATGTCTCTTAGAGTCAAGAGTTGTATCTTAAGGCACACCACCTCACAAAGGGTCCTCACCAAGAGTCGTGTCTTAAGGTGCAACTCATTACACACCTTAAGTTGTGTCTCTTAAAGTATAACCAACTCATAGCCTGAAAGCCCAAAAACTAAGAGTTATTTTGGAATCCTCATGGCCCAAGGCTGAATTATAGATCTATGAAATATAAAAGAGTTCCTACATCGGGTATCACTTTCACCAAGCAAGCAAGCTCATGGATCGTCGTACACGCGCGTGTATGACCAAATAACTCCAACATACTTTAATGAGGTCACATACATGGTTACTAATATTTTAGTTTTTTTATCTTTCTCACACCCAATGTGGAATTAAACACTTCATCATTCAAACTAAGGAAAAACCCAACATGGTTTTCCAACAATCTTCCACATTTAAATGGTAACCCAAGAAAACTTAAAAAAAAAAGATAAAATAAGGAAACGGTCTTGCATCGAGATAGGTGTCTTGTGGACTTGAACCCTCCCTAGTGAAAGAACTATCGGGCTCACACTAATTAGTGAGCATATGTCTTGAACTATCAGCTATAATGTAAACCAAGATAATAATCTTCACACAATATCTCTTCAAACGCAATCGATTCTCACAGTTATGTTCAATTTGTCCCTAAACAAATCTCATATTCATGAATGTTATTAAAGAATTCAACCTTATAAAATTCTCATGGAAGCGGCCCCACTTCTTACCCATATAGGTGACATTTTATTAAGAGTATCCTACTATACCCCAATTGTAAAAGCAAGTCATAGAATCCATTAAATGTTTGCATAGCTTACCCTTAAAATCACTACATGTTACACTATTACATCATAGAATGTGCGGGTGTAAAATCTCCTCAGTGCTCATGTTGAGTAACTTATGACCAGTTTTCCTATTAAACCTGGATTTTGGAATTTCAAGTCAACTAGGATAGGTTCCGCTAAGTTTAACTCATAGTTATAGGTTTTAAGCCAATTCCCTTCAATGTATAAATTACTTACCTTTTCAACAAACCTTTTGTAAATGGATCCACTAGGTTGTCACTTGACTTCACAAACTCAATTGATATTATTCAACTAACAAGTAATTTCTTCACTATATTATGTATACGATGCATGTGTCGTGACTTACCGTTATATATATTATTCTTAGCCCTTATAATAGCTGCTTGATTATCACAATGGATACATAAGGTAGGTACAGGCTTTGGCCACATAGGAATATCCTCTAAGAATTGACGAAGCTGCGCAGCTTCATCCCCTACTAAATCTAGAGCTGTAAATCTCCACCACTAAGTATAAGCAGATACCAACTTGTTGAATATGACTCGTTAGAGTCTGATATCCAATTTGCATCACTATAACCTTCAAGTGTAGCTGAATGCCTTGTGTAATACATCCCATAGTTTATAGTATGTTTTAAATATTGTAAAACCCTACTCAATGCTTCCCAGCGATCTAGTCCAGGGTTTATAGTATATCGGCTCAGTTTGCTAATAGCATAAGCAATATATGGTCTCGTACATTTCATAATATCTATTAGACTGCCGATTATTCTTGCATACTCTACTTGAGAAATAGGTTGACCACTATGTTTAATTAATTGACGACTATTTTCATTTGGTGTTTGAACACCACGACAGTTGAATTTATTAAAAAATTTAAGCACAATCTTTATATAATGTGCTTGAGACAACGCAAGTCCCTGTGGTGTTCTGATAATCTTTAAGCCAAGAATAATATTAAAAATTTTAAGCACAATCTTTATATAATGTGCTTGAGACAACGCAAGTCCCTGTGGTGTTCTGATAATCTTTAAGCCAAGAATAATATTAACAACACATAAGTCCTTTTCGATGTTCCTAGACAACATTTTTTTCGTGGACATAATAATATTGATATTAGTCCCCATAATGAGAATGTCATCTACATGCAGACACACAATTACATGTTCACCATTAATGCTTTTAATATAGACACATCTATCGCATTCATTTATTTTGAAGCCATTCCTCATCATGACTCCATCAATTTTGTCATACCACTGTAAAGGTGCTTGTTTCAATCCATAAAGGGATTTAACTAGTCGACGCACTTTATTTTTTTGGCCTTTGACTATGAACCCCTCAGGTTTGTTCATATATATTAATTCATTTAATTCACCATTTAAGAATGTCGTTTTAACATCAATTTGATGTATTTGAAGTTCATGCACTGCTACAATGGCTATCAACATTCGAATGTAAGTTATTCTTGTGACTGGTGAATATGTATGAAAATAGTCCAAGCCTTCTTTTTGCCTATACCATTTGGCAACAAGTCTGACTTTGTACTTATCAATGTAACCATCAAGTTTCATTTTTTGCTTGAATACCCACTTGCAACCTATAGGTTTGTTGCCAGGGGGAAAATCGATCCACTAATTTCCAAGTGTTGTTATGCATAATAAAGTCTATCACACTCTACACAACCTTTTATCACCTAGGAGCTTCAGGAGTAGTCATGGCCTCCTTGAAAGTTTAAGGCTCATTTTCTATCATGTATGATAAAAAGTATTTTCCAAAATATTTTGAAATTTTAACTCTGTTCCCACATCTTGGTAATTCTGTATTATAATCAAAACTTTCAGGAGTGGTACATTGATCACTACTAGAGTCAACCTCTGTTATTCTCTTAAGAGGATTCACAATATCACTCTTTTTGTATAGAAATATATTTTCAAAAAATATAGCATCACAAGATTCAATGATACTATTAGCATGCACATCATTGATTTTAGATTTATACACAAGAAATCTGAATGCACTATTATTATTGGTGTTGCCAATAAATATACAGTCAACAGTTTTAGGCCTCAAGTTAGACATTTTCAACAATGGTACTTGTGTAGGGATTTCATACAATAACTATAATCAATAATTGAATATGTAAAGTATTTTACTAACCTCTCTTCTCCAGCTTTAGCAAATCCTTTTGTTCTTGAGTGGAGTCTTCCATTAGATTGGCTGCAGACCTTAATGGGATAAATTTTTGTATTGTAGCCTCCAAAAGGGACTTCTCACCTATTTAACCTGATAGGGCTTGAGTAGTCTTCCTATTATACCCTCAAACCCTAATAAATAGTAATATTAGGTCCCACCAACCTTAACTTGGTATAACAATTTGGCACAGTCAATAATACCTATACGACCTATTAGCATGTGTGCCCGTGAACCGGAAGTTAAAATATTGAGTAGTGCTTGTATAGATGGAGGATCTAACAATCTTCTACCCGACGCTAACTCGATTTTTTACAAGAAAAAAATTTAGCCAGATTCACAGTTTTATGAAAAAAAGAAGGTCATCCTTTGTCGAAGGCAATGTTACATCGAACTTGACTGTCACTTTACAACTAAAAAAATGACTAACACAATTTACAGAGAAATGTTGGTCAGACCTTTAAGCACATGCTTAATTCATAGCGTGGACATCGGGGTAGCAACCTTAATAGCTTTCGAATGTAATTTCTTAACTGGTGGAGTTTAGCGTGCAAATGGCAAATGTACACTATAATGATGTATTGGTACATTTCCATTAGTGTCCTGTAATATGTATTTACCAAACATATTTCATTTCAATATTTAAGCAAGCCATCATACGAAGACCATCGCTCATACTGAAATGAAGGCCAAAGGATGTGGAACCTACCCATATCCAGGTCAAGCAAACTTGAGAAACCTTTCAGTATTCTCTATAGGAACTTGATACTTAGACAACCGTCATGTGATGAAATTACTCATTTCTAAAATTTTATTGTAATTGCATAATTTAAATTGAATATGTGCACATATAAAATGGATCCAAATTAAATAGCAGCTAAATAATCAAAATCAAAATAGAATGTCGACAAAATGATAACTGGGAACAACTCTCACAGAGATAAAAAAAAATCCTAATCCAAGAGTAGTAAATAAAATAAATTAATAACTACTCCCATAAAAAAGAACGATCTTTAAATAGACTCCAGTAATCTCAAACGAGTAACATGTCCCCTGAAGGCTGATATCGGAAGTCCTTTAATAAGCGGATCATCAATCATCTTTAATATCGACAAATTAGGAATCGCGATAATCTGTTTCTATAATTTATCAATGACAACGTGATACTTAATGTCAATATACCTATTATCCATAGTCATATTATCATTTTTAACATATTTGAAAACTGCCTCATTGTCGCAAAAAAACTCGCAACGGTCTAGAAATTGAATCAACAACCTTCAACTTATAAATAAACTGCTTGAGCCATACAGCCTGTCGAGAAGCCTAAAAAAAGGTGCATACTCTACTTCCATAGTTGAGGAAGCTACAAGAGACTGTTTGACACTTCTCCACGAGATAACACCATGAGCAAGCATAAAAATATAACCAGAAGTAGACTTCTTGTCATTTTTGTCCCCTACAAAATCTGAGTCAAAGTAGCCCAAAACCATGAGCTCATCTGATCTCCTATAAACCAATCTGTAGTCTCTAGTCCTCTTTAAATAGTGAAGAACCTTCTTGGCTGCCTACCAGTGAATAATAGAAGGGTTCTGTTGGTACCTTCCTAATATCCCAACAACAAAACTGATGTCGGGTTTCATACATATCATGTCATACATGAGGATACCAACAACTGAAGCATACTCCTTAGCGATGTCTGGAGAAACTAACTTGTGTGGCATTGTCTTCCTGAAAATATCTCTCTTGACAGCAGGGACTTCACCTGCATTGTAATCCTGCATGCCATACTTCTTCAAAACTTTATCGATATATGTACTCTGAGATATGCCAAGTATCCATCTGGTCCTATCTCGTTCAATCTTGATGTCAATAACATAACTGGCTTCTCTCATATCCTTCATATCAAAATACTGAGATAAGAAGGCTTTCCTCTTCTAAAGAAACTGAATGTCACTGCTAGCGAGTAAAATATAGTCAACGTACAAAACCATAAATATAAAATGTCTCCCACTCTGTTTGACGTATGTACAATGATCCATTTTGCACTCAAAACAATCGTGGTTCGAAACCCCCTCATGAAACTGTAAGTACCACTACCTAGACGCCTACTTGAGACTGTAGATAAAGCGATTAAGCTTACAAAATAGTCAAACCTTCCCTTCGGTCTCAAAACCTTCGGGTTAGTGCATATAAATCTCCTTGTTGAGACGTCCACTAAGAAAAGATGTCTTGACATCCATCTGATGAAGCTCCAAGTTAAAATGCACCGTAAAAGCCAAAATTATCTGTAATGAATCCTTCTTCAAAACTAGTGAGAAAGTCTCATCAAAGTCAATTCTTGGACGTTATTTGAAACCTTTCGCAACAAGTCTCACTTTGAAATGTTCAACCTTCCCCTCAAAATCACGTTTGGTCTTAGGAATCTATTTACATTAAACTGTCTTCGATCCTTCAGGTAATGGTGTCAACTCCTGCACATAGTTGTGAAACATAAAATCCATCTCCTCCATCATGGCATTACGCCACTGATTTGCATAACAACTAGCCAAAGTCGTTCTAAAAGATAATGGATCCTCAAAGTGAAATAAATCCCCTTCAACTGAATAAAGATGGTAACATGAAGAAATTGTTGAACGCCTCTCTCTAGAGGATCTTCGAATAGGAAAAAGAGGCTGGGATGGAGGTGGAACGATAGGAAGCTGAACCGGAGTAGGTGGAGGATAAAATTGAGAGAGAACTAGTACTACGACAAGGTCTAGAATAATACATGGGCCTGAAACCGTACTTGTCGCAATGATAATATCATATAAACACGGAAACATAGCATCACTGATCAAAATAGTAGTTCGACTCCAAGTTTCAAAACCCTCCTTAAAGACAACCCCTTTATGAATAGTACTGATAAAGTGATTTTCCTCTTCCATGAAATGGGCCTGAGCACACTCAGTAATCTACATGGGTTGAGAAGGACAATAAAACCTGAATCCTTTCAATCTCTTTAGGAAACCAACGAAGAAACAACCAACAGTCCTCGAATCTAACTTTTTGATATTCGGGTTAAACAATTTTGCCTCTGCAGGATAACCCCAAACACGCAAGTGATTAAGACTAAGATTTCTCTCAGTTCATAGATGATAAGGATTAACTGGAGCATAACAAGGAGGAAATCGATACTGAATATAGACTGAATAGCGTAAGCACTTTCCCTATAAATTCACAGGTAAACCAGTATGACATAACATGCTAAGAACCATGTTTTAATAAGTTTGATTACGGTGTTCACAAACACCATTTTTCTTTGGTGATCCAGGGGTATTGTACTAGGCTACAATACCCTGATCCTTTAAATACTAATAGAATGGTCCCAAATGTGTACCGTCTTGATCAATCTTACCATAATACTTGTTTCCTCTATCTGATTGGACAACCTTGATCTTTCGATCTAACTGCTTCTCAACCTCTAACTGGAAAGTCTTAAATACATCAAGTAATTCAGACTTCCGATAGATAAGAAAAACTTAGGTATAACGAGAGAAATCATCAATGAAGGTGATAAAATATTGATGACCACCAAGGGATAGAGTAGGAAAAGGTCTACATATATCTGTATGAATCAGCTGTAAATGGTCTACGCTACAAGTATAGTCAAATTTTCTGATCTTGGTCAATTTTCCATGAATGTAATCGATGCAAGTCTAAAAATTAGAGAAGTCCAAATCACCGAGAACCCCATCGCGAACCATAATCACAAACTTCTTTCTAGAAATGTGTCCTAGTCGTTTGTGTCATAACATCAAAGATTGCCTAAAAACTTTAGAATGTTTAGAAGTAGATAAAATACTAGCTTCATCAAATAAACATAATAAAGAAGTCTCAAATGAATGATCATGATATAGACGATATAACCTATCAACTAGTAAACCAGAACCAATAATGGAATCATGATGAATAATGTGAAAACCACCATGTCTAAAATTGGAAAAATAATTGAAAGAGTACAACTGAGAAACTAAAACTAGATATCGTCTCATCGATGGAACATAAAAGGTGTTTGTGTCTAAAGCCAAGTAAAAAATGCCAACGAACATAATGGGAAAGCTTCTAGCATCTCTCGAGAAAAACTACTCCTCAGGCCTTGTCGGTCGCCTGCTGATGAACTCCTGTGGAAAATTTAAAATATGAACAATTGCCCCAAAATCTAACCACCAAGAATTAGTGGGAACATCAACCAAATTGGATTCAAAGCAAACATAAATAAAACTAATACCTCATTTTTTAGTCAGCCACTTTTTGCAAGAATGACAGTCCTGTTTCACATGACCTTTCTTCTTGCAAAAGTAACACTCTATAACTAATGAAGTAGTTACTAACGTAGTCGCATTCTGCTTCCCATTCCCATTCCCATTCCCTGAATGAGAACTATACCCTGGACCAGACTTGAAAACAAAATCTTTATAAAACCATGATTTTTGAATTTCTTTTTTCCTTGAGAATTGATGGACCTCTTTGTGAAAGTAGTCAGATGAACTATTTCTATTTTACCTTTCTTCTATCGTTCTTCCACAGAGACCAATACTACAATCAACTAATTCATTTCCCAAGTCTTCTCCTGATTCTGGTAGTGAACATGGAACATCTCAAAATAAATTAGAAGAGGCAAAACTGCTAAGTGAACCATCAACGTATCATCAATAGTGAGACTGAGTTCTTTCAAGGTAAGAACTAACTTAGAGATCTTAAGAATGTCCGAGCACACATTTCCACTTCTGTCATACTTTAGCGATAAAAGTTGAGATAAGTTATTGTATTGTCTTCCCTTGACGGAACCCTCAAATTGTTTCCTAATGACATCTAACAGTTCCTTTACGGTACCTTTCTCAACGATACCACCGCATAATAGGATCGATGGAAGAAAAAATGATGAGATTTGCCATTTTATTGGCTTTAACCTAATTTGCATATACCACTTTCTCAGCATCAGAAGACGTATCTGTGAGATCCGCGGGTTTGACTTCAGTGAAAACAAAATTAAAATCAAGGTAGCCTAGGGCAATCTAGAGTTTGAGCTTTCAGTTGGAATAGTTAGAGGTCATCAAGGTCTTAATATTAGTCAGTTAGTTCTGGATCATAGGGTCCATAGCTGCATGAACCAAAGACTTATATTAGGAAGTGTAAAAATTAAAATAAATTATGCACATTTAACTTGATCTATTAAAGATTTATAACTTAATGTATTTAATCTCGATCCTACTTGGGGTTAGGATGGTCGATTCAGAGTGTATATTATATTTAAGGTATTAAATTTTCACTCTACTGGTACAACGATATATTATTGACTCCTTCCTTTGGGTGGTAATTTGACATACATTGCCCCCTAGTTGGTAATCACTCACACTCAAAACTAGACTGACCACTTATAGTTTGACTCGAGACACTTCCTCACTTTTAGGCTGAGGGTTATCTTCATCTCCCCATACCATGTAGCTTATCTTGACCCACTAATTAATTATAAGTTTCTTAGCCTCCATTGGGTGGTCTAATTATTTTAAGTTTAATTAGTGCAAAGTAGTCTTAATGAGACTTTACTGGAGAGTCTCAAAATTAAGAGAAACGTTCAACTCCATGGACAAAACTCATTTAGGCGTATTGACCCGTTTTATATCCTACCTTCCTAACGACTACTTGATCTCACTTAATTCCCATTGGAGAACCTTGGGAATTAAAGCCCTATATCATTAATAATTTATCATAGCTTATGATAGATATTATTATCCAATTAATAATAAATATTAATGATTTATTGCTTAAATTACTCAATACTGCTTTATAGTAATTCCTTAAGAGAGTCGCCTCATGATAAAATATACCTGAACTTTGAGTTTTTTTATTAAAGTTGGCAATATTCACTAACTTAGGGTAATTTTTAACGAGAGAGGATTCCCCAATACACCAATTTCCCTACACACCTCCTATACTCTCTCATCACCGCATACCAATCTGACCTGACAACTTACTCAATTATTTTTAAGAGGGAAAAATGGTATGATATGGATAAATTTGAAAAAAAAACTGCTCTCCGTGACTCACTCCCGCAACTCACTCCCAACTCACTTTCACTCTCACTCACAGACTGCCTCTCTATCAATCAACTCTCACTCAATCACTCCGACAACTTGCCCACATTCACTCTCTCCCTCTGTCAATATCTCTCTCTCAGTCACTCTCTTGCTCACTTACTCTTTATCTGTCGGTGATTCTAAACCTCGTAGTACTATCATCATACACTGGATTTTGAAGCTATAAATCAGAGGACTGTCATCATACACGTGCTCTTGATTAACCAGGTAATCGAATGCATTCCCTTCAAAGGATGACTATTCCTAATTTAAGGTTTTTTTTTTTTAAATTTCCCGCGCAATCCGTTACACCTTTTTTTGTTTGTTTCTTTTACCAAATTTTTGACAAATTTCCTCAAATCTTAGGATTGAAGCATAACATTGACAAATTACTAACTCTAGGTTGGGTGAAAAGAGGGAAAAATTATCGATGTCTAATTAATTGACAATAATTGCAATTATATTGAGGAAATAATTGTCGAATCTGGTTAATTTTAGAACGTATTGTCGATAGATGTGTTGTTCAACAATTAATATTGTCGATACATTTGTTGTTCGACAATTTATATGTCGATACTTCTAAAATCGATAATTTCTAGTAAAAATTTGTCGATTTTTTCTCATATCAACAATATTGCAAGGATTAATTATCAATTTTTAGAGTTGTCGATAATTTTTTACTTTGACAATTTCAGTGTTTAAACTAATTCAATGCATTTCTCAGTACCTAATTTGAGTTTCATATGCAGGATGGCACCAAAGAAGAAAGTTCCAGAGTTGATATGCCCAACAGCCTCGCATTGAAAGAGGCTAATTGAAGAGTGAGAAGATCCCTCGCATCTAAATTTTAATCAACCTCCTCGCATGCCTGCCAAAAGGAGCAAAACTGATTCTACTAGGGCAGAAGAAAGTGGGAGTGTCCCTCAGGTGGCAGTGACACCTGAAGAAGTCAAGGATGTTGAAAGTCCTTCTAGAAAGTGGGAGTGTCCCTCAGGTGATTCGCAAGTATCTATTTCTAGTACAGATTATTTCTATCGCAATCCAGCAGCTCCTGCGAATGATACTCTACAGTATGAACCTTTTCTAAACTCTGCAATTGAAGACGAAGTACAAGATACAAGAACCACTGACAAGATACAAGATACAAGAAGGTATCTAGGATGACAGCAACCATGACTCAAGTGAGTCAGATGCAGATGAATATAGCCCCAGGGACACCAGCTTGTTAACGAGCTTCCAGACACACAGAGCGAAATCCCTAGCTCTTGGACAGGTAATCCCATGTTTTAGTAGCTAATTATTTTAGACTTCATCCCAATTCCTGCAATGTTCCCATGTCCCCTTCTTTTATTTAGACAATGATTTCATTAATGGATTATATTTATAGGACTCCGGCCGTCTTTGGATGTTTCACCACAATCCTACTTGGGACATTGGGAAGGAGGTGGAGAAGGTCCAAAGTTTGGTGAATCCGCAAGGGCTTGGCAAAATTGGAACCATTTCATACATACACTACAACGCAATATTGATTTCAGCTTTCGCCGAGCGTTGACATCCAGAGACCAACAGTTTTCAATTCAAATGGGGCGAGATTACTATCACGTTGGAAGATGTGTAGAGATTAATTGGGTTGAGAGTTGGTGGTGATATGACAGTTGATCAAGGGAAGTGAGGAGTTACTAATGTAAAACAAGCTTTTAGAGATTGTTTTTACCAAAGCGATCAAGTTTACTTTGATCTCAAGGCTGGAGGTGCAGGGATATCTCTTTCACTGGTGAAGATGGTCAATTTCTTCGCCTCCAAGGTTAGAACAAACGAAGCAGCAGAGGTATCTTCTTCCTCTGAACCCCCGAGATTGTCTTCTCGAGTAGTTGCAAAAGCATACATGTTGTATATTTTAGGATCCTTTCTTTTCCCTACCAAGAAAGGAATAGATGTGTCGCCAAAGAATCTTAATTTCTTTGAGTCCAAGAACTCATATATTACATGTCACGGGGAGCTGCGACGTTGGCACACCTGTATTACAGCTTAGGTGCTTCTTCGAGAGTGAATGCTAAAGCTCTTGTATGTTGTACTATATTGCTAGAGGTGAGTGTATGCATATATTTATTGGTTTCGTTGATGGTCTGTTGCCTTCTGTACGTTGTAATTGAAGGTTTTTTAATTTTTATAGTCTTGGATATTCGAGCACTTCCCGAAACTCCCCGGAATTCCAAAACTAAATGATTCCCGTGCTCCTAAGTACTGTACGAGGTGGTCTTGGAGTAGAATGACAAGCGATAGATCTGGTGAAATTTTTTAAAAGATATTTAGAGAAGCGCTGGACAATTATAGGCTTAAGGATGTAAGTTCCCTTTAACATTTGTTGGATTAATTCTCCGTTATAGTACCAGGCATTTATAGTTGTAAATTGTCGAGATTTTATAGTACAGTTGAAATTGTCGAGCATTCAAAATGTTTGACAATTTCATAGTCATTAACTGTCGATTATATGAGTTATCGACAATTTCATGTACTATATTGTCGAACATTTGTCAAATCGACAATTTCACAACCATCTATTATAACTAATTGTCAAGCATTGGTCATATCGACAATTTCACAATCATCTATTATAACTAATTGTCAAACATTTGTCAAATCGACAATTTAACAACCATCTATTATAACTAATTGTCGAACATTGGTCAAATCGACAATTTCACAATCATCTATAATAACTAATTGTCGAACATTGGTCAAATCAATAATTTCACAATCATAATCGACAATTTATATTATAACTAATTATTGATCCTCCTTTCGTGTTCTAGGTCGTCTGGGACCGTACGTGAAGAAGAGAGCAGACAGACATGTGTTCAAAAAAGTTGCTAGTTTTACCAGTTTTATTCGTTGTCCTGAACACATTGAGGCGTACTATCCTAACAGAGTAAAGCGCCAGTTCAACCGAAGGCAATGTGCCTAGGAATCCCATTTGTCTCGAGGATAGTGGTTTACGTTTTGCTGTTGAACCATGCGCATACAAACCAAAGTATGAATGGGTGGATCTATTATCTAGAGGGAAATGGAAGGACTCTTTAATTACGAGGGGGAGAAAAGTATATAATGGAATCCCCGCCTGTGTTGAAGGGTACTATAAATGGTTCAAAAGTGTTTCATTCATCAAAATTTTCCCTACTACAGTTAATCTTGACGAAAATAATGATTGGATAATATTGAGCGATGGTGATGCTGTTGGTGGCGGTGTTGGCAATCCTGTTGGGGGTGGAGTTGGCGGTGGTCTTTCGTAATGTGAACATGTGAGTATTGTTATTATAGTGTTTGCCCCTTAGAGTAGTACATTTGTTTTTTCTTCTAATATGCTTCTACTCTTTTACAGGTTGAGGGCCAAAATGAAGATATATCTCATTTGGAAGAGAAGATCTCCAACTTGAAGTTAGTGAAGGAGGTGGCAGACCGGGTAAAATCTGAATTGCTCGAGGCTATGAAGTTGAAGGTAGGCACAAACTCTCCTCACCTTTTAACTAATATTGTCACACTAGTACTCACATTCAATGTAAATTGTTTTAAACTAAAGTTCAAATGCATCATAGTCAATTATTGTCGATTTTAATGATAATCGACAATTTATAGTCTTTTTTTGTCAATAGTAAATAAAATTGATAATTTACAGTATTTTATTGCCGATTATAAATAAAATTGACAATTGAATGGTAATTTATTGTCGCATATAAATGCAATCGACAATAATCATGGTAAGTTATTGTCGTCTACTTATAAAATCGACAATTCCTCATCACTCAATGAAAATTTGTTTCAATTTATTTGCCTTACTAATTAATTTGTTAGTGACTTCAATTAATTTATTGCCCTTACTATTACAGATAAATGAATATGAAAGATTGATAGAGTCAAATGACAGATTGCAACCCGGCCTTCAGGCGAAGCAAGTGCTCAACACGATATGCGAAAAAGACTTCAGCGAAATATAAAAGAAGTTGAATGACAAGGTATTCGTAGTTTTTTTTCCTTTAGTTCACCATTTTTTACCATTCCCTCCTTTATGTGTTGTTCATAAATTCCATACATGTTTGTTATCAGAACTTGGAGTACAATTCACTGAAGGAAACCAATAAGAAGTTGTCAGAAGATGTTTGTTCATTGAAGAAGTCACTTATAGATTTGAACGTACAATTACAAAAGAAAGTAAGTACTATGAAGGTCCCTACTATAAATGTGAAAGATAAACAAGTTTATTGAGAGTTATTCATTTATTGGGAAGTACTCATTTGTGATTGATAATAGGTGGACGAGTGTGAGACCTTGGCTTCTATCAATGAGAAGTTGATGGAAGAAGTTGTTACTCAAGAACCACAACCCTTAGCGGTGAGTAGGAAATATTATATAAAGGAATATAGTACATCAAAACTAATATGCTACTTACTAATTGTTTCATGATTATCCTTCTTTTTATCTGCAGCTAAATCTGGTTTCACACTCAGACGCAAACGTTGATGGAGTCCAAGACTGGAAGCAGAAGTATGACGAGTTAAGCAAAAAATACGAAGAAGCACAGAGGAAGTTGAGTGAGAGAGATAGGAATGTAAGTTGATTTAGAGGAGAGTTTCGATGTCAGTGGATTTTTGGAGGAGAGTTAAATTTTTGTTAGAGGAGATTTTCTACGACAATGAAATTTTTGATATATGCCTTTAAAATATTTTCAACATTTTTTATAAAGGAGTAACAATTAGCAATATTGTTAAGTTGTTTGTCTTTTTTTAACGATTTAAACATATTATTGTCGAAATCGACATATTATTGTCGATATCGATATTTAATTGTCGATATCGACATATTATTGTTGATTTTGACAATAATATACAGTGTCACAGTAGTACTAATAATCGACAAATTTATTGTCAATTTTAATTCATTTCGACAATTTAATATCGTCAAATAAGATACTCGACAATATAAAAATTGATATAATCATTTTAAATTACGAAATTGTCGATAGAGGTATATATCGATAATTAATTTGTTGATTCTAGCTAGTTCTTATGTACTCTAATTTTGTGTGTTTTAACTGTTTATGTATTTCTAAACCCATGTTTGATAGGTGAAGGCTACTCATGACAGGTGGTACGCTAAATATATTCACGAAACCAACAGGCTTATAACTTGACGTGTGACTTAAACTTTTCCTTTCACCAAATATTAATAATATATCTCATAACAGGCCATATAATATTCAGGAAGCCAAACTGACGATATCAGAAGATATGAGATTCAATCTTCAAACTGACAATAATGAGTGGGTGCTTACACCTTTGCTATCCATCGCTTGTACTTCAGTTTTAAATTACTTTGTTTAAATTTCTAACTCTCGTGGTTCTGTTTGCGATGCAAGGAGTGTGGCGCATGGCACTAAAAGGTGTCATTGAAGGAAGGGAAGGAGATTTTCAAGATCCTGAAGACCCGACATGGAAGGAACAAGGTCGGCAGTTTACTAAACTTTTAAATATTTCTCAAGAGGCTCTAAAAGGGAAATATCATGATGACTTGACCTTAGAAGGGGGGGAGTATAACAAGATGATTGAATCGAGGTTGAACAAGATTGATGTTAAAATCAAGCTAAGATGTACTTTGTTTCAACTATTTAATTGGTTCCAACTGGATATACGCGATGTTAAAAGGGATGGGAATACAGCGTTTAGGATTACTGCGCCATATGCATATCAGAGCCAATTGAAGTTCTTGAATGTGAAGCAGTCCTTGTGTACCTTAATGACTAAGAAGCCCTCTTATTAGAAGAGCCTGTTCAGTCAAACATTGGATGTAGCTTTCAATGATTTGGGAGAGAGACGTTATGATACTTTTCTATGGGCGTTTAACTTTAGTGGTGTGTTTGTGGAATATTTGTATATGGGTCATTTGTTGGCAACACATTACGAGAAGGTGGTGATCTTCATCTACAACAAGGAGGCCCTAACATTTTTACCCATGTTCTGTGCCAAAGCAAACGACAAGATTAGCAAATTTGAGAGGTTTGAAAACATTCTTGCTGATAGCTCAAAGTATTGGTAGGTTGGGATGACATCTGATAAAAACTTTGTGAAATTAAAGACCAAGTACCTATCACCTATTCCTCCGATTTTTATACTATGATGGGGACATCTGCAATTGGAGATTCCAGATGATTTTAAGAAGGAATCTGTTAATACCTATTTTGACCAGCCAAACCAAGCTTGGATGAAGTTGATGAAAGATAACAACGTTAATTCACAAGATTTTAGCACAAACGATTTGTTTTCTTGAATGTTGTACATATTTTTTTCTCTTTTTATGATCTATAGTTTTCGTTCGCATAAATCTATGTATATTTTTTGTAGCTTCAAAATATTTTTAATTGTCGATGGGTCCCATTGTGGAGTTTATGGTGCAGTAGACAGATGGAATTGTTGATTTTACGCAAATTTGACAATTAATTGTCGAGTTCAACATGAATTCGATAATTAATTGTCAAAATCACAGGGAAATCAACAATTAATTGTCGAATTCACCATAAATTGTCAAGTATACAATTGTCGAGTTCAATAGTAAATCTACACTTAATTGTCGATTTCCCTGTGATTTCAACAATTAATTGTTGAATATAAAAAATGTTCGAGAATAAAAACTATGCTACTTTGAAGCTAAAAAAACTAAAGTAATTACTCTATGAAACACAACAATAATTGGATTTTCCCACGATAATAGTAATTAACAGAGGGACAAAAAAACACACTACTTACAACTAGGGGAACAACTAGTTACGACTGAAACGGCCACCAGCGCAAACATTACGCGTTGTTCCTCGCCGCAAGTGCATCTTCTTCCCTCGCCATCATCTCGGCTCGATTGATGAGACTAACGACACGTTCCTGCGGAGTCACAATCACAAACTATTGCTGATAATGGTAGATATAGTCTTCCCTACACACCTTTGCTTCCTTCTCACTCAAATCTGGATAATACGCCTCAAAAGGATGCACGTTGACAGTTTTCAAACCAAAGTATCATTGCACCAACTCGTTATACTTGTCATGCACACGACGGTTGAATGCTTCCCCACGAGTTTGAGACCTAGTTCTAGCCATCTTAGCATAAAAAAGAAGGAAGAAACAAGAAGGGAAGGAATGTGAACCTCCTCAACTAACACATTTAGTATTTATAGTAGGGTTGGGGAATTTAAAACTATAACAATATTAAGTGCATTGTTATCAGTGCAGTGGTATCAATGGCATATCAATGCAGTGTTGCAGTGTTCAACTCAGGCTCTCTCCATTTTAGTTTAACGAAGTTAATATTGATAAAAATGTAAACTTAAGTACAATAATAAGGGAAGTCCCAAGGATGTAGACAAACATGTAAGCATATAAAGCTATTCAGCAACTCCCTACACCATGATAGTTTGATTGTGCGTCTCTTCCATCATTTGTGTTGTCCCCTACGTATGAAATACAAATAAATTTGAAATCTCATATTCAGCATATGTTATTGTACAAGTTGGTAAGAAATACTTATTTCTTGTATTAGATTACTCACCAGCTTCTGCTTTTTGAAACAATAATTTAATTTATGGGTAAGTTTGTTTGGCATGGCTACTAAAGACTCCATACCCTTTGTATGTCATCTTCTTCTTTTCATCAGCTATCTCCATTCCGCCCTTCCCTCAGGCACCTTTCTTTTGATCATCTTTTGAACGGCCTTTGGTTTGTGCTACAAGAGGATCCAAAATAGAAGCTAAAGACATCACTGTCTCAGTTAATGGAGTTGACATTGAAGGATCTGAACCTGAGAGTTGGGAGAGAGATGCATCGTACACATCTAGGTGCAACTCCAGCTCGTCTAGCCTTAAAATTGCATATTCGAAGTTTATTTTATTCTTTGATGCCCTCTTAAAAAGGTTTGCTGCTCGAAGTGAAAGGTTGTTATGGTATAAGGGTTTCCTCAAGTTCTCTCTACCTAAGAGACTATCGTCGTATGATAGGGAATATTTGTTTGTACCAATCTTCCACCTTGGCAGAATGAATACATCTGGAATTTGGAGAACATCAAATTTGGAGAAGACCTTGAAGAGATGACGGCATGGCAGACCTACATACTCGAGCAACTTTCATTTGTAATGGCCTGTCAGGCTGGCCAAGTCTATCTTCAGCTTAAAACTTTCAGGCGGTCCGCTATGTGACTTCACAAGTATTTCCCTAACATTGTTGTCTATGTTATTTTCAATTGCTGCAAAACGAACAGTCTGATTGGACTTGCCGATATCTATGGAAAATCTGCCTCGTATAAATCTTTGCTGCATGTTTTAGTAGAGCCTGATGAGGTTCGACTTGCCGATATCTATGTTAGGATTGGAAGTCCTCTTCCTTCTCTCTTTCAAATGTGTCAAATAGAGTTATTTCATATTTCATAATGAAACTGTACAAACCAGTTGAAAGAAGCAGCCAACCATTGAAGAAATTGTTTTTTGACTCGCTTCGGCCAGTCGTAGTCATGCTAGCATAGAAAGTACCTCTATTCCACAAAGGTATCCATCTTTCTCTTATATTAAATATCCCTTGCATCCAATTATTGTCATCAAGATTACGTTTTTTCATAAGCTCATTCCACTGTCTATCGAACTCTGCAGGATCATATGTGTTGTAGATAATTGAATCCATATCAGTTTTGAATGAAGATGGATCCCGATAAACATGTCCAATTTTTTTAGGAAACTTGTGCATGATGTGCCATAAGCAGAGCCGATGTTTGGTGTTTGGGAACACCTATGAGAAAATATAGAACATTAATTGCCGACTTCCTGGCTTGCGATAATTTAAATTGTCGAGGTCATGATTTTTGACAATAATAATTGTCGATTTCATGATTTTTGACAATATTATTGTCGACTTTGTGGATTTCGTCAATTTACTCGACAATTCCTGTAATAATAAAACTGAATAAAAAAATACAGATATTAGAGAAAATAAACTGTCAACTTCGACAATTTATTTATCGACTTTGACAATTTAGTTCTCAACTTTGAAAATTTAGTTGTCGACTTCGACAATTTATTTATCGACTTTGTGTCTTACGAAAATTAAATTGTCGACTTTATTATTATCGACAATTTAATTGTCAAAATCCACATAGTCAACAAAGAAATTGTCGATTTCATGATTTTCGGCAATATAATTGTCGACCTTGAGGATTTCAATAATTTACTCCACAATTCCTGTAATAATTACACTGAGACTAACCTTGGGAATGATGGTACCAATTACAACGTCTTGATCAGTGATAATAGTCGTCGGATGTTTATTGCTCATCGCCTTTAGCCATGTATGGAATAACCAAGTAAAGGTGGTCTCTTGGTCATTCCTCAATAGAGCACATCCGAATTGGATTGTTTGGTTGTGGTTATTTATTCCCGAGAATGGAGCAAATGGCATCTTATAAATGTTTGTCCTATATGTGGTGTCAAAAGTCACCACATCCCCAAAAGCCTCATACGCCATTCGGGATCGGCCATCTATCCAAAAAAAATTAAGTGCTCTGTCATCATCATCGAGCTGAATGTCAAAGTAGAACATGGGATCTATGATTTTCTTTTTCTTGAACCAATCCAATACATCCTACACATTACCGCTCGATAGATGTTCCTTATTAACCTTGGCTTTGTGGTTGTAGCAATCATGTTTGTTGAAGCTCTTGTCTCGAGCAGGCACCTTGCTTACTGAGATGTTGTGCAGCCTAAAAGTCTCAGTTAGGTTTTTTGCAGGTTCAGGAAAGAAATGATTAATCTTCATACGGTGGTGGTTGCGAGGTGATACAAGTTGGTGGTTAAGCACATCTGAGAAAGTGGTAACAACAAATTTACCAAGTTTTTCTCTCCAATTGATGTTCAAAGTAGTCTTACACCTACATTGGTAAGAAGATCGCTTCATTCCATCTTATTCACTTGTATCAGAAGTTTTATTTTTCTTCGACAAACCGTTGCTCAAACAAGTAAATGTTACTCGTCCTATCTCTTCGGATCTTGGTCATTTTTTAGTGCTGCGCTTCTTTATGAAAAACCCTTGCTTCCTTCCATATTGCTCATAAAAAAAACTTACGTCATCCACTGTATCAAAAGTTTGGCCTTCATACGGCGTATCTACAAACAAAGAATCAATGGTACAATCAAGTGTTCCAGAACCCACACCCGACGTACCTTCGTTGGCAGCCCTTGTTAGTCATTCATCTCTAATTATCTTTGACCACTCTGGTTCAACAAAATCTTCCATGTTATTATCCTGTCATATAGGAGGATTTATTAGATACAATCTCATTAATCAAATACATCCATACCGTCAAACGAACATGGGAAAATATGGAATCAAAAGTGACAGACAACTAACCGCAAATAAATACAAAAAAGGCAATACTTCCCTTACATAACAACAACTTTAATTATATAGGATTTTATGGGTCACAGTTGTACATCATATATGTCATTAGATTGTTCAATACATACACTACACTAACAAACCCAAGATCACTAAGTACAGTCTACAGGTCCCCAATCCCAAACATATTCCATTCAATCAGATTCTTCGGAAGATCACTCCTGGCAGGTTTCCAGCTCTTCAACAAATCTATGTGTGCTTGCCTTTCTCGTTCTGCAGCTTCCAATATTTCCATATGTAAAACTATTTGGGACCAAAATAGGTCATCTACCTCTTCATTATGGGGAGAGACTAGGGGAATTACTTCATTATTGTAGCCATCAAGTTCCCCACCAAAATACCCACAGAATAAATTACACACCCATTCAATAAACCCCATATCTGAAATATAAACAGGTTTCACTGAGTAATATTGTCGACACCCCCCTAAATTGACAATTTTTTGTCAATTTCTGGGGTTGTCGATAATATTATTATCGATCTTAGATGTATTCGATAATAATTTTATCGATGCATTGGGTTTACGATAATTTAGTCATTAATTATTGTCGACTTATTCAATTTTGACAATTTAACTGTATAACCTTTGTTGATTGTTGTGTTGTACGACACTCCTAAATTTTTGTATGGTGGCATTTTGACAATAACATGTCGACTATGTAATATACAAAACTTTTTAAATTTATAGATAAGAAATTTGTACAGGACTCACCTGTTGGTAGATGTTGGGATGTTGGGTTTGTTGGTAGATGTTGGGATGCCGTTCACTAGCCTGCTAAATCAGGCAAAATTAATTCCCCTACACAAATTACCTCTGTAGCACAGTTCCAACATCACGTTCACAAATTACAGTTGGGACTTTCCTAAAAAAGACATATACTAAGAAAGAATCGTACCTTACCCAGAGGTAGATAGAGAGATAGTGAAATTTTAATGGGAATTTCAATTTTTGATTGAGAGAGGTTTAGATAGAGACTAAGTGATTGAGTGGAAGAGAGAGAGAGAGAGAGAGAGAGAGAGAGAGAGAGAGAGATTTGAATTTTGGAGTGAGAGAGGTTTAGAGAGAGAGTAATTGAGTGAAGTGAGTGAGTGATGAGTTCAATGAGCTGAGTGAGTTGCCAGGTCAGATTGGTATATGGTGAGGAGAGAGTGTTGGAGGTGTGTAGTGAAATTGGTGTGTAGGGGAATCCACTCCCATTTTTAACTACCCTGCGGTGTTAAATGTCATTCTCACTTTAGATGCCTGTTACGTTATCTGTATTACCTAGATTGTATTTCCTATAAAAGTTACAAAATTGTGAGGCATCTACATGGATGTGTTTTTCTCTTAAAGACAACCACATTCCCTTCCAGCAACAATACAAAAATTAACAACAACAATACAACACCCATATCAATCAAGATCAACCCAAAAGACAGATCATCAACAATAATATCCTTTACAGGCAACCAAAGAAACAATTCATCCCAAAATAAAAAAAGGGCTAATTAGCTTTTAGACCTAACATAATGACCACGAATTGCGCTAACCCACTATGATTGTTATTTTTAGCTTTTAGACCCTAAAACACCCTAGAAATCGCTCTCCGAGATAAAAATAATTTGAAGTATCATAAATACCCCTAGCTCTGCCACGTATGATTTAATCTTAATGCCACGCTATAATTATGAGTTCCACGTAGGATTATATCATAATGACACGCTATAAAACCAGATCCACGTAGGCTGTGATAAATCTGACCGTTGTAACCCAAGTTACAGCTATAAAACAAACCCAAAACTTCATCTTCCTCTCCTCTCTCACATTAACTACTTCATCTTCTTCTTTTGGAAGTAACTTCATCTTCAAAACTCAAAATGGGTGGTGGAAAACATGAAGCTGGCACACAATCTAAGGTCAGAAGATTCTTTCGTATCTACTCAAAATATGGTCTAAAAGCTAATTATTTAAGACACAGGGGGTCTAAAAACTAAAATAAAAACATTAGTTTTCTTGAATTTCTCACAAGTTGTTTGTCAAATGTGCAATTTTGAGGGTCACATTGCATCAAAATGTCCTTAGGTTTACACAAAATACAAGAAAGCTACGTGTAATGGCATTATGAAGCTGATGATATCTCTCACTAAAAATAACTATGAAAGGAAGTTCCTAAAGTGTCAACACTCAATTTGTGGATCCTTCCAATGGTTTTTAAATGCTGTTAATCAAGCTATGGGAGAAGAAGGAGGTTTATCAAGTTCAAATGGTTGTTTTGGATGTGGTCAAAGTAACCATTGGGTGAGAGACTGTCCATGGGTTAGATTTCCCTACACTACACATGGGTGCAATCACCTTATGAAAATGTTTACTTCTAAGACACAATAGTCATTTGGGCAGAAGTTTCTGAAATGTGAAGATCCAATCTGTAACAATTTTATTTGGCTAACTGGTGCAATAAAAGAACAATCTGCAAAGAATATGAAAATGACAGTGGAGATGTCATTAAATGAATTTGTAGTTCAATTTGCTACAAAAGTGACAGTGAAGAAGGAGAAAATATAATAATATAAAATGATAGTTAAACATCTAAAATCTTGTATTTAAACAAGAAAGCACATAGTAAATTATCTTACAAATAACAGTTAAACATCACCATTGTTAAACTCAAATTGTCTTATAACCCAATTATCAAATTCTTCAAGGGGGCCTAACTGATGCAGCTTTGTTAGCCACTCTATTAGATGGTTCTCATTGTCCTGAAGCACCAGAACAATATTCCAACCCTCTGGATGTCTGAGTGGCTCTATATCCACCATGTTCTCCTCTAACATTAGGATCTTCTTGCCTATGTGATCTAAAATACTGACCAGTTGAATGAGATGGTTGAAATGACTGTGATGGTTGAGATTATTGTAATGATTGTTGAGATAGCTGAGTTGAAATTGGAGTTGAAGGTTAAGGTGGTTGTGATGGTTCTTCTACTCTCCCTCTCCCTCTCCCCCTTGTTGAAGGTGTCCTAAATTCAGTGTCAATTTTGTATGCCTTTGCTCCTCCTCTCCCCATGTTTGGCTTTTCTGTAGGTTGACCTTTACAAGTTCTGTTGTCGCGCCCAAATGTTTGACACTTACTGCATCTTCTTGGTTGTCTCACCACACCATTAAACTCATTTGCCTCTATTCTCCTTAGTATTCTAGGTCTCCCTGCTGGTCTCAACAATGGTGGTGGTCTGATCTTTCTTGTAGGTTGTTTCATAAGAGTAAATGTATACTATGAAATTCAAGATAAATCAATAAATCAGTAATCTAAGGGCAAAAGTAACATCCTTCTCCCCACTCTGATGAGTCTGCAATTAGATTTACAGCTTGGTTGTATGTTGTTAGATAGGTTGCCGCCCCATGGTAATGACTACAATATCTGCACATAGGCCATGATAAAGTTGTAAAAAGGCACAATAAAATTATAATTAGGACATATTAACTAAAAAAAGGGCGCTTACCCAACCCACTCATATTTCAGTTAATTAATCACTTTTACAGCATGTACACAAGGCAATCCAGTGATCTGCCAAATATTACAAGTGCATGTGTGTTCTTCCAAGTTCAATATCCACCTTGTGATACTATCATTAAGGACCAGCCACTGATACTTTTCAAATCCCTCTAACTTGTAGTGGTGACTGTATGTTTTCAACAACTCAATCCTTTTTACTTCTTTAGGTACCAATCCATTCTGATCCCACTTTTTTGCCTTCAATTTCTTTTCATACATGAGTGTCATCTGCATCAAATTCAGCTTTTCTACCATCTTGTTTAAAGGTTTATCTCTAATTTTAGCAATCCAATTGTTAAATGATTCTGAGAAATTATTGGTCACATGCTCACACTTTGTAGAAGCATTAAAGTATGACCTACACCAAGATTCATATGGCTCCCTTTCCAACCATGTCTTTGCATCAGGTTCTGCAACTCCCAACTTGTCCAAATTTTCTTTCATTACAGTTTTTTTGTATGCCTTTGATGCATTCCAAGCCAATATCATCAAATAAGTACCTCTGTACAGTTGCTTAAAGTTTTTGTGCATGTGCCTAAAACAAATCTATGATTAGAATGAGGGAACACTTATAAAATTGTCTCAACCAGACCCTTTTGTCTATCAGATATGAATGTCAATTTAGATGGGTGTAAGGTGAGTTGGCCTTGCACCAAAGTTAAAAACTTCATCCATGTAGCTTGACACTCACTTCTACAAATAAATACTGCTATAGGGAAGAGACCATTGTTTGCATCAAGAGATATGATTCTCAAACATTGGCCTCCATACTTGCCTTTCAAGAAACATCCATCTAGACCAAGAATTGGCCTACAACCCTTGGTGAACCCATCAAAAGTTGCCTTAAAACTAATATACATGTCTGTAAACTTAAGATTACCATCTTCCCTACTACAAGTACCAATACTACCAGGGTTCAATTTTTGAATCTCAACGCATAGTTCTAGACATAAAGAATAACCTTTATCATATAACCCCATTATCTTCTCCATCACCATGTTCTTAGCATTCTATACAGTATAATATGAAACTCTTACTCCAAATCTTGTATACAGAATATCAGATATCGGCAATGGTTTTGTTGTACTTGCATTTCTGATTAGATTCTCAATCTCCTTTGTAACCCAAATAGCATATGCATTTCTGTTCAATGTGCCATTATTACCACTGCACTCATGTATAAAATGATCATTTTTAAGTATCATGGTGTGGCCATCATTTAACCTTGTTATGAACACCCACCAAGGACAACTTGGTCTCTTTTTACACACATATCTAATCCTCTTACTTTCATTCTTCTTCTGTCTAAATGTGGATCTCTGAGTAATTGTAAAATTCCTCAAAAATAACCTATACTCAGATATATTTGGCCACTCCATCTCAATTGTCAATATAGACTCTGGTGATTGATCTTCATGATCTTCTTTCTCATACAAGTTAGAAGAAGCCATCACAAAATCTCAATTATCAGCAAAACTTTCATGATCTTCTATGTGATCCATTGTAAGAACATCATCACCATCCTGTGATGTATGGATACTATGATAATCTTCTTCAGCATCCACATTGTCAAAGAATGGGTCCTTAGTTAAGTCTTCAAACTCATTGTTCTCAAGCTGCCTCATAAGCTCCTCTTTTGTCCATCTTGAAAATTCCTCATCAACATTATCAACATCCTCCTTCTTAATTTCAAATTCTTCTTTACTGCCATAGTCTTTGGTTAAATCATCAAGCTCATCCTTAGAAAGGTAATCAGCCCTAACCTTCTTCACCTTAGGTTTTTGTGATTTTTTTGAAGTATGCACTTTTAATGGTCTACTTGTCTTCACTAAACATCTGGCAGACTTTTTTTTTCTTGATTTTTGGTTTATCATATCCTAACCGTAATAGTGATCCTTCAACAGGGATTGGCACTATTTTAGATATTTCCTCAGTTTCTATAAAAACTCTGTAATACCCATGAATTGGGTCTTCATTAATGTGCCTAAACATCAACTTAACTTCTAAATCATTACTAACGGCATGCAAAACACCGTCTACAGTAAATAATAACCCAATCACACCCCCTCTCACAAGAATATTATTATTTATACCATACTCATCATATATCCTTAAAGAAATTAACCCCAACAGTTCCACAAAACTAATATTTACAGGCACAGTTAAGGCAAAACAACTACCACCCATGTATTGACTCACTCTGTACCCACTCTAAGATGGTTCATCCCACTCCCCACCATACTCAATTACTAGGTAAAATATCTTATAAATTTCATCATCAGACATAGTCAAATGGCATATACAAAAATTCAAATTTTAGCTTACCTTGTATACTTGTATAACATTTAAAGCTGTCTTGACCAAACAATCTCAAAATTACAAATTACAATTAATTGGCAGGTAATTGGAAATCGAGTTGTGTTGTGCCATAAAATGCTTTGTGCATCATGTGCTTGAAACGTACAAGGTCCAAAAGTTAACAGTCTTGAAACACAGAGGGTTTAATAGAAAAATCTAAAAAATAGGGTAATGATGGCTAGGCCTCCAGAGTGGTTACATGGGAAGAGAGGGAGACCTTGGAGAGGCGCATTGATTAACGCTTGTCAGTTTGAAAACTATAAAACTTGTAACCCCAAGTCTTAACACTTCAACCTCTCCATCTTCCTCCATCATTTATCTCTCTCTCTCTCCCCCTCACCCTCACTCTCTCAAGTCTCAACAATGTCAGATTTGCTTCCATTAACTTCCTCAATAATGGACTAGTGATAATGACGAGGGGGAGCAACCAACTGACTACACCTCGAACTCGGACGAATGTCCTGAAGAGGACTTCAACATGGAGGAAGACCAGGAGTTGTTGGAGGGTGGTGGTGGTGGTGATGATGAGGAAGATGACGATGACGGTGATGATGATGATGATGATGATGATGATGATGATGATGATGATGATGGAAATGATGCAGATGATGAAGATAATGAACCTTCTCCTCAGAAGAGGATGAAGTTCTATTAGTTTTTTTAGTTAAGTTTTGGGTTTTTATGAGGAACATTTTTTGGGAAGAAGCCCAAGTTATGGGTTTTGTTAGAAACAGATTATCATTTTTAAGGGTATTTTGTTTGGGCTATTTAGCTTTTGTTTTGTATATTGATGTTAATGGATGATTTTGATGTTAATGGAGGATGTTGATGTTAATGGATGATGTTTTAATTTATGTTTTGAATCTTTTGATTTCAGGTTTTAATGGTGGAGAAGATGAAGTTTTAGCGCTCAATCCACGTGGACACTAAAAAATGTCCATGGAGATTTTCTTAGTCCACGTGGATATTCTAACTAGATTATTATTTAACACGTAGATTTTCTATTTAAAACTTAAAACATAATAAAAAAAGGTAATTTTGGTATTTTTTAAAAAGCTAACAACTCCAAGGTATTTTAGTGTCTAAGAGCTAAAAATGACAATCATAGAGGGTTAGCGCAATTCGTGGTCATTATATTGAGTCTAAAAGCTAATTAACCCTAAAAAAATCCACATTAACTAACGTATTCTACTCCTCGACATTATTTTACCCCAAAAAATACTAGATGAAGAACCCTAATTGAGGGTCCAAAACATCGGAGTTTGACATCGACATCATGCAAATGGGGTTCATGGAAATGCTGTGAATAAAAGGTAGGATGGATCACCAAAAAAAAATCTAACCACGTTAGAAAGGATAGCCAGATAGCCACTTCCTACTTACTTCACTGCCAGAGGTACAGGCCGTAGTCCTACCATTATCTGCAGTGACCAATCTACTCTAAGATGCTTTTATTGGCAGTGGAAAACGTAGACCAACCAAATTAAATAGGAAGGGATGGATGAATCTGAGTCACGAAGGATGCACGTAGAGAAGGACTAATGGGGGCCAATAGGCATATGCTTTCAGAGATAAAGATACTGTTCGCCATTGATGGATTTCTTGAGCTCAATTTTACAATAGGAGAGAGATAGGGATAAACCCCAATATTTGGAGGGAGGTTGATTTATTGGCTCAAATTAAAAAACTCTTCTCAATAGATTTGAAAACCCTAATAGGAAAACTCTTTTCAAATCAGATTTGAAAACCACAATAGACAAATTAGATTCGAAAACCCTGAATCTCACTTGTCTTTGAGATTTTGGGGAGGAAAAAAAAATACTCGGTTTTGAGGTTTTGTAAACCTCTCAGCATAAAGTAGAAACAAAAGGAAAGAAACAAAAACTAAACTTTTTGGTTGGAGTATAAAATATTAAAGTATAGGGAAAATACTTCTACAACAAATTTGGTTGTTTTATCTCTTAACGTCAATAATATAAGAGGCTTTTAGACCCAAAATAATGACCACGATTTGTGTTAACACCTATGATTGTCATTTTTAGCTTTTGTACCCTAAAACACCCCGAAATTCGCTCCCCAAGATAAAAATAATATGAAGTACCAGAAATACCCCTATATTTTCAGAATCATCATCATCACCTTAAACACACACACACAAAGAAGAAAGATGAAGAAGTGATTGTTATCATCATCAACGAGAGCGACAAAAGCAAAGAAGTGAGGCTCGATGGTTTCACCGATCATTCTAAAATTGAGTCCACAATTCGATTCTCCCTCCAAACCTTTTTAAAATCGAGTCCACTATTCGATTCTAAAAGCGAGGTTCAGAGATGATGATGATGATTTTGGAAGGTGATAGATGATGATTTATGGAAGATGAAAGCCAAATTTTTGAGGATTTGAAGTTTTGAAAGCATAAGTTTTTGGGTTTGTTTAAATTTTTTGGGTGTTTTGTGATAATGTTGGTTGTTTTTGATGATGATGATTTTGGAAGGTGATGATGATGACTTTTGAAGATGAAAGCCAAGTTTTTTAGGGTTTGAAGTTTTGAAAGCATAAGTTTTTGGGTATGTTAAATTTTTGGGGGTTTTTTTGTTGGGGTTTTTTGTGGTGATGTTGGTTATTGCAGAATGTTGATGATGATTTTGTTAATAGATTTATGTTTTAATTTAGTTATGATTTCTATTTTGTTTTGTAATTTATGTATTACTTTAGTCTCAGAGCTTCAATGGCAGAGAAGGAGATAAAAATGATAATTTTGGTATTTTAACAAAAACTAACAACTCCGGGGTATTTTAGGGTCCAAAAGCTAAAAATAACAATCATAGGGGTTTAGCCCAAATCATGGTCATTATTTCGGGTCTGAAATCCAATTAACCATAGTAATTTGTATCCTATCGACTGATACCAATTATAGGAATTTCATACAATAACTATGATCAATAATTGAATATGTAAAAAAAATTACTAACCTTTTCTCCAGCTTTAGCAAATCATTCTGTTCTTGAGTGGAGTCTTCTTTTGGATTGGTTGCAGCCTTAATGGGATAGCTTTCTATATTGTAGGACTTGTCCTCTATTTAACCTGATAGAGTTTGAGTAGTCTTCCCATTATACCCTCAAACCCTAATAAAGAGTAAGATTAGGTCCCACCAACCTTAACTTATTATAACAATTAGGCACAACCAATATTACCTATACGACCTATTAATATGTGTGCTCGTGAACCGAAGCTAAAATATTGAGTAGTGCCGGTATAGATGGAAAATCTAACAACTTGTACATTTGCAAGACACCCCCACGCTTTCAAAAACTTATAAAAAAGGCTATCTTCCTTTCCAGAGTTCATATGGTGTCTTATCAATCTTCTTGTAAGGTAACTTATTAAGAATATAATTCATAAAAAGTAATGCTTCCCTTCACATATTTTGTGGTAAACCAGAACTTATAAACATTGTATTAAGCATATTCTTAAAAGTTTTATTTTTCCTCTCAGCAACTCTATTTTGCTGAGAAGTATAAGGTGCAGTAGTTTGGTGTATAATACCAAACATAGCACAAAGTTTTCTAAATTTAATAGAGTCGTACTCCCCACCCCTATCAATTCAAAGAACTTTGATATTTTTATTGAGTTAAGTCTCAACCTCATTTTTGTAAATAACAAACATTTCCAGAGCCTCATCCTTATTTTTGAGCAAGTATACATAACTGTATCTACTGCAGTTGTCAATAAAAGTAATAAAATACTTATTTTTGCCTCTTGTTTGAATAAATTTTTAAATCGCAGAGATCCCTATGAATCAATTCTAGTAGTTCAATATTTCGTTGCTCAATTGAGTGAAATGGTTGCTTAGCAAATTTTGCTTCAACACATAGTTTAAATTTCTGTTTACTATCAAGATTAAATTTAGGCAACAGTCCTAAATGGACTAATTTATGCAAAGAACCGTAATGTACATGTCCTAATCGTTGATATCATACATTAAATAGCTCAAGCACGTAAACAAAATTTTAATTCTTATTGATAACAGAAACAGGGTTACATAAGACTGTTAATTTGAATAACCCATCATTCTCATATACCATTCCTGTGAATACATCATTCTTAGTCAGGACACATCTGTCAGACTCAAAGACTAACCCAAAACCATTATTGATCAGCAATACTCCAAAAACTAGATTTTTACGGATATCATGTACATGCAACACTTCATTCAGAGTAACCTCCTTTACTGATATGAATTTCATGACTACTTTTCCTTCGACTTTTGAAGTTGAGACATTCCTCAAGACTCATGTTTAAGCTTTTTGTACGTAGTAAACAAACTCCTGTCGCAACAAATATGATGTGTAGCCCCAGTGTCCACCCATTTGCAATTACTTACCAAGTTGATTTCAAAGATCATTACACACAGGTTATACAACACAATAATGTTAGATAGAGCACCTTTATCCTTTTCCAGTTCAGCGCCTTATCGATTGCATCATACTATTAACTTGTGCCCTGATTTGCCACATACATCGAAATTCCCTGCAAACTTCTTAAAATCCTTTCCCTTAGGACCCATTAAATTATTTCCACTTTTCCCATTCTTCCCATTTTTCTTATGGGGTTTAGGGTTTCCCTCAACCATGTTAGCCTTAGCATCATAATAATGAACAACATTCTTCTTTTCGCAGGATTTATTATCTTCTTCGATCCTTAGCCTTACGATCAGGTCTTCTAATTTCATTTCCTTCATCTTATACTTTAGATAACTTTTAAAATCCTTTTAGGATGAAGGCAACTTCTCATTTATCGTAGCAACTTGGAATGACTCACTTAACTTCATTTCTTCTATATAAATTTCATGCAGGATAATTGGTAATTCTTGTACTTGACTGATACCTGCCTTGGAATCTGTCATTCTAAAATCCAAAAATTTGAAAACTACAAACTTTACAGCCCGGCATCTTCCTGTAATGGCGTGTTTTCTGGGAGGATAATCTTTGTCAATACTTATAATATGGTTTTTATAATAATAAGTTTAAACAAACATGATTTTATATGGAAACTCAGTAAAGACTGAAAAAAACCACAACCTCGAGGAAGGTTTTTGATGAAAAATTTACTAAATTGATAGTTATTACAATTACTACTTGATAAGAAAGTAAGGATAAATGAATAGTGAAGTTGCAGATTTGAATAACACATTCTCTGTCTATATTTATAGCAGTTACAGGCAATTTACAAAAAGAAAAATAGTTTTCTATTTTGGGGGAAGTGGGTGAACTTTGCGGATGTCCCAACGGCTCTATTTGACCAAACATAACGGCTACTTTTAGTAGGTCAAGAACTGTTGCCGCAGATGTGACATCTTCTCGAATGATAAAATACTTTCAACTAAGTTCCGTTGGCTTCTCTTTGTCGAATCTAAGAAATATGCTAGTACAATCGCCCCATTTTCTATACAATTACTTGTTGTTGTGTCGAGAAGAACATTGGAATGTGAAACGGTTGTCAAATGTTTATAGAAGTCTGTGTTCTGCCATTTCCGAGACAAAAGTCAAATAAATCTGGTCAATTTGGTTTTGTGAGGAGTATTTATTGCAAGACATTAAACTTCATAATTTTTGGACGGTGTGGTTATAAATAGAAGGAGAAAGAAGGTGCTGTTGTTCGGTAGGTTTGTGATAGTAGAGCAGGACTAGATGGTGATGACGTCGATCCAGGCATTGCATAACGAGCTCCTGAAGCATGTAGATAGGAAGTATGGTGAGTACAAAGAGGTTTATCTCAGTTTGTTGTCGCAGTTGTCTTGTTATTCGAAGCCAGAAGTGATAAGAGTAGAGGAAATGATGGAGGAGGAAGATGGTTATCGTCGAAAGGCATTGTGTCCATTGCCTTTAGTGTCAATTTGTATTATGGAAGGCCTCGGAGTGCATCGATTATTTAGAGAAGTGGCCACTACCCATATTGAAGAAGATGATGTTAATGCAGACATGGTATCCTGTAGCGGTATCGACGGATGTTACTGTCTTTGTAACCCCTAAGGGTCAGAGATGGTGGTGGCTATAGAAGAGGAGGGTGGCCTTTTCTATTTCGGCAGAGGATATGCTAGATTCTGGTGAAAAGAAGCTTGTAGCTTCGAGTAATCTATGTCAAAGGATAATATGTAACCTGTAGGTTGATGTAATATAATCGAAGGAAAGAATTGTTGAATGTAAAATGTAACAGTTAACATATGAATAAACTTTTGTTGTTGAAATTACATCGAATATATATATGGTGATCTTGAAGGAAATGAAATCTATTATCCAAAGATAATTGATCGAGTCATGTTGATGTTGAGATAGTTGTTCCTGATTATATGTAAATATCGAGGTTATTTTGTCGAGGTTATTAGATCTCAAACTATAGTGTTGACTGTGAGGGGCCTGAAATGATTCCCTAGGAGTTTGATTGGACTAGGATGTGTAGAGTTCCAATGAGAAATTAATGTGGGATTTGACTGTTAGTTTGATTATTTGTTTTTTGATGTATATAAATACCTTTAGTAATCTGAAGGTTTTTTTTTGTAGGATTTGGGATGGTGAGGACGAGAACTCAAGTTCGGGAGAATGAGCGTTCAAATCGGGTGAGTGTGAAGTATTAGGAGTTGTTTGATCTGTACTTCGATAAGAGTTGTGTAAACGACAACCATTGGTGCTAGTAGAGCCCAAGTATGAAGTGATGAGTGAAGCGGAGGTGAAGGAAGCGGAAGAGTAGTATACATTTCATTGCAATTTGTAATTCCTGAGTCTTCCTAAGCGCGTCGGCAAGATAAGGAATTGCGTCAAGGCTTTGATAAAGAAAAAAGATGCTTTGGCTGGTCGAAGTGGCTGAAGAGTGGTTAAGGGTTGTTTGGTTTGAAAAAAAGAGAAATGTGAAAGGTTGGTCTTGAAATAAATAAATTTATTTTGTGCCAGATGTTTTTGTCGATGTGTGTAATGATAAATATTTCTCGAATATCTTGTGTCAATTTGAACGAATGAAGTCTTAGAAATTCAAAATGGTGAGTATGGGCATGTTAATGTATGATATCTTGACCTTCGGGTAGTTGGTTGTCGAATAATATTTGAATTTGAATTGCTATTAATACTGGTTCAAAAATATAAGAGATGATTTAAATAAGGAAAGATGCTTCTAGGTAATTGAAGAAAAATGGTTAGGTCTCTTGTAGGTGATATTTTGAGGTATAAGGAATTGGATGTACAATTTATTTTTAATAACATAAGAATTGCTTTGGCGATGATGGATACATCAGAGGAGTAAAAATAAGATATGGAAGGAGGGGAGCAACAACATGGCAGGCTGCCTTCTTTTTCTTTACTTTCCCAAAGGTTTTTGTCAGCATAGCATCTATTTCTGCAGTTGCAAAATCTGTGGTGTAACCACTCAGTGACGGATTCTCGAGGGGCAAGCTTGAGTCTGCAGCTCTCTTATTTCTCGCAGACATCTTTCCGTTGATAACCAGAATTTTTGCTCCTTTAGCCCGAGTTCTCTTTAACCCAGCTTCTTAAAACAAAGTGTCAACTTTTCCTTGGTCAGCAACTAGGTTGTCTATCCGATCGAAATAACCCTTCCTGATATTATACAACTTTTCTACAATATCCGAGTTTCTATTAATCTCCTTCAAAGCTAAGTGGAAAGTGGTCTTGGAGGAGGTGAGGGCAGAAGCTACTTGAGATAATCTTGACGCGCTAAAGAAGATGAAGACCATTTTTTTTGGACAGTACAAGGAGTTGGAGGAGAGGAAAGAATTTTATAAACACCTGGCTATTGCTGGTAATCAATTTTTCCTGGATTCAGATGCGGAAGACGAAGTTTCTGAAGTGCCCGAAGTACCTAAGGCGCCTGAAGAACCTAAAACTCATGTGGTGACTATTCCCGAGGGTATACTTGTCGAAGAAATTCTAAATGAGCAAACTTCAGGCATACCAGTGAAAGTTGATGTTGAAATCTCTCCCCCTACAGAATAAATTATGTTGGAAAAGTTTTTGTTTTTCTGAAAGATGTAAAAATGGCCGATGGGACCGAAACAATATTTTGTTATTTCTTGAATGTGTTAATTTGATGTTTTGTCAAAGAATATTTTAAAAGTAATTTATGCATAGTTTTTTGTAAAATTAATGTTAAGTATTTTTATTCGACAAGATCGATAGCATTGGATAGTATTGTAGATAGTGTGCAGAGTATTGCTTTGAAGCAAGTATCTGAGATTATGAAAGAGGGCCATATAATGGCTCGTGAAAATGATTACCAGAGTTTATTCCTCGATGGGATATCTGGTTTTTGATGACAAAACATGACATGTTTTGTTCGATAAGTAATTAATGCAAATGAGATCATCCTGTAATTGGATAGTATTTTTCAAAGAGATGAATGTTAGTTGTGATGCATATTTGTCAAGTATGTATCGATACTAAGTAGTGATTGTTTGACAGATATAATGAAAGTAAAGATAGTTTTATTGGAATCATTCGAAAGCAGTTGGCTGTATTCCACAGATATTCGAACTGTATTTCATCTTCAATCATTAACCAGTAGAGGTGGAAAATGGGTCAGGTTAGGGTTACAGGGGTTGGGTCATAACGGGTTCGTAGGTCGGATATGCAAACCCAAACCCGACCTGTTTAACTAAGCGGGTCAGGTATGCAAACTCAAACCCGACCCTAATTTAAACAGGTCAACCCAACCCGACCTGTTTAACTAAATGGGTCGTGTTTGGGTCAACCTGTTTAAAAATACAACATTCAAAATAGCAAAACAACATTTAAAATAGTAATAACAAACTTTTAACATCTCAAAAAGCAATTCAGACTTTAAAATAGCATTCAAAACAACTTAACATCTCAAAATAACACTCAACAATACAAAAACAGCATTCAGCAACACCAAAATAGCATTCAGCAACACCAAAGCAATATTCAGCAATACTAAAATAGTATTCAGCAACACCAAAACAGGATTCAGCAGCACTAAAATAGCATTCAACAGCACTAAAACTCATATTCAACAATACTAACAACATTCAACAACACTAAAACTCAGATTCATCAATACTAAAATAGGCACACAGCAGTTCAGAGTTCATAATTAGAGAGACTAGAATCCTTGGAAGAGAGAAGCTGAGAAACCAAATCTGATAAACTGAAAAACTAGAATCCATTTAATGAGTTAGAGAGAAGAGAAAACACAGTTGCGATGCGGCTGAGTAGTGTAGTGACTAGAATCTTTTGAGAGTCTCAGACTCAAAGAGAAGAGAAAACACTTTCGGTTGAGGAGAGGAGTGAGAAGTGAGGCTAGGTTATGTAACTTAGGTTTCAAGCTTCAAAGGGTATCATAAACTAAGCATAAAAACAATATATTTACAAGTAGCCTAAATCTAATTTAAACGGCTCACGGGTCAACACGAACTGCTTAGAGTAAACCTTAACCCGACCTATTTATTAAATGGGTTAGGCGGGTTCAGGTCAAATGACTCGCGACCCATTAAGGCTAAATCCAAATACCCTTAAAACTAGATTGGGTCGGGTTGGGTTGGCGGGTTGCTGGTCATTTTGCCAGCTCTATTAACTAGTAAGTCCCACTATCGGTCTTGTCACTTACAATATATGGTCTTTCCCAGTTTTTTGATAACTTGCCAGAATTTTTAGGTCGAGTACAGTCTTGGATACGTCGAAGGACAAGGTTGCCAGTACCAAATGTTCGCTTTCGAACCTTCTTGTTGTAAACTTTCTTGAGAATGTCATGGTATCGCCCTAAGTTTGAAATAGCTTGGTCTCGGGTTTCTTCGATCCAGTTGTGGTTGCAGAGGAGTCCTAGTTCATTATCTTCATCTCTGATTTTTCTTCGAGTACTGGGTAGATCGAGATCTAAAGGTATGAGTGCTTCAGTATCGAAGGCCATCATGAATGGTGTATAACTAGTGGATGTTTGAGGAGTCATTCGATATGCCCACAGGACACTAAGTAGTTCATCCACCCATTTGTCTTTTTCTCATCAAGGCCCTTGCGTAACCCTGACTTGATGTTTTTGTTAATGGCCTAAGCTTGGCCATTTCCTTGAGGGTAGTATGGTGTCGAAGTAGACAGTTGAATCTTATATTTGGGGAGAAAACTGAGAACTTTGTTGCATATGAATTGCTTACCGTTGTTAGATCGTATCATTTGTGGGCAGCCAAATCTGGTTATGATGTATTCCTAAAGAAACTTGATAACTTTATTTTCGTCCGTGTAGCATAGAGGTACTGCTTCGACCTATTTGGTAAAGTAGTCCATTGCCACAAGAATGAATTTTTGGTTTCCCGATGCTGGGTGGAAATATCAATCGCCCATCTTTTGAATAGCCAGAGGACATTGCTAATGTGCAAGTTGAGTACTGGGTTTTTGATACCTTGAGAATGGATTTGGCATTTATAGTACTTATGAACAAAGGCTTCGCAATCTTATCACATTTTTGGCTAGTCAAATCCTTGAGTAAATGCCCGTTGGGCCAATGATCACCCCGAAACATGAGCTGTGCAGATTCCTTCATGAAGTTCTTTGATTTTGATTTGGGCTTATTTCTAAGAGATGCATTCCATAAGTGGTCATCCTTCTGTGATGCGATATAAGATTTTATTCTGAACTGTAAATCGAGGACATTTTGATAAGAATGATCATGCCTATTCTTTGTTACTTGGGAGGATGTTGGAATTGAGGTATGTATAGATTAGCATTCTCCAATCTTCAGCATCGTCATCTTTAGTAACATTAATTTGCATTGTATAGCTGATATCGAGACTGGAATGTTCTATGACCTCGATGTCCAAAGCTTTTTTTTTACTATCATCGAGCATTGCAGTAATGTATGTTAATACGTCAGCTTGGCAGTTCTCGGCTCGAAGGAGGAAAAAGATTGTTACTGCTTTGAATTTGTTCATTTTCTATTTGACCAGGGTTGTATAATCAACCATCTTGCCTGATATCAAGAATGTTTTATTGTAATGGTTGACGACGAGTAAGGAGTCGACGTAAATAGATATTTCTTCCGCCGCAAGTTTTATAGCAAGATCCAGTCCATGAAGGATAGCTTCATATTTTGTTTCATTGTTGGTGGCATAGAACTTGAGTTTAATAGCTTTCTCGATGTGATGATTGGATGGTGTAATGAAGACGATGCTGATTCCAGATCCTCATAGTCCAGCAAATCCGTCAGTAAATAATTGTCATCTTATACTTCCCTGACCATGCGTCTTGTTTTGCTATGGATTCATCAGTCAGTTCTTCTTTGAGTTCTTCCCAATCGGGGTCTTCAACTGGAAAATTTGCTAAGAAATCAGCTACTGCTTGTTCTATGTTTGATATTTGAGGCTTGAAGGAGATATCATATTCGCCGAGGAATACATACCATTGTTGAACTCTTTGAGACTTTTCTTTTTTAGAGAGTACAAGTTTGAGGGGAAACTTGGTAATCATTTTGATGGGATGAGCTTTAAAATAGGGCAAAGTTTTTTAGAGCTGTACACCAAGGCGAGGAGCTACTTTTTGATTGTTATATATTTTTTCTCAGCAGCCATAAGAATTTTGCTAATGAAGTAGATTGGCTTTTCCACACCTTCATCTTCTTGAATAAGGACATAGCTAATTGAATCATCGGTGGTTAATAAGTACATTGTCAGTATTTTTCCATCAACAGGAGTACTCATTATAGGATAACGCCCCAAGTAACTTTTAATATCTTGGAAAGGTAATTTACAGTTAGGGGTCCAAATGACTTTTTTAGGGTATTTTTTGGACAGTGGAGTCAATTTCCACGAAGGAGGAGGTAAAAAAATTTACATCGATCAGATGACTTGGAGATGAACAAGTGAAGAGCTGCAATCTTGCCAGCAAATTTCTGTACATCTTTTTTGGTTCGAGAAGATGGCATGGCCATGAGTGCTTTAATTTGTGCTAGATCAATTTCGATTCTCCTCTTGCTAACCAGGTATCCCAAAAATTTACCCGATGCGACACCGAATTGGCATTTTTTTGAGTTGAGTTTCATCTGGTAGGTACAAAGGATATTGAAGATAGTTTGCAGGTTATTGAAATGATCGTCCCGCTTTAAGCTCTTGCAGATCATATTATTGATGTATACCTCCATGATTTCTCCTAAATGATTTTTAAACATTTATGTAACCAAGCGTTGGTAAGTGGCTCTTGCGTTCTTTAATCCAAAAGAAATTATTGCGTAATAGTAAATACCTCTTTATGTGACAAAAGTTGTTTTTTTTGTCTTCTTCGGTGAGAGGAACCTGATTGTAACTGGAGGCTGCATCCATCATTGAGAGAAGTTCATGCCCTGCTACAGAGTCGAGGAGTTGTGGGATCAGCAAAAGGGGAAAGTTGTCTTTTGGAATGAAATTGTTGGGTTCTACAAAGTTGACATAAACTCTGGTTTCCCATTCTTCTTTGGGACTGCCACTATGTTAAAAATCTATTTGGGATATTTTGCTTCCCGAATAAATCCTACACAAAGGAGTTTATCAATTTCTTCATTTACGACTTCACAAAGGTGGAGAGCAAAATTTTGACGCTTTTGCATAACTATTTTGTTGTCTGGAAGAAGGTTTAGTTTATAGCATGTGATCGAGGGATCAATGTCAGGAATTTATTGAAAATACCATGCAAAGATGTCAACATTTTTCTTTAGGAGTTGAATCATGATTTCTTTTTCATCGAATGGCAGCTTTGAGCCAATAAAGGTATTTCATCCGGGTCCATCGAGTTCAATGGAATCTACAACCTTAATATCATGTTGCTCGAACGTGGGGGGCATTTTTGGTTGTAATTACTATGCTTTCAGAAGTTTTGCCATGTGAGAGTTGGTAGTGGTATTCTCGCACATATGTGCAACTGCTTAACTTCCTTTGATTTCATAGACTCCTTGATCTGTTAGAAATTGTAAGGCCAAATGATATGTTGAACGTACTGTCTTGATCGAATATAGCCAACTTTGACCTAAGATTCCCAAATATTTTAACTCAGCATCTATGACAACGAATTTGACGAAAGTGGTTTCTAATCCCGCTTGAACTAGCAAGGTTATTTCTCCTATGGCCAATTCTTTGGAACCGTTAAACCCTGTGATGGTGGTTGTCAAAGCGTTTACTGAGTCTTTGAGTCCCAGAACATCAATTACTCTTTTGAACAGAACATCTGTTGCACTTCCTGTATCGATGAGTAGCGTGTGTAGGTAGTTTTTTCCTACTTTGAGCATAATGACCAGAGGGTCATCATGAGGGTACTTGACATGGCTTGTGTCACAGTCCTCGAATGAAATATGGTATGGACATTTTGATTTGCTAGAGCCGGGGAGAAGTTTTGCTGATTTATCTGAAGATGTCATTTTGCAACAAGATATAATTATATCGTCTAGTTTTCTCTTTTTACCTTTATCAATATCAATCACGTAAAGATGGCGAGCTTTCCATTGTCCTTGCTCTTGTTCAACGTCTTTTCTTTTAGTTTTTTCTTTGAAGAATTTCTGAACGTCTAGTACATAATCGTGAAGTCTTCCAGCTAGTAGAATACGATGAAAAATCCAAATTATAGAGTAACAGTTATCAGTCTCGTGGCTATGCACATTGTGATACTGGCACAAGGGTTTGTTAGGTATATCAGGAATTGGTTGTACTTCTTGATACAATTCATTTCCCTTTATCGTGGGTAAGATAGTGGAGAGTGTGGTTATCATAGGAGGCAAGACTAAAATGGGTCCATCTGGCTTTCTGTATCTTTTCTTGACATTGTTGGTACTTCTTTTGTGCTGTTTGGGGGTTCTATCACCGGCTGACTTTGGAGGAGGTAACGAAAATCCTTCATTGGAGTGGATGACTGAGGAGCTTTTCATTTTATCCTTTTTGGATCATTCCAATTTGATGTAGTTATTAATAATATCGATAATTTCTATCACTGTCTTTGGCTTGTATAAGGTAAGTTCTTTTCAAACTTTAGAGTCAATGTAGAGTGCAGAAGTAAATGCTAGAACAACAATTTTGGGATCTAAATTCCCAATCTTTTGTGTTTCTTGTAGGAAATGCTTGTAAAAACTTGTCAATGTCTCTTTCTCACCTTACTCGAAAAAGAATAAGGAATCCACTATGATCTCTCGTTCCTTAGCATGAGCATAGTTTGACTCGAAAAGGCGCCGCAACTGACTGAATATAGGGTTGCTAATAAACCGGGTTGGACTAGGATCTCAGTCAATCCCAGTCCGATCAGTTATGAAAATTTTAAAACCCGGCGCGATCCTAAATCCATTAGGACCATAGGATTCATAACCGTATCTGATTCGTTAATGATAACCATGATCCTAACCCAAACCGATCTGGTATGTTAATGTTAAAGAGTTGAGTATTTTAGAGACAAAAATAACCTTCTTGGTTATAGATAATTATAATATTATGACAAAGTAGTATGTATCTTAACGGATCAGGTTTTTAATAGATTGGGTTGAGTTGAATCCTTATCCAATCTGTTAGCTTATTGGATCGGACCTTAACGGATCGGG
The DNA here is from genome assembly GCA_014058105.1 of Kingdonia uniflora. Lineage (NCBI taxonomy): Eukaryota > Viridiplantae > Streptophyta > Magnoliopsida > Ranunculales > Circaeasteraceae > Kingdonia > Kingdonia uniflora. The sequence goes on from JACGCM010000563.1 coordinate 877,814, forward strand.
TTTCTTAATAGATCTAAAAGGCTGATCCTAATCTTTTACCAATGGATCGGATTGGACCGGGTAACGGGTTTAGTCCTTACCATTGACAGTCTTAGCTGAATGTTATCATAGAGCCTTCGGGAATAGTATGGAACCATTTGAGAGGTTCTTCTTTAAGGGTCATGTTAAATAATCTGCAAAGTATGTGATCGAGCCTAGAGTACAATTCAACTGCAGCTTTAAAGTGTCGAACGTGGGTGAGAGGGTCAGTGAGGCCTGCATATTGATAAAATTTTGGCATGTAGAAATTTTATGGGATGGGCATGACTTTGAGATGAGGAGAAATATGGTTTGTTTCAATCCTATCGAGAACTGACCTTTGGCCTGGCATGTCAGTGTTTATGGATTGGATCATATTGTTCAGGTCATCCAAGGTAATAAATTCTTGCTGAGCATTTGGGGCAACGGCAACTTGAGAATTAAAGTTACCCTATCCTTCGGGTCAGCTTGTCTCTCACTAGTCGTCTCATCGGTAGTGGATGAGATTGGTGGTGAATACGCTGACTCCCTAAAGTTGTCGATGCTGAGAATGTGAGTCCAAAATGTCCAGAAGCCCTATCTGGATTCCTTGATCTGGATTGTAAAGTTTAAACTCATTTCTCTCTAGGCTGTTTTTCTCTCTGAGTAGCCCTGAAACGATGTTCACTTCAGGCTTGGGGAGGAGACATTTGAAGGTCGGTAAGTTGGTCTTGATACCTCAGTAAAGGTGAGAAAACCACGACTTCGAGGAGGGTTTTTGATGAAAAATTTAGTAAATTGCTAGTTATTACAATTGTTGCTTGATAAAAAGTAAGAATAAATGAATAGTGAAGGTGCAGATTTTAATAAAACATTCTCTACCTGTATTTATAGCAGATACAAGCAGTTTACAAAAAGAAAAATAGTTTCCTATTTTGGGGGTAGTAGGTGAACTTCGCGGATCTCCAATGGCTCTATTTGACCTAGCATAACGGCTACATTCAGTAGGTCGAGAACTGCTGTCACAGATGTGACATCATCTCGAATGATGGAATACCTTTGACTAAGTTCCGTTGGCTTCTCTTTGTTGAATCTAGGAAATATGTTACTACACTTCCATCTTATACTTATGGTCTAAGGATTCCCACAGTTCCATTGCAGACTCCATGGGACTATCCACGCTATACAACGTATTATCTAGTTTATTCAAAATGTAGTTCCAACACAGGAATTCGAAATGAATCTACACCTCAACTGCTGCTACAGTTGTCGGATCAATTTCTTCTTACTTTATCTCAGGTTTGCCATCCTTGAGAAATTTTGTTAAGTTCAGCGTTGTGAGAAATAATAGCATTTTCGGATACCATCTCTTGAAGTTGCTGTCATCAAACTTTTCTGTCTTTACCTTCAAAATCTGCAAGTTAGTCTTCCCGTTTTTCCTACACCAATTTTACTAAATTACCACGGACCTTATCTGTGGTAATAGTCATTTTGCCACGGAAAAAGTTTGTAGTGGTGGTCTGTAGTAAAAGATGTGTGGCAATATTTTTGTCATAGAATTTATCCGTGGTTATCTAATTTATATTGCTACAGAGTAAATATGTGGCAATTTTTTTTATCACGGAGATTGTCTGTGGTTATCTAATTTATATTGCTACGGAGTAAATCCGTGGCAATTTTTTTGCCACAGAGTTTGTCAGTGGTTATCAAATTTATATTGTCACGAAGTTTGTCTGTAATTATCTAATTTATATTAATACGGAGTAAATTTGTGACAGATTTTTTACCACGGATAATATTTGTAGTATAATTAGGATATTTACCATTGCTTTAGTCTATGGTAATTTAATTTTTATTGTTTTTTAAAAAAATCAAAAAAATAGCCAAAACCTACATAATTCAGAAAAACAAATTCCATTTGTTGTATACAGATATATAAACAAAAACACACAAATTTCCACTTGTTGTATACACAAATTCCTCTATATAAAGAGAACTTAGGTTATTTTCTAGGGGAAGTTTTTTTAGGTTAGATCTGAGAGAGTTCTGAGAGAAGCCTAGGGTTTTTGGAGATATTCATTGTAATCTACTTCGTTTCTTTTAAGCAATTAAGCTTTATTTTACCCAATTTTGGTGTTCTTCATGTTTTTCTACTAACTAAAAGTTTTTCAATCGTATTGTGGATTAATGAATGATAACATGATATACAATTAAATAAATTTTTGATCTCTACTAAAAAAGTAATCACTCAGGCTTAGAGCCACGTTTAGGTTGCCATGTGAGTGGTTTGAAAGATTTTGCCTTTTTTTTGGGGGGGGGAGTTATCTCAGAGTTTGAACGTGGTTTTTCTTTCTTAGACTACATCGGTTAGGTTGCCATGTGGGATTTTCCTCGTAGGTTCTGAAGTCGACTTCGCTAACGTGCTCTGAGCAGAGTAAAAAAAAGTCGTTAAAGAAGTTGTGTTTTGGAAGGATCTTCTTTTCCATCATCTATTTTCTTTCTAAGGAAAATTGTTTGTACTAGTTGTTTTTATAACTTATCCACGAAAAGAAAGTTTTGGTTAAAAAAAATAGCGCTAAGGATCCTCGCAGCAACAACGAGAAAAGATGTATGAAAATACATAAAGCAGATTCAGAACCACTTCCAGACTATCCAGAAAAATGGATAGAAAAGATAGCCTCAAAAATACTCAAAGACTGGGAAGAAGATGAGGGAGATCAGAAGTTCAAAACTGCAATAATCGATCACATAAGGATGTTCAGAACATACCAAAATTGGAGCAAAAGGAAGCAACACAGACTGCTTAGAAAATGGATGAAAAAGACATTTTTAGTTCTGAAAATGAATGGGGATGAATATAACCCATCTGATGCATGCCTCTTATGGATGACAGAAGCTCAAAGTTTCAACAATAATCACATAAGGATGCTTCAATCCTATCCAAAATCGAGACAGAAGGAAGCAACAAAATAGTTGCATACCAACAGGTCCTATTTTTGTTCAGAAAATGGATCTGAAAGTCATTTTAATTGCAATAGCATTTCTATTGACTAAAGCTACAACTAAAAACCTGTTGTGTTGCAAGTTAGAAACCCTTAGGAAATCTTTTGAGGAATGATATCCAGCTTGTACTTAAACCTTTGTTTCGATTCTTGTCATGTCTTGGTAGTTTCTTTTTCAATTTTGGTAGTTTCGATTCTTGTCAATTTGTTATGCAAGGAACAAACGTAATATTTAAGTCTTGTAAGACTTTCTATTATTTTATCAATTGGAGCTTGCAGATATATTTTGATCTTATATTCCTTCACATAGTTGTATCTTTCCTATTTATATTTACCGCTTTCAGTAGGTTGACAGGCTGTGAGAAAATCAAGTATAATTTGATCTTTTATTCCTTCACATAGTTACATTTTAATCCTGAAGAGATACAGACCCATTTTGAAACCAAGTATAGGTGACAGGCTGTGAGAAAATCAAATCCAATCACATTTAAGAAAAAATATGGGGAATGGTATGGTTTGCAACCTAACGAAGTATCGTGAAACTACTCTCTATTTTTATATTCTTAATGGCAGACGCCTATCTAACAACCATCTGCTAGTTTTCATCCAAAACAAAACATGACTACAAGGGTGGGTAACACCTAAGTATACTACCAGACTAGCACACTAAACTACCAATCACAAAACCAATACAAGATGCGGCCCTAGACAATGATATTTAAGAGAAAGGATAAACTAGCGTCAAAGATGGTACAACTTAACAAGAGATCATTGGCACTACTTTGGGGGATAATTAACAGCAAGATAAAATGTTATGTACATTAATACAAAAAAAATAAATATCAGCAATAATCATATGCGCACCATAAAATTTGCAAAAACGGGGATAATCGAAAAAATAATGATTAAATCTTGTTGCTTACTTTGGGGGCTTGAAAGAGTCTTCAACTTGACGTCACAACTTACATGTTATCACCTACAAAAACAAACAAAGATACAGCTTCAAAACCCAATGCGACAACATCCATTTTGGTACGCATAAGATAATAGGAAAATAAAAGGTCTTCATAAGTAGTATGTTTAATAGTGATGAAGAAAAAGAAACAAACAACAAGTATGAATATGAAGATCAAGTTAATTAGCAAATATGAACAACATCAATTTAATAGAAGTAAACTCTCAAAGATTGTTTATTTTTGAAATCATCTCTAAACTATTAAGAAAAAACCAATTTACCAAAAACCCCTAGTTTAAACTTCAACTCTAACTTTTTTCCCTTAATTCCTTCAAACCCATTATCATTTTTGGAATCATCTCCAACACCTATCTATATATATATATATATATATATATATATATATATAAGGTACGGAATTAACACTTTAAAAAAAAACTGTAAATTAGTAACCATTTCAATTTAGTAAAGGTTAAAATGAGCACAAAGTGTACAAGAACAATACAAATTCCTCTCATTTCTTACTAACACTTCCTTCACAAGCTGAAATCGCATTAAATAAATTAAACCTTGTCATCTAACTTATCATTTACAAGAGGGATCATCTCCATCCTATTACGGGGTGTTCGTGGAGTCTTGGGTGTTCCTGGACTAATCAAAGTGAGAAGAATCCCTCCTACAATTAACACCAAAGAAGCCCAGATGCACCAATCAAAGTATTTTCTCCAAACTAGCCACTAAAGCACTACTGTAGTTGCAGGAGTACATTATTTTATCGTCTACATGAAGGAGACTGGAATATACCATAAGCTCACATTCCCCAACACTATCTTGATGCAAAAAACAAAGGACATATGAAATATCCTTCTCCAACGGTCTTCTGGGTTAACCGTTATCAGTGGCTTAACTGTAAGCACTCTGATTGCTATGTATGCTCTAATGGCTGAGCATATGAAGTGAATGCAAGACACTGTCAGAGGGAACTTAAAATCTAATTTTTGAAAGATCTACTTGTTCATGATAATCACAGTAACATTGAAACCCCGCCATTGAAATATAGCTAAAAGCGACCGAATCACACTCCACTGACACACTATGCCCTCCTCCATTAATCATCAACTCTTCAAACCCAAGATCACCAACACCTCAACAAACAAACAATCAATCACACATGAATCTTGCTTTACCACTGTACAATTACAGAGGTAGAGAGAGTTTCGATTATTAAGTAATCAAAGTGATGACTCAAAATGCTTAGTCTATCTATTATATATAGTTCAATCACATCAATCTACAAGAGAATTAAAGTTTGAAATGAAAGTTACTGGAAGATTAAAGAACAAGCAAATCAACAAATTCGAGAGCGGCAAGTGAGCAAATACATTGAGGAATTTGAGAAGCAACTTACTAACCCATCGTTGAGATCAGGAAACTAAAGTTTCAATTTCAGGTTTAGGGTTTGAGATCAAGTATTTAGGGATTTTGAGTCGGTGTTACAAATCAAATTCTCTTCCCTCTGTTTATCTTCCCTCTGTTTGTACTCTATTGTAAGCAATTTGGTTTTCCTTCCTAGCGACTCTAATAGAGAGAAAACAAAATTATTAGAGGGAAAACCAAAAAATAAAGGGAAAATTAGAAAACAAAAAAAAACCACAGACTCCAATTATATTTGCCACAGATAAAATCTGTCTCTAATAAACTACACATAAAATCTGTGGCAAAAAAAAACTGTGGTAAATTGACTATTTTGGTGTAGTGTTTCCTTATTTGCCATTTTCACTCTTGCAAAAAGTTTGAACACGCAAAAAAATGGGTGTGTCTTAAGCTTGATATGAATCTGTACGCTCAAACAAATAATTGGAGATCGAATTTATATCTAGCACACTTTCCTTAAGACGTCTATCTTCAGGATACAACGATCTGACGTAGGTTGAAGGAAACACACCAATCAACCCACCAAACGAATCTTGATTGTGACTTTTATCTCTCATAAATGACTCAAAGAAAATATTTAAAATAGATAAAAAGAATGACACATAAAAGGGCTTTAAATAGAACATTGATGACTCCTCACCAAGAGTCGTGTCTTAAGTCATACCACTTCACGAAGAGACGTACCTATAGTCGTGTCTCTTGGAGTCAAGAGTCGTGTCTTAAGGCGCACCACTTCACGAAGGGTTCTCACCAAGAGTCGTGTCTCTTAAATACACCACTTCTCGAAGGGTCACGACTCCTCACCAAGAGTCGTGTCTTTAAGGTGCAACTCATTACACACACCTTAAGTTGTGTCTCTCACAGCCCAAAAACTAAGTGTTATTTAGGAATCCTCATGGCCCAAGGACGAATCATAGACCTATGAAATATTCATACATCGGGTAGCCCATGCACCAAGCAAGCAAGATCATGGGTTGTCGCACCCGCGCATGTGTGACTAAACAATTCCAACACATTTCAATGATGTAACATACATGGTTACTAATATATTAGAGTTTTATCTTTCTCACACCCAATGTGGGACTAAATACTTATTCATTCAAACTAAAGAAAAACCCAACATGGTTTTCCAACAAACTGGTATCTAAGGCAAGATCAGTACTACATCCCACCCTTGGTAAACACTGGTAGTATATCTGAAGAGGAACGACTTGTTCGACGATACATGGATAAAATTAAGGTATTGGAAGAGGTGAAGAAGAGGGAGAAAGAGATACAAAAGGTGAAGAGGATGATGAGATAAGGCAGTAGGTTTCGGTGGGATGCAGAGATTTCTTGTGAAGCAAGTTTATAAGAAATGGAAAAGATTAGGGATGCAATGTTGGAAGTGAAGTCGAAGATTGACAAGCGAGTTGAGAAGATGTCCATTATTGATGATTGTTTTTTGGTATGATGTTGAATTCATTGATAATGGATATAACTGGGATAAGCACTTGTTATAAAACCTCGATAAATGAATGTTCGATCAATTAATAACCTCCATTAAATAATAAAATCTTCTGGTCCCAACTCGGGTTATTGGACTAAATTAATAACCTCACTAAATGCATAAGATAATAATTTTCTTATAAATCTTTAAAAACCCAGCAAAATATAAATTAATAATTGATGAAGTACATAAAAAAAATAGCATACATAAATTCATAATATTTAGCAACTTTTTACTTGACAACTTTTATTTTCTCAATTCAACCCTTTCGTAAAATATGCATATTTTCTTTTCCCTCCTTTTACATCTACTTTTTTTGGAGTTGTAAAGATTTGGAGCCTAAGAGTCTATTCCAGGGCATTAAGTTTTGACAATTAAATCTCTTCTTTTTTAGAGTCTCTTGGCTTCTATAAATATTCTCTCTCTAAATTAATAAATATTATTTTATCGATAAAGTAATAAATTATTCATTTCTCGATAAATAAATAACCCGCTAAGATAATTATTTCTCTTGGTCCCAAGAGTATTATTTTATAAGGGTTTTACTGTATAATGAAAAGGATGCTAGCGGAACTCAATATACTAGGTTGTAAATATTTTTGTTTGTTTGAATAGAGGGTCCATGGGGTACTTAACCGCTCGCCTAGCAATAAAAACAAATGAGGATCTCAATGTTGGTTTGGAAAAGCCTACAAAGAAAAGAGAGAAGGAATAACAAAAGAAGGAAAGATAATATTTGGCTGACAACAGACTCCTTCATGCCTAAAGGACTAGGAGACATTCTCTTGGACTTTAAAGAATGGCAACTTCGTATACTTGGGTAGACCGATTTAGTACTATTGCAAGTACTAAAAGGGCTAGGAGACATTCTCTTGGACTTTAAAGAATAACATGAAGAGCCTACTCCTTGCTGCGGAAGGAGCAAACCTTGTTGGGATGTCCACATAAACTACGAAGTTGTCTAATGCCTAACTTATGTATTTCCGTTATATGTTATATCGTTGATCTATAATTTCAAGTACATTCAATGAATTCTTAACTTCTAGCTTGAGAAAGGGACTACTCTAGTCTCTAAATAGAATTGAATGTGACGCTACCCCAGCTTGTTCTTTAACGTACATAGATTCCAACTTTCGAAAAAACAGCGCCACAAGCAGAAACATTTTCACAACTGGAAGTCTGGAACCATACCAGCATTAAAGACGAAATATATGCCGTAAAGCAATAAGAATAAGAACTGGTTCATTCAGTTGATTCATCAAGAAGAACTGAAAGTAACAGATAATGTTTAATGATAGAACTTCCGCCACTAAATTGTGGACTATAAACATCCTCCGCAGTGGATGATTATTTCACTGCATGATGTCTCGATCTGAAGCATAGACCTGGTTTGATAGTTGATGTAAACCAAGCATTTTTATATCTTCTAGCATATGTTTAGTCACTTTCACCAAAATAAACACACATTGCGCTCTAGATCATACAATATGTATTTAATGTAGAAAGTATATTTTGTGAATATTTCTCATTTGCTTCATAAAGATTGCTAGGTATTGCCTCTTTCATTCCATTAGTTGAGACTATTGGAACTAGCTCATTTTAAAGACTATGTAGTTGAATAAGTATGTAAAGTTTTTGGTACAACCACTTCATATTTAGTACTTCGATCATCTCTTATTTTGATTTCAGAAGTTAATAGATCCAAAAGTCTAATATATTGGAGGAAACTAAAATCTTAAACATGTTGATAACATTGAGCTTGTGGATGATGACTTTATATACGATGGTTTCGACTGGAATGTGATATTTAACAGTGTATTAGAAATGAATTGATTGATGAGATGTGGTTGGTGCTTCTTCGACTATGCTGGATGGTTGTTTTTTTGATGACATCAAATTTGTTGACGATGTTATAATGCTTGGAAAAGAAAATTTATGTAAGAACTTTGTACCAAAGGGCTGAGATGCTCGTAGATTTCAATGTAACTAAAGAATTTTATTCTTTCAAAGTGATGCTTTATTTTTCCTAAGTAATGTCATCAGGGGCGGAGCCAGAATTGTCACACTCGTATATAACTTGCTAGGATTGTATTGGTTGGGCGAGGTAATTGCTAGCATAGTGGACTGAAATATTTACAATAATTCTTTCTGACAAAATTAATGCCTAGCAATTGCCGCATAGTTAAAAACATGCCTCCACAATATCACAGGTAGCAAGCTAATCCTAAGATCTCAGGATAGTTTTTTCATATGTAATTAAATCTGTTTATATTTTGGGAACAATAATCAGTGATCATTGTATCATTGACATGCTGCTTACAACATAGTAAAACTAAGGGGAAAGTATCAAAACTTGGTTTTTTCCCAAAGAGCATACGCAGTTGATCCAGATAATTTTTTGTGGTGTTTGCTCATCTGGGTAAAACACGTTATAGAATAGCCACTTCTATTCAGAGTTGAAACAACGCCCAGAAATCCAAATCAGACCAACCAATGAAATTTAAACCAGAAGTCGATAAGCTTTTCAATGGCAGAAAGATTGGATAATTAAACAAAGCCAGCATCTGTTATAACTTGTTGACAATTTCACTTACCCTTACTTGAGACTATGAAGGGAAGAAAATGAATCATGACTCACAAGGCACTGCACTTTAAAAAGAAAAACACTTCCATCATAATTCATAATCAGTATTTATGTGGTGCAAGACCTACATCCTATAAACGTATCCCACACGCGTCAATCAAAAGAATAAATGGGTCCAATGCAAGGAGATCACCAACCTAGTGAACTTCTCTAGTCTGGCGTCATGCATCATCCATATTTAGAAGGAGTATTGCACTTTACAAAATGGTGCCAGTACCAAATGAAATGACTGATGAATATCTAACTTTATCAATAACAAAAACGATCAAATGAAACATGCAGGATCATCTACATGTAGAGCAAGAGCAAGAGCAAGAACAAGCCCAGAAAAGGAAAATTGTACAAAACAAATGAATATTAGAATAGGAATAAGAGACAAACTAAAACCAATAAAATGAGGACTTGAGATCTTCGAAGATATATTCCATTGACATATTGTTCAATGGCATCAGTTTCATTAATTCCCTTACAAAACTAGAATTAAATAGTTCTCAACAAAAAACTGAACTTGAAACCCTCCTCCGCACCATATTCTTCACAGCATCTCTCTTCCCCGAGAACATCTTTCTCCGCTGCCTAGCGATACTGTAAAGAAAAATGAGTATTAGCAATAACTTCAAATATCATTCTTAGCTACACACAAAAAAATCTTGTAAAGAAAAGAAAATTTTGATATGGTCAAAAATATTTCACCATTACAAATGGCGTCTCACAAAGAAAATAATGAGGGACCTTTCTGAAGTATAAATTGTCTATATTGTCTGACAATGCAAACCTTACAACACCGCACTTCGAGTGCCATGTCATTGACTTATTGGAAGGTCTAATATGTTAATAGAGTTGAATTATTAATTTACAAGAAAACATACACTTTTTTGGGGACTGTAACAGTTGTACTGACATCTTTTCGTGTTGCTCTCTAAACTTTTAAGTTAGAGATAATTCTCTTACAATAAAAACCAAGAGAGAATATGCAAAATAGCAAAACGTCATAAAATCAAATTTCTAGAGGAGAAAACAGCACCTTGATGAAACCGATTTCCTTGGCATTACTGTGGAAGCACTGCCTGCAGCACATAAGACCATACTTCCTAATCAACCCATGAGAATTGCCACAAACACGGCTGCCAAAAGTTACCAAGATGTCAATAAAACAAAACAAAGGAATGCAAAACAAAAAAAATCACAACAGACAACTTAGGAACTGAGCCTGAAAAACTATAGTTAGCATCAAGATAGCCAAAAGAGAAATGCATAAAAAGGATTCCATTGTATGTGCAGGGCATTCTTCTACGAGAGCAGCGGACCCCGAAGAGGCGGAGGCCATCTCGGTGATCAGGGGGATGGAGACAGCGCTTAGACTGGGGCTTGATAGGATTATTCTTCTGACAGACTGCCAACGCCTAGTTCGAGCTTTCCGAGATCATTCAGAGCACCTTTCCTGGGGTGCGCTCACTTGGGCACCTGACATGTACGCTTTAGCGGCGAGATTTCAGACTTTTTTTTTGAGTTCGTTTACCGTTCATGTAATTTTGAAGCACATTTCTTAGCTGCGAGGGGGTAAATTCCCCCCCTTTTGTTTGTACCGAGGCCTCTGAGGCTCGGACTTTTGTAAACTCTGTTCTTACCCGCCCCTATGGGCAGTTTGTTTAATTTTATATTTCAGCTTTGCGTTAAAAAAAAAAAAATTTAGTAGACGGATATCATGAGGACGACTATAGCCAGATGAAAACAATTGAAATTATGCAACATGTACTACAAGGATAATTCATTGGGGCCTAGCAAAAAATTATTTCCAGGGTAAATGATCAGACTGACGACAGGTAGGGAGGAAGGTCTTTCTTACATTAGATATGGGGACTAAAGGTGTTTGTGACGTCAGCAGACATGATTGTCCGAGTTCAATGTCCCAATTCTCCTCTATCTCTCCTGATTTCTCTCCAACTTCTCCACAATAGATCCAACTCCTCTCATCTGTATCGCCTCCCCTGTGTTTTCATGGATGCCCTAGATAAATCTTTCCCCGATTTCATCAATTGATTGATTGATCTATGTTTGATTTCTGTACGATTTGGGGGTTCAATTTTAATTTGTTAGATCTTTGAATTATTGATGGTGAATTGGTGATGGTTGTAAATATATGGTCTCTGAATCCCTCATTTGTTTCCATGTTTACTCCTTCAGTTCCTTCCTCTTCTCTCTCATAGCTCTCTGTATCAAACAAATCATCAAAAACACCCCACCCCATAGTGAGGATGATACTGATAATGTTAGGGATCACATTAATAAGATGATGTTGGTTGTAGGAAAGGTGGGTTCAGCTGTGGGGTATTTTTGGGTGTGGGTTTTTGATGATGGCACTGGTGGATGTTATGCAGATTAAGTTGGAGGATTTTGGGGTCGTGCCCGAATAAGTATAATGTTGGTGCTGTTGTGACGCTGCTGATCTTTGTTCCGTCCACGCTGGTGATTTATGATGGTATTGTTGTTTACGCTTTGGAGAAGGTTGAGCTAAAAGCATTTGGGTAGTGCCGGTGTAGGCAAGTAAAGATGTGCAGTGCCAGCAAGCCATTTTGGCTTTAAAAAAATGCAGCATCGTCGGTCTCCCAAACATTTAGCAGTTATACTAGTGTAAACAAAAAAGTCCAAGAGACCAACCACATCCTGGAATTTACACACATCCCAGCCTATAAAACAGTACAGAGAAGGTTTACTATTGAGTGCATATGGATTAAAAAAAAAAAAAAATCTGCTCTAGATAGAACTAACAGTACATTAATAATAAATGATTGAAATTGTCCTTGAAGGCATAAATAGTGTCCAACACAAGCCTATACCCTTGTCGTTTAATTATCTATTTCACCCATGACAATATAGATATCAAACCTTAGGTTAAGAAAAGGAATGGTTCACACTTGGAACAACCGCAATTTCTAGCATTCACAGTTTTACATTACCCCGTCCGCCTACTAAGCTACTATTGCAAGTTGCAACTAAAAAAAATAACACCATTCCCCGAGGGCCTAAGACATTATCGACCTATGCGCGGATAAATAAAATTTAGCGGAGTATTTCACAATATAAGTCAAGTTGGATGAAATTAATCAGACAAAAGATTGTTACCATAAACGAGATCCAGGGCCGTAACCTTGGGGTGAGAGTTCCAAACATTCGAATGCCCCATCTTCAGATCAAAACAAACCCTAATTCGCAATTGCAGACTAAAAGAAAATTTAGGGCACGATTCGAGCCTTGTTGACATTTTATAGCCCTAGATATTTAGATTTAGTAGTACTAGGTGTAAGACTTTATATATTGACTCGGTTTTACTTCTCATTTCTCTAGGTGGTGGGTGCTTCTAACTTCACTACGCTCTTTTGCTAATCTCATTCTGATTAGTAGTTCGGAGCACCCCAACAAAAACTTTGCTTAGTCAAAACCAAACCCATTACTAGGGGTGTACACTCAAACCCGAGAGCCCGAACCGGGCCGACCTGAACCGGCCGGTTCGGTCTGGGTTAAGGATATGTCAGTTCGGTTTCGGGTTTGAGTTTTAAAACCCGAATATAATCGGTTCAGGTTCGGGTTCGGGTTCTTGATTTGTTGTCTCTTAAAACCCGACCCGACCCGGATAGTTTTGATTTATAAGTTATAAGATTTTAGTTTTTGGTTTTCCTCAAAGCTCAAACAACAACCTGTGTTCTGTGATGAGGAGTTGATGACTGATGATGAATACTCGATTTAGGTTTTCCTCATCAACGATTCAACAAGACAACAACAATTTGTGATGATTCTGAAGAATACTCTCAAGAACAACAACAACTTGTGAATACCAAATCTCAAATTCCAAAGCTCAATTGTGGTGATGAATGCCCAAAATCAAAGCCAGTCTGTTGTAAACTCTTCGTCGACTCCAGGTACATCTCTCTCTCTCTCTCTCTCGTGTTTGTGAATCTGTCATACAATGTGAATCTGTCATAGAGAGGAGAGGAAAAGAAGAGATTACTGTAATTGGTTAATTGGGTATATTGTGATTTTGTGAATCTGTAATTTGGTATATTGACTTAAAACTGTCATACAGACTTGTATGTTGGTTTGTATGTTGACTTGTATGTTGGCTTGTAATTGGGTATATACAGACTTGTATGTTGGCTTAAAACTGTCATACAGTTTTGTTAATAGTTAACATTGTGAATCTGTCATAGAGACTTGTATATTGACAACTTCATAAGAATTCATGATTGGCTTAAAACTTTACTGTTAACAAAACTGTCATACTTGTGAATCTGTCATACTTGGTGAGTTGGTGTAAATCAATTGTTATAAAACTGTTAACTGCCTATGTTCTAGTTAATCACTTAATCTCATGTATTTTTGCTTAATATAAGTTGTTTATTTAAGTAATTGGGAGTTCTATGGCGAATGAAGACATAAATATGCAAGAAGTTCGTGATTGGCTTGAAATGGAAAAGCAAAAGAAAAAAGAAGATGAACTTAAATCTTTGGAATTGGCATCGAACAAGAAACGAAAAAGCACATCGAAGGTATGGAACCATTTTACCAAAGTAAAAAGTATGATTCTTACAAAAGCGAAATGTAAATATTGCTCGGAATTGCTTAATTGTGACTCTTCTAAACAGGAACTTCTAGATTGAATGGCCGCATGCATTATAGATGTCAAAGCCCTAAAAATCATCTTCGGTCGAAGTCAGATAATAGTCAACAAACTCTTCATTTCAAGCCAAATAGTAAAGGACAAGAGCTTGTGCCAATTACTTTTAGTCAGGAATCTTGTAAGGAAGCTCTCACTCAAATGATAATAATTGATGGGCTTCCTTTTAGATTTGTGGAGGGTGAAGGTTTTTTGAAATTTTGTAAAGTAACTTGTCCAAGATTCAAAGTGTCTTCCCGCGTAACTATAGCTAGGGGTTATCTTGCTATGTATATGGAAGAAAAGAAGAAATTGAAGAAGATATTGAAAACTTATCAGATTTGTTTAACCACCAATACGTGGACCTCACTTCAAAATATTAACTATATGTGTTTAAATACACATTATGTTGATAGTGAGTGGAAATTAAACAAACGGATACTCAATTTTTGTGTCATTGTAAACCATAAAGGTGACACTATTAGGAGGATGGTGGAAAAATATTTAATAGATTGGGGTGTAGATAACATATTGACCCTTACGTGTGATACGCAAGTTCGAACAACTTGGCGATTGATTACCTTAAAAAGAAGACTAGACATTGGAAAATATAATCTTGGCACATTAATTTATGCATATTAGGTGTTCTGCACACATCATAAACCTAGTCGTTAAAGATGGCCTAAAGCAATTTAATGTTTCAATTGCTCGAGTACGAGATGCGGTTAGATATGTAAGATCTTCTTCGTCTAGGTGGATGAAATGGAAAAAATGTGTTCAAGAAGCTAAAATTGATAGCCGGAGCAATGTTTGTTTGGAAGTTTCTACTAGGTGGAATTTGGCATTTCTTATGTTAGATGCCGTGGTAATATTTGAAGAAGCTTTTATGAGGTTTGAGGAATATGATCATGATGGGACATATTTTAAATATTTTTAAAGGAAAGACGATGATGGTTTGCATACAGGGAAGGTTAATTGGGATAGATGTAGGTTGTTTGTACAATTTTTGAGAGTATATTACACATTTACAACCAAAATTTTAGGGTCTAATGTTACTTATGATCTCTTATTTAACGAGATTTTTAGCGTTAAAAATAACTTGAAGGTACTAAGTGATCACGAGGATCCCGATTTGAGGTCTATGGATTTGAACATGGTTGAAAAATATGACAAGTATTGGGACCTTGAGAAGTTAAAGCCGTTGTTGTTAGTTGGGGTGGTGCCTGATCCACATTTGAAGCTTGATTATGTAGAGTTTGGTTTAACGAGGTTATATGATGAAGGTAAAGTTTCTTTGATATGTGATATGGTAGAAAAGACACTACATCAGTTATTTGTATCGTATGTTGGAAGTGGTCATAACCCAAGTACGGCAACTTAACATGTCGGTGATACGATGACATGTGATGTATTGGAAGACTCTATTAGTAAATGGGAAAGGCATAAAAAAGAGAACTCGGGAAATGCATCGAAAATGGAGAAGTATTTGAAAGCGGATGTTGAAGATGAAGTGGAATGAGAGAAGTTTGAAATCTTTTCTTGGTGGAAGAACAATAATATTAAGTTTCCGGTTCTCTCACTTATTGTGAGAGATATATTGGCTATTCTGATTACTTTGGTAGCTTCCGAGTCCGCCTTTAGTACGGGAGGTCGGATACTTGACCCATTCTATAGTTCGTTGCGACCGAACACGGTAAAGGCTTTGTTATGTACTCAAAATTGGCTTTGGTCACAGGAAAAACCAATTGATATTCAAGCTTCTTTGGAGGAGATTGAACAATATGATACGATTGATGCGGGCAATATTTTCATTTAGTACTTTAATAGTTTAATTATCATTTGCAATTATACATCAAATGATATTTAACTTCAATTTTTATTATTTTGCTGATTTCTTAGAAATGTTGGAGGGGTTTGCATCAATGTCGATAGAGGATTGCTGAAATAGTTGAGACAACATTATGTTTTCTAGTTGTGGTAAGTTTAATAGTTTATTGATTATTGCAATAAGTAGAGGACTAATCATTATTAGTTATAAATAGTTTTTGTGCAAATCATTTATAAACATAGTTAGTTAGTTACGGACTTATAGTTACAAAATCATAGATAATACCACAGTTAGTCAGTTACACAAATAATACCACAGTTACAGAATCACAGATAATCCCGCAGTTACAGAATCACAGATAATACCACAGTTACAGAATCACAGATAATACCACAGTTACACAGTTAGTCAGTTACACAGATAATACCACATTTACAGAATCACAAATAATACCACATTGCAGCTACAAAATCACAGATAATCATAGAATTATCGAATCACAGATAATACTATATCAAAATTGCTTAAGATAGCCACCAAAATAAGGAAAAGAAGCAAAGTTCCTTCACAACTATGTGCCTCCTTAACATTTATGTGTAGTGTTTGGTTGTAGTTATACCAAATGCCTTGCTTAGTACACCAAGAACTACTTCCTCATTATTCCTGAATACCACTCTGATAACTGCTCTGAACTGTTTGGTTAGAGTCTCCAATAACTGCCCCCTTACTGTCCCTGAACACCACTCTAATAACTGCTCATAACTATTTGGTTGGTGTAATGGCCAAATTCTGTAAGCTCGAAACAATTAGGAATTAGTTATCACACCAATGAACCTGTAACAATATTCTAATGGAAAATAAGAAATGGAAAAAGGTGTTTTTAACGTGGAAACCTCTGAATAGGTAAATAACCACGACCTCGTATGGAGGATTTTTGTAAAAGTATCTTTATTACTTGGAGTGGATATCTATATTACAAGTGATCTCTAAATATATAAATATTTTTGATCTCATAAATAAGAAGTTTTAAGTAATTTATTTGGTCATTGTCTCTTCTGAAACTTTTCCTTTATATAGGATTCTCCACAGCCCTTCATCGTGCTAGAACAAGTTTTTTGAATAATGTGGTTAGTGGCAGTCGACTGAATAACTGACGAGTTCGTGGGAGACAGGTATCTTTGACTGGATAACATTTTTCGGGTTTAGCTCGATCCACGTTCTTGAGTAGTTCGTGAGGCTGTTTAGAATGATGACTGGAGTGTTAAGTGTTAAAATTGCATGAGCCTGAGATAGAGGTAAATTGAGGTTCGCGAGATTGATTTTGAGTGAGATCGAGGGATAAGTCCCTACAATCGTCCCCTCGCAACCAAAGTCACGAGTTGCTTTTGTTGAGAAAGAATGTGTTAAAAGTTTAAAATTTGAAACAGAGTAATGATAGCGTTTGACTGGGCGGAAGTTACGCGATATTGGGAAGTGATGGGTAATAAATGATGATGCGGATGTATGTGACGGTTGTGTTTAAATTGTCGCATCCGTAATGAATGATAACGCTTGGGGAAACGTACCTGGACAATAAATTTAGGGTTATATAAAAAGTACTTGAAGTAAATCTTTGGTGCAATTCATGCATGCGTAACTTTTTCTGAGATGATGAAAACTAAGAGTATGGTTCTTGAAGAGAGGATTGCGTCTGAAATGTAGAGGTTGAAGTTGAAATACATTGGTGATAATTCCTTGGAAATGGTGATACCCGCCCCTATTCCTCCGACGTACCAAGGCTTGTCGGGAGAAAAAGCGGTTGAAGCTGAGGAAGATTTCTACTATAATTCAAGATTTTATGTCTTCGTCTTGACAGGCGAGGAACATTAGGCTTATCTTTGCACTCTTGCGGAAGATAGTATTAGGGCACCTTATGCAGGAATAGGTATATCTGCGGGGCAGATATGCTGATTTTTTGTGTCACCATGGATTCAAAGGTTAGACCCTCTTCATCTTTACCAACTCTTCGGTGGTGGTGGTTATAGAAGAGGTGGTGATGGCAGTGGAGGAGAAGGATGAGAAAGGGGGAACCTGCTGACGTATTTCCATCGTGTTTTTACGCTCAGAAGACCTTCATCTTATTTTGTGGGGGCCAACACTGAGTCTACTGCTTGCATAGTTTCCGTTTGAAGCTCGACTAGACTTCGACCAAACTCATGTAAGAGAGACTTTTTGTTGTGTCCAATATCTTCTTTGCATCAGGGTAAAGAATTACTTAATTAAGAAGAACTGGAAGATATGATACTTCGGCGTGCCTGAATGACCTGTGACTTAAAAAAATAGGGAAAACTTGTTATCTGTAAAGTATCTGGAGTTTGGTGTTGGATTGATAACATTCCGTTATACCCCTGAGGTCGATGTGGTGAAAACTTGTTATCTGTAAATCGTATGTAATAACTTTGACATGAATAAAAATTGATATTCAATAAACTGTAAATAGACAAAGTTTCTTTTAATTGAACTGAATTGTGTGGGTGTTGATTGAATAACTATTTATAAGTGATGAAACAACGTTGCAATGTTGCTCAAACTGAGATGAATATGTGCCGACAATGTCGTGCTGATATAAATAACTTATGTTTAAATGGTAAGGGATAGAAATTGTAGGAAATATGTAATTGTAGAAACTCACTCTAGCTGTTACAGGTTGAAAAGGGGTAATACTCATGGTAGCGTAAGGTCGAGTACAGTGACTATTGTGTATACTAGTGAGGGGATAAGTTCAAATAATTTATTCCCAAAATTTAGGGTTTTCTGCTACGGGATGCATGGTAAAAATCACGTATTTGAGGGGAAAGGGTGTGAGAAACGTATAAACATGGGTAGGATGAAAAAAAAAATAGAGGAGAGATTATAATGGTACAACTCGATCTCAGAGGATTCGTCATGCCGTTAAATGTCGATTGACTATAAAGACTGTTGAAGTACGCGAGAGAATCTTAGGTTCGTTGGTTATATTAAAATACTGAGGAAGGAATGTAAGCTCAAAGGTTAGATGTAAAGAGACCTTGTGAGTATGTTCGTTATTTCTTTGAGGTGTGTTGGTGAGGGATTAGGTAGATCGAGAGAAGCTAGCTGGTTTGATTGCTGAAGTTGAGATCGAATTTGAAGATATGAGGATCGACGAATAATATGATTAGATGATGTTTGGTTAGGTTACAAAGGTCGTGGCGGATGTTGTGTAAAGTGTGTCTTATGAATAATATAATTGTATTGGATGTAACATAAATAATATAAGTCAACAGGATCCTCTATAGGGGTGAATCTATTTTGAGACTGTTTTAGCAAACATTTTGAATAATTTTGAACATTTGTATAGTTTAGAAAATGACATCAATCACTATAAGTATGATAAACAAGGACAAAGAAACAAAAATATAAAAATACAGAAGCTTCTAGTTTTATTTTGTATGCAAAAGGAAATATAACTCTGACATCGTACAGAGTGAGTCTCATGAGTATGGGAAGGTCATGAAAAGATATAGAAATAGGGAGAAAAAATATGTTAAAAAATGAGGGGAATTGTAATGATGGAAAGGTGGTTTTATCGAAAAGGTACAAGGCGTCTGACATGGAGAGTGGAAAGGATGCCTCGGTTCTGGAATCGAGGACTGTTCGTGGGAAGAGCAATAAATGCCAACCGTTGGAGAGAGAAAGGATAAATAGTGCTTTTTCGTCTCCAATCAAACTTTTTATAACTTCACAAAATTTAGAGAGCACTCAGAGAGAGAGACAAAAGATCAGGGGATTTTATAAAGAGTTATCCGAAGGTGATAAACGGTTGAAGAGGGCAAAAGATTTTGGATCTCGTAGCTGGCTATACAGTAGCGTCGTGAGGGAAAAGCTTGACGCAACTGCCGAATCTCATTCGGATACTGAAGGTTAGTAGAGATGTACGCAAATATGTGTTGATGTATGTATATGTTAAAGATATATTGTTATACGTAAACGATTGATCAAAGATACATGTTGAATATATATATATATATACATAGACGGAAGAATGATAAATACCTTAACCTATATGTAGGTCGAGCGTTAAAGGCATCTCTGTAAGTCAAAAACGTGCCTGTAAAATTTGTTTTTAAGATGGGTAGTTCGTTTGCTAATGAGGTATCGACCTCTGGTCGGACGAATGAGTCTGATAATGAAGGGGAACTAGGATTGGAACAATTCCCAGGTTTCCCTGGTCAATTGGTATCTTATCCTCCGAGTTCTGATGCCTGTAGAGTATTTCTTTAAGCCAAGGCGGCTGTAAGAGGGAAGTGGGACAATTGTGTAGAGTTTGTCGGTAGGCAGTTTAGGGGTTGTATGGTAGCGGAGGGGGAAGAGTATTTTTATCTGCTGGCAGATTTGGAAGTAGAAAAACGAGATGGGGGTATAGATAAATCAATCTCATTAGAATATTTCGATGGGGATGTCCAGAGTGACCTCTCAGAGGGGTTTTTGTGTTACCTATTTCAATTAGAGTATGGGTTGAGCCTTCCCCTCACCAATTTGGCGAAGGGGATTATGAATGCAATTGGGGCATGTTTTGTTCAATTGAATGGGAACATGTGGGAGGTAATAACTGTGTGTGACCATCTGAATGAAAAATAGGAAAGGGAGGAAAAAGTGAGGAGGATAACCCCTGAAGACATTTTGCAGTTTTATGGGGTGAAGAATTTTAAGGCCAGTGGGGGGTCTTATTTTACTGCGAACGCAACTCGGCGTCGTTTATTCGATCTGAATTCAGCAGGTCCAACCTGGAATGACAACATCATATGGGTGAAGGGTAATTACCTTCAAAGATATGATAAAGAACCTTTGGACCTTCAGCTTAGAACTGTAAAGCAAAGTAAGTATAGACATGGATAGATAGAATTATTATTATGTTTCTCTGATAACTGTAGTTGATAGTAAAGATGTTGTTATTGCAGGTGTGAAGCCTACAGTGGAAAGGAAGGAATCCATGTTGGACGAAGTTGCGAAGGAGGAGACTGAACTTGAACTTGGGCTGGAGGGACTCGACTTGAGTAGAAAAAAAGGGTTGAGAGCAGGTTGAATAAGGTTCGAAAGGCTTAGTCTACCAGGTCAATGGCGGGGGTCGATGATGGAAAAAGGCAAGTAAGTGGTGAGGAGGTTCGAACTAATCTGTCTAAGACTCTTGGAACTGGAAGTTCAGCTCAACCGAATTCTGTCAAGCCGAGCAAAGTAGCTAAAAAATATCTGAAGAAATGGATGTTGAAGGTTCTACCGACCTCCGGTACCACTGGAAGTGGTGAGGTCACAAAAAATAAGAGGAGGAGGGTAGAACCCTCGGGGGTCAAGAGAGAAGGTCGCTGATGGGCGATCTGCTTCAGTAGACGACCTTAAAGAGGTCGAGGAAAGGGCCAGGTTGGCGGTTCTCCTAGGAGAGGAAGACACGAGCAAGATGTTAAGTTTATATTATAAGAAAGAAATGCTTAATACGTTTTGAACTAGTCGCTGAGATCAATGTGATTTTTGCAGGTTGCTCGTCTTGTTAAGGGGATTTGGCTCGGTATAGAAGAAGAAAAAAGTAAGCTGAAGAAGGTCAATGTCGAGCTGGATTAAGAATTATCTCGATCCAGGGTTGACGCTTTGAAGGACGTCAAGCAGCTAAAGGCTTCTCATGCCATGGCGATTGGTCAGCTGCAGGTGGAGACAAAGGCCAATCTTGACGAGATGGTTGAGGAGCATGACAGACTAGGGCACCATTTGATGTTAAAAGGCTATTCAGAGGAGTAGGTGGATGTCATCAAGGCGGACACCTATGCTGAGGAAGAAGATGAGGAGGAAGCAGAAACGGTAGGGATCGTGGATGGTCTTGATGGTGTTTCCCGCCAGACGGTGCTTGACAATCAAGGGGATGATGTCGAGCTCCCGGAAGGTGGTAGTGAGAAGGTATGGTAGACATATGTGTTTGTATAAGTATTTGAAAGTTGTTTGAATCGTGTGTGAGGATGAAACTTTTGTAAATTGACCATGTTTATAAACATTTTATAGGTAGTTAGAGAGATGAGTCTCAAAATAAATGATCTAGAGTCTGGACTTGCCAGGGAAAGAGAGACCTCTAAAGCCTTGTTGTCTGCGCAAGCGGAGCTGCAAGTTAGATTGGAATAGGTTTTTTGACTTGTATGTTATACAACCGTTAAGTTATCAAGTACATAGGATATAAATGCATGGTAAAAATCCAACGTTATTAATATAGAGTAATATATCAAAAGTATCTACCTTGTATCTCGAAAGAAAACTCATGAAGCGTTCATCTGAGAGTGGACTCCAAACTTTTAGTCTAAAAGTATTTGGAAACAGATGTTTAGAAATCACATAGTCTCTTTAGAAATGTAGTATGTATATATTGAAAAGCTTCTGAATCGAACTGTACTAAAACTTGTTATATTTTCCAGGTCGAATTAGATTCATCTTGCGCACGTGAGGACGACGAACTCATGTGTAAATGGGAATTTGCAGAGCAGTTCGATATGATGAAAGAAGTGAGTGAGAATAGAGAAGATCAATGGGTAAAGGCGCATTTTAGACTTGTGGAGTTGATTCAGACCGTTTTCGGACTCGTCAGGTCGAAGAGAAAGATTCTGAGATAAAGAATGGATTAAAAGAGCTAGCTGAGGTCACAGAACGTACCGAGAAGCTTCAACGTCAAGTTGACGCATTGGTTGTAAAGGGTAAGTAGGCCGACACGGCTCTTTACCGTATTCAGGAGCTGGAACAATCAGAGGAACAATTTCGATCTGATCTTCATAACTGTAGGAACGAGCTAGAGCGAATGAGGCCAAAATTCTTCAAAAAGGATGGCGAGCTGAGGGTAGCTCGAGAAAATCTATCGGCTTTGGAAGCCACAGCTGAACATTTGCAAACAACCCTCCCCGCCAAGGATATGGAATTCTGAGAAATGCAACGAAGGTACAGCAATTTAAACTAGAGGATTGCACGACTTAAAGATGAGCTGACGCAAGCCATTGCTCGTGCCTAGAAAGCCAAGGCTAGAGAGCGTTCAGAGGGAAGTATAACTGAGGTTAAGGCTCCTTTACTTCGAGGGGATGTAGTTAGTCTCTTAGGTCGAATTAGAGAGCTAGAGAGTGACGTATCTCATATTCAGGGGCATAATCAGAAGGGAAATGCGAATTTGAGAGAATGTCAGCATAAGTTGGATGGTGCTCTTATCAGGGAGAAAGTTCTAAAAGCAGAGATCAAAGCAAAGGAATCGCTGGTGAAGAGGAAAGAAGAATTATGGAAAGATCTGCCGGTTAGGGAAGAGTTGAAAGCAGAAATTGGGAGACTTCGTGCTCGGGTAGTAGACTTATAAGCCATGAACCTAGCTGAGTCAGCAAAGTATATTGCCAAGTTGGAAGAAGATGTCATCTATCATGATAAGGTCGATGCGGAAAAAATTGAATGGAAGAATGAGTACGCTAGGTTAGAGTCGCGCCTCGAGAGGTTGAAGGCGAGATTTGTAACAATGGTAGTACCTGATACGTCTCGATCTGACCTGTTAAGGGTGATTGTTGCATATTTTGTAAAGGAAGTAAAAAGACTTGAGTCAGAACGAGATACCTTGTTCAAAACTCTATCAGATAAGGGATGCATCTGTGGAGCTAAGATAGATCGAGGGAACTGTTTGGGCGTCATAGAGACCCAACTGGGCCCTCGAACTGCTGAATCGATAGAACAAGGTAGAGCTGCTCTGGCCCGCGAACTGAAAGCTCGACCTCATGATGTGGGGGGGGAGCACTGTTGACCCTTCATTAACAGAAAAGATTCCTTTGTAATATGAATTTGACCTAAAAATAAATAGTATTTATCGCAAACACATTGAAAAAGATGAAAGCTAGTATGACCATTGCCTTATCTTATGTCTGGTGGGGTCTTTGATATAAAACTAATTTTTTACATTCGTTTTAATTACAGAAATGGGTTGAGTTAAACCAAGTTAAAACCTGATTTGAACTATAGAAATGTCACAGACATATTGAAAGAGATGAAAGCTAGTATGACCTTTACCATATCTTATGCCTGGCTGAGTCTTTGATATGAAACAAGTTCTTACACTTGCTACAATCACAAAGATGTAAAGATTCAGCTAAACCAAGAGTTATCCTTGATCCAGCCGGTAGAAATGATCCAAACAAGTTGTAAAAAATGAAGACTAGTATTATCTTTGTCTTATCTCTTGTTTGGCTGAGTCTTTGATATGAAATGAGTTTTTACACTTGCTACAATCGCAAAGATGTAAAGATTCAGCTAAACCAAATGTTATCCTTGATCCAGCCGGTAAAAATAATCCAAACAAGTTATAAAAGATGAAGACTAGTATTATCTTTGTTCTATCTCTTGTTTGGCTGAGTCTTTGATATGAAATAAGTTTTTACACTTACTACAATCGCAGAGATGTAAAGATTCAGCTAAACCAAGTATTATCCTTGATCCAGCTGGTAGAAATGATCCAAACAAGTTGTAAAAGATGAAGACTAGTATTATATTTGTCTTATCTCTTGTTTGGCTGAGTTTTTGATATGAAACAAGTTTTTACACTTGCTACAATCGCAGAGATGTAGTAAAAGAAGCCAAATTAAGTAAAATGTAGACGAATGTTCGTGAAGAGAATGACATTATTCCGAAAAAAAACTTTTATTGATAAGTTATGAGTTTACATTGGATGGATATTAGAATCTCACTTTTAGAATTGTAAAACAAAAAGTAAAATAAGAAAATGGAGTAGTAAGACGCCTAACGATAGTACCATTTCAGTCGCCTAGTGTTCCAAAGATTTGAAATGGGGATTCCCTCTTCTGTCATGAGATAGTATGATCTCAAGCCTGAGAGACCTGTGATAACGAATGGACCGCCCCCCAATTGTCAGCTAATTTTCCAGCGTGAGGCTCTTTGCGATGTTAAGGAATTTCTTTGAGGACGAGATCTTTGATTTGGAAAGTACGGCTCCAGATTCGGTTATTATACAATCTGGCAAGCATATGATGATATCAACCTAGGTTAGCGATGGTGCGTTCCCTGGTCTCATCATGTTGAGGTTGCAAGCCAATTCGAACTCATTCTCCTCGTCAGTCAGCTCGTGATCACAAACTGGATGATGATATTCAGATGAAATAATAGCCTTAGTGCCATAAGTAATGAGGAATGGGGTACACCCAGTAGATTATCGGAGAGTGGTTCGATACGCCCATAGGATGTGAGGTAGTTCGTGAACCCAATTTCTTTTTTTTTGTGAGTGAAGCCTTTTTTGAGTCCATCTACGATGGTTTTGTTGATGATTTTGGCTTGGCCATTGCCTTGAGGGTAGTATGGATTTGATGGTGAGTGGATGATATTATGGTGATTTAGGAAGGTTACGACCTTATCTCTCAGAAATTGGGGCCCATTATCGATACGAATTAGGTGGGGGCACCCGAATCGAGTGAATATGTGGCTCTAAATAAAATAGATGACCTCTTCTTCTCTGGTTTGACATAGTGGAATTGCCTCTACCCATTTTGTAAAGTAATCGGTAGCTATGAATAGGTGACGGCGATTACCTGAAGAGTTAGAGAATCCGTCGACGAGGTCTAGTGTACATCATTTGAATGGCCAGAAAACCTTACTTGCATAGAGTTCGAGCGCAGGGGTATGTATCATATTTTCATGTCTCTGGCAGGTGTCGCACATGCGGGAATACTCTTTTGCTTGCTTGCGCATGCGGGGCCAGAATACTCCTTGAGTTATAGCTCGGTTTGCCAATGATCTACCTGCGGCGCAGGAGCCACAAGTTCCTTCATGTAATTCGCAGAGCAGTTCATCTTCTTTTGACTTCTAAAGGCATTTGAGGTAAGGCCCTGTAACAAAAACGCGATAAAGCATACCGTTTTGAGTAATGTAACGCTTTGATTTGTTGATTAGCTGTCAGGCACACTTTTGGATCTACTGGGAGTGGTCCATTGCAATTGTTGTCAATACTGAGGTAGGCTAAGAAAGGTTTTTGCCAATCATCGTCTCCCCCTTTATCGCCCCTAGTGTTGATCGTGCATACAGATATACGATAAATGCTGGGGGTTGAAATGATTTTGATTTGGAGATATCGAGCTTCTGTACCCATGATCCCGGCTAGAAATGCCAAGGAATCGGCGTGTCTATTTTTACCTCGAGGAAGATATTCGAGAGTTGCTTTTGTGAACTTACTCATCCAATCTGCAACGAGGGCTGAGTATTCGATCATCTTCCCGTTCTTCTTATATTGCTCAGAATAATGATGAACGATGAGTAATGAATCTATGTAAACTCAGAGTTCGGGGAAATCGAGCTCAAGTGCGAGGTCGAGTCCGTGAATGAGAGCTTCATACTCGGTGATATTATTTGAGGCCTCAAAATCCAAGCGGATTGATTTCTCAATTTTGTCATTAGAAAGAGTAATTAAAATAATCCCTATCCCTGACCCTGCGGATCCTGCTGATCCATCTGTGAGAAGCCTCGACCCTGACTTAGTGATCCAGCCAACTCTTTGTCAAATCGCTTGGGGTTGGATTCTCTGGCATGTTTTCGATAAGGTCCGGGTCATGCTCCTCCCACTCGGGATCCTCCATTAGAAAATCCATGAGAAAATCGGCAATGACTTGACCTTTTTCGGAATGACGTTGTTCGAACTTGATATCATGTTCTCCCAAACTGACTGACCATTATTGCACTCTTCGTGACTTTTCTTTTTTGGACAGAACTTCCCGAAGTGGGTAGTTCGTCATAACTTTGACGAAATGTGCTTGGAAGTAATGCTTGAGTTTCTGCGAAGTGTAAACAAGGGTAAAAAGAATTTTCTCAATTTCAGAGTGCCTTGTTTCTGTTGGTGTAAGTGTTTTGTTGATGAAGAAGACTGGTTTCCCTATTTCCCTTCCAGGCAAATGAGAACTAAGCTGAGAGAAGTATCTGTGACTACTAGGTAGATTATCAGTTCCTCATTGCCTATTTGGGTGCTCATTATGGGAGACCTCCCCAAATAGATTTTGAGATCCTGAAAAGCTATCTCACATTCTGGTGCCCATGTGACTTCTGCAGTTGGCTGAACCTTTCCTCGTTTGGTACATCTGCGGAGTAAGAGGAATAGCCAATGGCAACGGTCTGAAGATTTAGAGACAAAACAGTTGATAGCGGCAATCTTGCCGGCAATCTTTTGAACGTTTTTTGTTTTCATTGGAGAAGGTATGTCAAGGAGAGCACAAATTTGATCTGGATCAGCCTCAATCCCTTTTTTGTTGATGAGGCGGCCTAGGAAGCAGCCATAATGTACCCCGAATTGACATTTATCAGAGTTAAGATACATTCTGTAAGATCAAAGGATGTTGAATATTATGTTGAGATCTGAGATATTATTATCTGACTGTACGCTTTTGCACAAGAGATCATCGATGTAAACTTCAACGATTTTTCCCAGGTATGCTTTGAACATAGCAGTCATCAATCATTGATATATGTCACCTGTGTTCTTGAGCCCGAAGGACATGATTTTATAACAATAAAGGCCACTTTCGGTGATGAACGTTGTCTTCTCTTGATCTTCTTCCAGAAGTGAGATTTGATAATACCCTGAAGCAACGTCCATCATATATAAGAGATCCTGGCCTGCTGTGGAATCGAGGATCTAATGAATATTGGGAAGAGATAAACTGTCCTTTGGAGTATGTTTGTTCAGATCTATGAAATCTACGCAAACGCAGACTTTTCTGTTCTTCTTTGGAACAACGACAATGTTGGATATCCAGTCCGGATACTTAGCTTTTTGAATGAATCCCACTTTGATCAATTTCTCAATCTCGGTGTTAACGTCATCTCAAAGACGAGGTGAAAGTCATCGTTGTTTCTGTTTGACCGCTGTGGCGTTGATGTTGATGGCTAACTTATGGCAAACCATGGCTGGATCGACTCTGGACATTTCATCGAAAGACCATGCAAAAACGTCTCGATTGAGTTGAAAGAACTGAATGAGAGTATCTTTCTCGTACTGAACCAGCTTGGTTCCGATAAACGTACATCTGCTAGGTCCATCAATCTTGACATATTCCGTGGGTTCTTCTATAGGTGATTGATCGTCGAGATGATCAATTTTCTGTAATTACAATGCGGCCAATCTGTCTGAAGTATATAAGATGGCAGAGACAACATTTTTACAAGCTCGGGAGAGTTTCTAGCTACCCCTGATCTCATAAATACCGTTGTCGTGCTTGAATCAGAGTGCTTGATGATAGGTAGAAGCGATAACTTCTATATTGTGTATCCAGCAGTGGCCCATAATCCCAAGATAGCGAGACTTAGCATTGATGATGTAAAAATGATGTCGATAGTGGCTTGTCCTACGGTAATAGGTAAGATAATCTTACCTACTCGTTCCTCCCTGGAGCCATTGAATCCATTGATGTCTGTGTCGATTTGAATGACTTGGTCGGCCAAACCTATCTGGCCGATCGTACTCTGAAAAAGAATTTTAATATGGCTTCCAGTATCGATCATTATCGTGTGCATGACAAACTGTTTCAACTTGAGCATTATGACTAACGCATCATGATGTAAAAATTTGACATGGCTAGTATCACAATCCTCGAAAGAGATTCTGAGTCGATGGTTGCTCGACTCGGGAAGAAGTTTGGCTTCTTTGTCTTGAGGTGTAAGATCACAGCATTCAGAGAGCCTCCGGCGCTTTGATCGATTAGAATTGGTGATCTGGTTGATTTTGATCATGTTGCTAAGGTGCATATAGTAGAGATGCTTCTCCTCAGCTTTATCGCTGACCTGAACAACTTCGAGTTGCTTCTTATAATTGTCATCTTAGTATGACTTCAAGTTTGCAATATATTCGAGCATCCATCCTTCCTTGAAAATGAGCTCAAGCAAGCGCTATAAAGCATAGCAATTGTCAGTAAAATGATGTTTTACCTTATGGTGTAGGCAAAATGGTCGATTCTCGATGGGCTCCAGTGGCTGAGAGACGTGGTAGAACGTGTCTTTCAACAGTAGTAGAAAATTATGGAAATTTAGACGTTTAACTTTGGATGGACGGGTTTGTTTTGTGGACCGCTTCTCCGAGGGTATCCAGTGTTTCCCTTGGTGCGTTTCTGATCTCCTTGTTCCTCCTTAGGCTCGTTGGTTCGTTCTGCAGGTGGAGATTTGGTGGAGAAGACAGACTTAGTAGACCTTTGTCGCTCAGACATCATTTTCTCCAAGTCGACGTAACCGTTGACTTTGGCGATCATCTCCTTTAACGTCGCAGGCTTGTTAAGGAAGAGGTACTATTTGGCCTTGCAATCGAGCCGGAAAGCATTGGTGAAAGCGGTAATGGCTGTTTTTTGGTCGATGTTATCCACCTTTCTTGCGAGCTCTAGGAATTTCTTTGAGAAGTATTCAAGCTTTTCTCCATGTGACTGTTTAAGACGAGAATACAAGTTCTCATCCTTGTCTTTGTTATGAGCATATGTCTTGATGAACTGTTTTTGCAGCTGATCAAACGTATAGATAGATTCCTCAAGAAGAGAATGGAACCATTGGATTGGCTCCTCCTATAAACTTGTGGCAAATAGGCGGCAGAGGATGTGGTTGAGATTGGAGTACAACCCCAATGAATCACGGTATTGCTAAATATGCTCCTTCGGGTCAGTACCTTTGTATTTGTGAATTTTGGGAGTATGGAAACCTTTTGGTATTTCCTTATCGAATAGTTCTTTGGCAATCGAAATTCCTTGTAACTTCTTGGTATCACCGGTAGTTCCCAGAACTTGTACTTTGATCAACTCCTTAATTCGTTGGTCCATGTGTTCTTTTGTGACGTACTGACATGTTGGTTGAATCGCTGGACGTGCTGGCAGGGGATGATGAGTTCCCGTACCTTCAATCAAGCGATCTCATACTGGAACTTGATATAGAGGTCATTGGTCTTCCTCATGACGGATGAAAAGCGGGTGACCTCGACTGACTTCTAATTGAACTTCTCCCCCCAAATGGATGGAGGGCTGCGGTCCATGTGGTAGATTTCTGGAAATGGCTTTACTGGCAACTCCCCGAGGTCCCAACCTTTCCCTTACTGAGATGCGGAAGGTCTCTGGAAGTTGATCGTGACCCTTGGCTGGAAGAGCCTGCTGAGTATTTTGCAGAGCCTCAAGTGCAGTCTCTATCATCGTCATCTAATCTTCATGTCGTTCTGCATCGAGTTCTTTCTTTTGGAGCTCGCGATCCTTTGTCAATTGAAGTTCAAGTTTGGCGCATTTCTCTGCCTCTACATAGAAATTCGCCCGTAACTCGATGAGTTATCCCGGATCCACAGAAATTTCAAGCTGAGTTCTTGCGGCCTATCGTCTTGAAGAAACCATAATTGAAAATTGTAATGAAAGACTGCCTTAGGGTATCGTGGAAATGTAATCTTTCCCACAGACGGCGCCAAATGTAATGGCCAAATTCCGTAAGCTCAAAACAATTAGGAATTAGCTATCACACCAATAAACCTATAACAATATTCTAATAGAAAGTAAGAAATGGAAACAAGTGTTTTTAGCGTGGAAAACCTCTGAATAGGTAAAAAACCACGGCCTCGTATGGAGGATTTTTGTAAAAGTAACTTTATTGCTTGGAGTGGAAATATGTATTACAAGTGATCTCTAAATATATAAATGTTTTTGATCTCGTAAATAAGAAGTTTTGAGTAGTTTTTCTGGTCCCTGTCTATTCTGGAACTTTTCCTTTATATAGGCTTCTCCACAGCTCTTCATCGTGCTATAACATATTTTCTGAATAATGTGGTTAGTGGCGGTTGACTGAATAACTGACGAGTTCGTAGGAGACAGGTATCTTTGATTGGATAATGTTTTCCGGGTTTAGCTCGATCCACGTTCTTTAGTAGTTCGGGGGATGTTTAGAATGTTGACTGGAGTGTTAAGTGCTAAAATTGTGTGAGCCTGAGATAGAGGTAAATCGAGCTTCGTGAGCTCGATTTTAAGTAAGATCGAGGAATAAGTCCCTACAGTTGGAGTCTCCAATAACTGCTCTTGATGTATGTGTATGAGTATCTACTTCTTCATTGTTTGCATAGATTGATTAGTATCTTCAAATCTTTTCTTATTTCATGATGTCCAGATTATGTGACAATGGTTTTCCATGATGGTTTTCCATCCATTTTCTGGAAATATGTGGATGGCAATGGATGATAAAATCTTAGTTACATTTTCTGGAAATTTGTGGATGGCAATGAATGATATATAATTATTACTACATATTAGTTACATTTTCTGAAGATAAAATATGTTTACTTATATCTTAATAATATAGCAATGGATGATAAAATCCTGAAGATATTACATTACATATTAGTTACATTTTCTTATTATTGCGTTAAACTTTAAAATATTTTGTTTTGTTTTTTTTTTGCACGGGAGAATAAAGTGGAGTTGTGGATTGCTTTTGTTTTGGACATGGAGATATTACGTTATGGACCTTATGATTGTGGATGTGAACCATGTGATAAGTTTAATACTTTATCAATGTTTAAACATATTACTTTTTGATGAAATTTCCTTATTGTTGCCCTAAACGTTAAATAATTCATTTCTTATTTTTATATATAGGAGAAAAAGTGGAGTTGTGGATACTTTTATTTTGGAACGGAGATATGATGGATGTATGGAGTTATGGACTTGTTTAGTTTGTTTTTGTTTTTGGTATCTTTTACTACTTGTGTTATGGCCTATTATTAAGGAGTTGTGGATTGTTTTTCTTTTAGAACAAGATATTATGGACTTGTGAAGTTATGGACTTGTGTATTGCAATTATGGACTTGTGAAGTTATGGACTATTATTATGGACTTTGTAGGCTATTATGGAAAATTTCTTTGTTGAATTGTTGGACTTTGTTGACTATTATTATTTATTATGGACTTGTGAAGTTAGATGAAGGTTGTAAACTTGTAGGCTATTATGTATTATCTTTGTTGAATTATTATATCTAGTACTAGTTCACATGGCAAATTTCTAATTCTCTTGGTCTTTTAACAGTTGGTTTAAATATATATGAAGAAAAAAAAAACCCGAGTTCAGAACCCAGCCCGACCCGACCAATTTGGTTTGGTTCTGGTTCGGGTTCCAGCACTACTCGGTTCGGGTTTCGGTTGAAAAAGTGGTAACCCGACCAGGCCGGGTCGGCTCAGGTTTAGGGTTTAACCCGGGCCGACCCGACCCGTGTACACCCCTACCCATTACACATAGGCATATGTTATGTTTAGTACTACAAAAAAAAATTCAAAAAAAAATATCAATTTTTATTCATTGCACAAGGTCTTATAAAACCAGAGCCGACCTTGATAAAACGCTAGTATCCTAGCACTGATGGGAAAAACTTTAAAAAAAAATTGTAAATTTTTTCACAAAAACTCATCCAAACATGAATTTTAAGAAACTTTCTCACAATCACATAACCAAATAGACTTAATTTATAGCTCTAAAGTTTAATTTTGATTATAAGTAGTGTTGTCATAACTTTTAAAATTTTGAGTTGAGATATGCCTAAAGAGAAAATGTGAGATGAAGAAAGATGACAAAAGAGAGACGACGACGACGACAAAGATATCAAACGGGGTCTTAGTACTTCCCAAAAGTTTGAAGAACGAATTGAGGAAAAGGACAATCGTGGAGAGAGAAAAAATGGGAAAATTTGTAGAAAGTGGAAGAAAATTCACCAGAGAGCGAGGGAGAAACCCATGAGAAAGTGATTTTTTTTTGTTATGATTAGAGTCATCCCCTTTTGAGTTATATACCCAATAGAGGACTCATTTACGTAGTGTTTTAGTAAAAGATGGTAGTGAAGATAGAATGACCCTTGCTTTTATGATTTGATTTGTGTGGTTGAAGCTTCTACAAGACCCCTGCTTTCTCGTGGATTTAAAACGATTAAGATTGCCTTGGGTGAAAGAAGTAAAAGCAATTGTGGATAAAACCACAAAAAATCTCTTTGATTTGATGCAATTCTCCTTGAGATCGATGGATCATGGCTGCCCTCAACGAGAACAAGGGCACTTGATGTTTAATTATAACAATTTGTTCCCCGTTTTTTAGGATTTAACCTTTAAAATTGGATGTGAAAGAGAAAGGGAGGCAGAGAGAAGTTTAAGATATAATAATAAATCTAAAAGTTAGAAGACCGGAGATCACTCTAAATCTGGTCTGGTTCGGGTTTGGTCAGTTTTTTAATACCTAAAACCGACCCTGATCCGAGTCTACAACTACCAAACCGAAATCGACTTGGTTTTCATGGGTTGATGATATTAGAACATCCACAACAGCTAGGTAGATTCTAAGGTGGCAGGGTGAATTTCAAATCCATCCTCAAATCTACCCCAATAACTTCCCAGCAGCTAGGTGACTTGCTTATGTGGAAACCAATATCCACCCTAGGGGTGGATTCTCCACCCTGTGGGTAGATTTGGGATGAATTCATGTTGTGCGGTTCAGAAGGGCGCGTAGGCATTGAGCACACTTCAGAACTGCGCGCAGCTATTAACCAATAAGATGCTGCCGCGTGGTTCAAATCTAGTGGCTCCCATTGCGCGCACTTAAGAACTGCGCGTAGCTTCAATGTCCAGGATTAAGACACGTGGACGGCTGAGATTGAATAATTTTCAAACGGCTAGTTTTGTCGCGCGGTTCAGAAATGCACGGCAAAAGCTTGCATAAAAAATATCTTTGGTTCCCCATTATTTCACTTTGGTTTTTCCTTGATCAAACTTCTTCAACAAGATGCTCAGCGGCTATAAACGGTTAGTTTTTTCTCTATTTATAAACCCCATTCATCTTCTACTCTCATCTACAATCAACTCATTCATCTTATATTTCTAAACTCAACTTTCTTCATTTCTTATCAATTGCGCGGAATCATGTCTAACAAAATCATTGCTGACCTACTCAGGCCTGACACATCACTCTCATCTTGGAAGTTATCATCTTCATCATCGTCCAGTGACGAAGAGCTATTCCGACCTCAAATTCAGTTGATGCACGAGTATGGTAAGATTATGATTGAGATGGGAGAAGCAGAAGAAAAAGAGCAAGGGGCGAAATAATCACGGAGGCGGGGAGGTAGTAAAAGGGGAAGGATTGATAAGCGAAAAAGCCGTGAGCATAAATTGGAGGAGGTTAGCCTTAACCGGGATTACTTCGGTGAGAACCCAAGATTCAAAGGTATCTCATTTTGTCGTCGATTCCGTATGAGCGAAGGTGTGTATCAACGTATTTATGGTCAAATAATTTCTTCGAACCCTTATTTTATTCAAAAAGAAAATACCGCTAAGACTATGGGCTTATCCTCAAACCAAAAGATAATGCACATACTTCGCATGTTATGTTACGGTATGAGCGCAGATGCCCAAGAAGAATACCTTCATATTGGGGAGTCTACGGCTATTTTGTGCTTGAAAGAATTTTGTCAAAACTATTATAACACAATTCAAAGCTCAATACCTTAGATTTCCCAATGAAGACGATACATTATACTTGTTAGAAGTGAATGGATCGCGAGGCTTCCCGGGGATGTTAGGTAGTTTAGATTGTATGCATTAGAAATGGAAGAATTGTCATATCGGGTGGGTAGGTCAATATACTGGGTATAAGAAAATCCTGACGGTGATTTTAGAAGCGGTTGCATCCCAAGATCTTTGGATATGGCACACATTCTTTGGGGTGCCCGGTTCGAATAACAACGTGAACGTCTTGTATCAAGGATGGCTTTTTAACAACTTATCTAATGGAGTTACGCTGCCATGCAATTATAATATAGGCACGGTACCGCAAACTATGGGGTATTAATTAGTGGATGGAGTCTATCTAAAATGGCAAACACTTGTTCAAACCATAATAAATTTGTCCAACGATGCCGAAAGACATTTTTTGAAGATGTAAGAAGCATGCCGGAAAGACGTAGAGCGTGCTTTTGGGGTATTACAAGCTAGGTTTCAAATATTGGCATACGGTGCACAATTTTGGAAACCTAGTAATCTAGGAAATGTTATGTACGCATGTATAATCTTGCACAATATGATCGTTGAAGATGAACTCATACTTACATCCGGCAAATGGACATTAATCCCGAGCTTAGAAAATTCGTGGATACTTCGAAGGAGGACTTAAATCCAAGACACGCGATCAACACTATGGCAGAGTACATCCTAAAGGTTTATGAAATTAGAAATGAAGGAGCTCATTTCTAATTACGAGATGAACTTGTCGCGCATTTGTAGAATTGAAAAGGGGTGGAGTAATTGTAGTCTTCATCATTGTTTGTTTATTTTCTAAAGTAATGTATTTTGTTTCCAAGTTTAATGTTGAAGTTGTAATGTATTTTGTTTCCAAGTCTTCATCATTGTAACACTTTAAGGAAACATAGTTTACTGCTTCTGCTTTTTTATTTTGTAACAATATTAAGGATTACAAACACTTAATAACAATTTTATTAAAATAATGAAATTTTATAGAACTTAATAACTACTATTAAAGCTAAAGATTACATCAATCTTCATCACTAGAAACGTCGTCATCACTTGGACACTGCTCCTTCAACTTCTTTGAATATTCTTTAATCTGCTTCTTTATCCAACGCATTTGTGTCGGTAGTAGGCTACTTGAGTCCGTTGTCATCATCTTAAACATATGCGCATCGTCGATG
Source organism: Kingdonia uniflora (assembly GCA_014058105.1). Classification (NCBI taxonomy): domain Eukaryota; kingdom Viridiplantae; phylum Streptophyta; class Magnoliopsida; order Ranunculales; family Circaeasteraceae; genus Kingdonia; species Kingdonia uniflora. The sequence goes on from JACGCM010000563.1 coordinate 913,543, forward strand.
GCTTTTATTTGAGTTAGCCCGGTTTCACGCCTTCTTTGAATCTCAACCTCTCTAGACAACTGTAGTTCCATTTGTGCTCTATCTCTAGCTTCCTTTTCCTCTATCTTCTTCTAGTCTCTCTCATTCCATGACTTCATCATGTTGGGCATTGACTCAAGCATCCTCTTCCCCCAAAAACCTATACTTGACTTTGCCGCTTCTTTTGCCTTATATTTTTTTGGTCGTCCGATCGTACATCCCACAAGAATATAGTGGTGCATCCCCGTCGATAAAATCATCCGGAATTACGATATTTAGAGTGTCGGATGTAGGTGTTTCCGGATGGGTATTGGTGGAGTTACCCGAGCTATCGTTAAAATTTAACTTTCTAGCGACGTTGCGGCCGGGTTGGCCGATATGAAGAATTTACGACCATTTTGGGCAAGTTTCCAAAACTTTGTACGCTTCCCCAAGTGTAAATGGTTTGCGATATAGTTGAAAAAATGTATCGTATGCCATACGCTTCTAGAAATCAAGTTAGAAAATTCTTTAGAGTATGATTCACCTTTGAACATTAATGAAATGAGAAAAATAAATAAAATACTTACGAAGTCATCCGTTCTAATACCAGTATGATGTCGGCTCTCAAGGTCTTGAATGATACCTCTAAAAATTGAACATTCCTTATTGAGCCACCCCTTATACGCATAATTGACACCATTGTACGATCGCCACATCGATTGGTCAACATAGAAGGAGTTGAATTAATCACGCACCTTGAACCAAAATATAGTAGTTTTTTGGTTATTCGTGGTAGCAAGGTTTTGAGACACTTGAGACCAAGCGCATGCAAGATTCACAAAGTCATCGGACAGCCAATTTTTGGAGTTGGAGTATTGTTCTTTGTCGACATTAACTTCCTCTAAAGCCTCAAGTACATTCTCAACTATAATAGGTGTCGATGCTGTCTTTCTTTAGACTTTGCCTTCCCACGTGTATTACATCTCGTGATAACCGGATTGAGTTCCTCAGCCTCAGCTGCATCCTCAACTATAATAGGTGTCGATGCCACCTTTCTTGTAGACTTTGCCTTCCCGCGCGTATTACTTCTCGTGAGAACCGGATTGAGTTCCTTGGAGATGACCGGAGAGACAACTAGAGATGCAACCGGCGATGTATTAAGATTTAAATCATTTAAGCCTCATGTACCTTGCATCGGCGTGGTACTGGAAATTCCACTGGAGAAGCCAGTTTGAGATGAATAATATAATTTTTTTGGTTGAGGGTATTGAGGGCAATATCCTTGGTTTGTGTAATAAGGGCAATATCCATGGGTTTGAGATTGAAATTGATTATCGGGTGGCGGGAATAGTTGGCGAACATGGTGATTCTGATATTGAGAAGTGTTAGGCATTTGCGACAGATCAAGTGTGCCAAATTGATGAGGAAAAGGCGTTTCTTTGTTGGTTCGTATTGGAGGATTGAGAGTGGTTTTGAGAATTAGATTGGGAGCTTGAGGAAGACATAGTAGTTTTGTTTGTAAGGTAAGGAGAGAGGAGAGTGTAGAAGATTAGAAGGGAGGAGAGTGCAGAAGATGAATAACATTTATAGATGAAAAAAACTAGCCGTTAATATAGTCGTTAACAAGTGTCCAAAAAAAACTAGTCGTTAATATAGCTATTGAGTAACTTGTACAACAAGTTTCCATAAAAAAAACTAGCCGTTAATATGGCCGTTGAGTAACTTGTACAACAAGTTTTCATTAAAAAAAACTAGCCGCTAATATGGCCATTGGGTAACTTGTACAACAAGTTTGTATAAAAAAAACTAGCCTAAGGTTTAACATACTTAAACATTGGTTTGGCATCTCCAATAAGAGTGAGGTCAACCAGACTTGACACTCCTCACTTCACTTCAGTCTTCTATTAATCAAGCAATATTAATACTAGTCGTTGATGATTGAGTAACTTGGACAACAAGTTTCCAAAACATAAATCTTAAAAAAAACAATATTAAAACTTAGCATAGTTTAAACAAAGCATAAATAAAATTCTAAATAAAACATAGCCTAACTGGGACAACCTCTCTTCGTTTGGCAGGCGCGTCTGCCACATACGAGACTCTCGTCATAGGTACATTGCGCAACCGACTCTGTTTGGTAAGAAATAGACATCTCAGCTAGTTTCTCGGACGTCTCTCGGTTGACCTCCTATGCTCGGCTCAGCTCACTCCTTAACTCAATATTGTTGTCAGCTAGTTGTCTCGAGTTTTCATATGCTGCATACCGCATTCCTTGGGACTGATGCCATAGCTCATCTACATTATACGTAGGTGGACACGGGTATGGTACCTGCATCAACTGGATCGGTATCCGTCGACGTTGATCGTTCAGTCCTGCCACATCCATGAACCATCCCATATCACGTGGATCACCGGTCGCCTGAACACCATAGTTTTGAACCTGTGAAGACGTAGCTAAAATCGACGTAGGTGGCAAGTGTACATCGGGCCTAACTAGATCACACCCGACGATCCAAATATTTCTCGCCCTCTTTACTAAACTACAACCGATCTTGGGATTTGGATGAACGGTACGCCAATATATCATGTAATCTACGTCGGGAACAAGATAATCGCGACCATCGTAGAAGTCTACATCCTTCAGACTCTGACATAACGCTCGATCGTACCTTAGGAATTCCATAATCTCCTGAGGGGGGTCATAGGGCATACTGTCACGCCCGGTCATCTGACGCATACACCGGTCTCCTAAATACCAAAGCGTACCGTGGCCGTATGGGACTGACACCAATGGAACCCTCTGGAAACTCAGCGTTGAAGTAACTCTTACTTCTGGACGGATTAATTGCCTAGACTTGTGCCATGGTTGCCAATCTATGTTAGTTTTATCCTTCCATTTTATCATATTTTTTATTACAACAAAAAAGTGATGGATTTCAGACCCCGTACTCGCCCTTTCATCTCTCTACCCAGAAATATGAGGATAAATATGGTTAAAGTTTTGTACCTTAACTAGATACATTCCAACATGATAGTACTCGAAGAACCAAAACTTTAACACCGCATAGAATCTGGTGATTGATTTCTTCACCTTCCCGTCCCTCAGAACTGAGACTTTATCAAGCCCCCGATACAAAACAACCATAATCGGCGTACCCCAGTCAAAACCCGACGTACCAAGAATATCGTAGTTTGTCAAGGCTGTAAGATAACCCACCCAAAGGGATGTGGCACCATTTGAGAAGAAGAGATTACCCATCATATAGGCAATAAATGCCTGTGCATACACGATATCCATTTGTGAGTCGTAATTGTGGAGACGTGGATTCAAAGGCTCTTTCCACTTTTTTAAATAGGTGAGAGTGATGTTATTGTACCTGATGTCAGAGCTTGTGATTCCCGGGAACATCTTTTCTGCTTCCTCTAACTTGGAGCACCTCTCGTTGTACGGGAGTTCGCAACCCCTCCCAAAAGATATGCCCGTTAGCATGACGAAGTCTAACGGTGTGAAACCCAGATCCCCGCAAGGGAAGTGAAAGGTATGGGTGGAAGGCCACCACCGTTCCACGAGAGCATGAATGTGACGGTTATCCGAGTTTCCCGCCTTAATCAAGCAAAACTCCTCAAAACCCATATCGTCGGCCAACTTCTTCAACGTCGGGTACACGCCAATCCATTGGTACCACTTCAGTACCTTATCCAATGATCCCCTACATTGTAATTCATCTCGGTTCTGACAAAAAAAAAACACATTAAAATGTTAGAAGTTCATTCGGGCATTTCATCGAACACATTGCAATATACATTAATAACACTTAAAATTTACACAAAACTTACCGGCATTTTCTCCGATCCAACAAAAATATGAACCTAGCTGTCCGGGAGGATATCTACTCGGTTCAACTCATCGTACGATGGGGTGGGATCGTTGTCATCCGTCAATTGATCCGGCCAAACATTTGTTACATCGGCGTTCCCCCTTTGTTTTACTTTCGCGTTAGAGTTACGTGTAGTTTTGGAAACATTTTTCCTCGGTCGCAAACTAGACTCTCCCGACATTTTTAAGTGATTAACGGAGGAAATGGGTTGGGCTGGGAAACTTGTGGAGTAAGGTTGGGTATGCCAAGCTTAATGCCTTGGATATGCTTAATGTCTAAGATATGCACTTGTTAATGCACTTGTTAATACCTAGGATATGCACTTGTGGAGTAAGGTTGATGTTCAAATACACTTGAAAGGAAGTATAAAGAATTAAGCCTAAAAGATGCAGGGTAAAGCCGCGCGGTTATGAACTGCGCGACTTAAAAAAAATTCTCAATTTTTTATTGGCCAAGCTTGCCGCGCGATTTAGAAGTGCGTTGGAGAGTGGAAGGCTGAGATTGAAACACGTGGACTCATCTGGGACGTTCGTTTTTGCGCGCGGTTCTGAAGTGCATTTGGCAAATTCACCTTGGTTTTTATTACAACTGTTGTAGGGTGGATTGGATTCAGCTTGCTTTTGGGCGAATCCATCCATCCAACTGCTGTGGATGCTCTTACTTGGTGTGTATCGTTGAGGAACCTAGCCGACTTGGTCTTCCAGCGACTCTTGCTATAATTATCGAAGGATCTGCTTCAGTGTTGGAGATGTTCTAATTGAGAAGGTCAGAGAATAAACAATGGCGAAAAACATTGGATCTTCTTCTTCATCATCAACATCAACTCTAAAGGTACTAACTAAAGAACCCTTCTTCATGTTTCCCACTTTTTACACTTTGGGGTTTTATAACAATTTCAGGAGTTGGAGATAATGTATGGAGGTGATTCAGGATGGGTTGAGCCTCGAACTTTATGTCATCACTTGAACAAACTCTGCTCTCATCTCTCTCATATCCCAATTCCGAGTTCCCCTTGTACAAGGTCTGTGTTTTTATTTTTAAATGCGCGAATTTTATTTAGTTTTTCTTAGGCTTCACTTGGTACGCCATTCTGGTGATAATAGCTAATCCAATTGGCCAGTGGTTAAATCATCATAGCGATATTATTTACACTGTATATGTTTATAGCTATGTATGCACGTATCAGGGCGATGATGTCCACATCGTGCATGTTTCAAACTCATCTATTTTATGGGCTTAGGGGATATTTTTGAATGATTTTTTACTTGTATCATTTAAAAAAAAAAATCATTTCATACTGTATTTATTATTTGGTATGGATAACTAGGAGTTAGACTTGAAAAGATATATTGGGTGTCTCTGTTCACCTGACTGGGAATTGATGACCATCAGGGGAGAAATGACACAGGGCCTTATATACTTGTACTGTTGTAGTATGTTTGAATGTTAAGACTCGATACTATCACCTAGTTAATTTTGGTGAAATGGGTAAGGCTTCGCTTGATATTTTAGGAATATTGTGATCAGAAAGATTTATAGTGATTTGGCGATTGCTGACCATTGGATTAGAGAAGCTTTCATAAATTAAATTAATCTTATCCTTAGCAACTTCTGGATCACAGAAAATATCTTTGATCTGATAAAATTTCTGTAAGAATAGAACTCTGTCTCCCTTAAACTTCTTTTACCCCGGTATTATAGGGAATTTTGTGTTTGCCCCAATCTTATGGTTGCGCAGAACTTTGTTATTTTGACTTTTTGGTTCTAGAGGTAACTGGTATATAGTGATCCAAGTCGCTCTATATAATAAGGACTAATGGTTAAACAAACAAAAAATGTTTCATGGTAATCCCCATCAGTTGCAGGGATTTGCAGTGTTACCTTGAAGAGACGTCACAGAATATTGCTATATTGATATCGATAACATTAAGAGTGGCCTTCCAGAAAAAAAATATATATAACATTAAGACTGGGCTATAGTTATTTAACCTATTGGCTGTAGTAAACTTGTGGAGCACTTACTATCTCACATTTTGGGGAACAGAAGTGCAAGGATCACAAGGGAGATAGGCAGCAAAGAATAGAGCTATTCTGCATTTTTGCGACTAGAATGTTATGAGCATACGATTTAGAAACTTGGTTTGGATGTTTTACTTGTTTAGGAATATTTGAAGCAGCTTTCTCTCTTTTTCCTCAATTATAATGTACAACAACTCTTTGCAACAAATTGTTTGTAAATTGACTTCTATCCGAATGTCTTCATTTCTTCTCTCCTCGACATAGATATCATTTCTCCTCCCCCTTGTTTCTCACTGTCCTTTGCCTAATCTCCTTATATTGATCTTTCACACCTCTTCTTATCTTACGACCCCTGATAATTGTTCCTCACAAGCAATAACTAATATTAGCTTGTTTAGCATTCACATATACATCTGAATTCCCCACTTACACTATCTTGTGCTATTTCAGGTGTGACCACACTAGTGAGAACTGGTTATGCCTTTGTTGTAAGGATGTCCTTTGCAGCCGCTTTGTTAACAAACACATGCTAGAGCATTACCAGGAAAGTGACCACTGTTTGGCCCTCAGCTACAGGTACACATAATATAAACGTTTTTCTCACGGATTTATTTTTCAGAGATTTATCTTTTGCACTTTGATTGCAGTGATTTATCAGTTTGGTGTTTTTCTTGCGACGCGTACTTGGACGCACAAGTGATTCTGCAATTACGACCGGTTTATGAAATTGCTTACCTGTTGAAGTTTGGCGAAGCCCCTCCTCTACGGACAATATAATTTCTTGGAGTTTGGTCAAGCTATAGACTGTTCTTCAGAGGGTTAGAAGTGTAAATGGCGATTGTAGTTTGAACCTTTCTTTTGTAGAAGTATTGTGTAACGGGCATCTGAGCTCACTGTGAAATCTTCATATTTTAAGAAACCTTTCTGGGTACTTGTAGCAACAGGAAACCATGAATGGAACTTTCTTTTCCCGAATAGATCAGTAACTCTTACTGTTAAAAATGACTGAATGCGTGTAATACTAATTAGCACCTAAAATGGCTTAAAGCTATCATCCAAACTCCAACCAAAAGGCATCTTGAGTAGTCTAATGATTCCTGGGTTTGTCATAATAGAGACTCAATAATCCTCCAGAGCGGCAGAGCCTCATCTCTTCATCTCCGAAGTCGGTATGAAAAGAGTCGTGCACTTTACTTCTTGGTACCTCCTTTAGAATATAAAAAAAATCAATTAAAGCCCCTTAAGTCTCAACTATCAGGCCCTCAAAATACTCAGGTATGAATTAAAGTTGATTATGCTCTCTTTGATAATGTCATACAATTACCATGAAGTTAGCAGTATTTTTCACGATTACATCTTTTTAAGTTTACAAAATTTCACAGAATCCAAAAGTTTGGGTGGAATTTTAAAATTTTGATTTCTGAAGATAGATATGGCCCTCGACAATATTGGAAGCCAGTATAAAATCAATATTGAAGATACATTTTTCAATATCATTTTGGAAAATGCAGACAGTAAACACCGGTACAAGTTTTCCACGACATTTGTGAGTTAGTATAAAATCCAAAATTCTTATATTTCAAGCCAAAATTAATACTATTTTCTATAGAGAATGAGAAGGCAGCTACATATAACTTGTCACACAAGACCCAAATGCATCATTCAATCGATTGCGTTAAGTAAAAGAAGTGGAAATGGTATTGCATTTTTTGTGGAAAAATAGCTCCATTCTGAAAAGAATAGGCCCCCGTCTATACATTTTGGTCACATCCAACCTCTAGATGTTCGAATACAATTTCCTTCGCAAGGAAAATTCCATAAGCAGGGGGGTCTGCTTTCAAGTTTCAACCCCAGCTTGCTTTGCCAATAAAAGTACAAAAACATAAAATCCATAGACAACGTTCATGCCAAACAAAATTGCAAAGAGGCAACCAATTTCACCATGACCCAAGTTAAGTTCTTTTTTTGTTGAACCACAATGTAATTATGTGCTCAGAATGATATTGAAATGTAAATTCAGTTTCAAATAAAATATAGAACAAGACGGAAAGGAAATACATGATGTGTTAAGTCTTCGCGTCAAAATATACCAGAGTGGGCCAGAATTGGAGACATAAACAAACATGTGAGTTGGGACATGGTGCTTTGATTAACCTAATAATATGAATTGTCATTGCAGTTGCCCAACTTTCTTCAATATCTGGCAATTGGAACACATACGTGTAGTCCGAGTTTCTCTTCCAGAGGTTCAGATTAAGCCTTGTCAAGTAGCTTTTAGCCAGACAAAAAAATGGGACATTTTCTCCAGGGACTGTATATCCGAAAGGAGTTTCCCATAAATCATCTCTTTTCATGTAAAGTTTTACCAGAAATTACATAATCGGTTTTCCATGCTCAGAAAACCCCCAATAAATTTCCCAGAGGATTAGTATATATGAACAGTGATGTAAATACGTTCCCATCCTCACCTACCCAAGTCTGTAGTAGAGCCCTGCAGATCACATGCACGCTCTTTGCAATCAAGTTTACCCCATCTTGCATCTACTCGTTGGCAAGGAAAAACGAGCTTACCGAGACTGTTAAGACAAAACTCCAGTCATTAGTAATAAGGTCAGGATACAACTTATTATACAGCAAATGAAATAATATTCCAGCCCCATAATGAGATTAAAATACTAATCCTCAAATGACTTCTTGACTAGTTATCAATCAAACTTAAGTTTTCACCTGATTTCTTCTTGAGTAAAGAGCACAGTATAAATCTAGAGTTACCTTCTGTTAACAACATTGTGCACGTGACACAGCCATTGAGAAAACTCAGCCTGTGATCCTGCCTGTACAGGATTTGCACTATGAACACACAAAAATATAAAAGCTTGCATCAGTTCAGACCTTAATTGTTGATATAAATACTTTGTTTTTCAAGTACTTGTAGAATTACACATAGATTTCCAGATTCAGTGTTTCTAGATATAGGTATACTAATTTATAATGAATTATCAAGGCTATCATAATTTACTATATAAAAGGTCTTACTTTAGATGATCCTCCAGATTAATTTCCTATTTTAGTTGGCAGTTAACATTTATTATGGTTTGGTACTTGTAAGACATAAGTCAATCTAACCTTTATTGGATATGAATTAGAAACCAACAAGAAAATAAACATGAGATCCTAAACATAATCTTAAATAGGACCTTCAGCTGGTTGTGTTTTTCCCTCATCAGTCCTTAACTTGATGATGTAAAAGTCTAACTAGGACCAATACCAGTTTAATTTTTTTTCTCTGATGTATTCGGAATTGTAAATCCTCCTACAGCCAGCTCACCAAAGCTAAGGCTTTTGGACCCTCCGCTTAGCAATCCAGTTCCCAAAATAAACAATAAGTTAGCCCACGTAGGCACGTACTGGAATCTTTCTCCTTGATGCTTAAGCTGAAAAATTACCAACTATGCCTTCATATGCAAGCTCGCCTATTAGGTAGATAACATGGTTAACCCAACCAATCAATATTTGTGACATGGATGGCCAATAGTTAGATAGCTTTAGCTTTGAAAAGGTTCCTTTACATATACAATTGTAACTGGATTAGTTAACACAACTTTATAGGCAATCCAAGCATTTGGGAAATTTAATTACCTAGAATTAGAGCATCCACATTCGTTTACTCAAATTTTAGTTGCCAAAGTCAAATTAAACACTCATTAAAAGCCAAATAGTCCCTGCGGCTGCATTCAAATCTTCAAAACTGATATAGGTTTTTGGCAAGTGATATAGGTTGCTAAATCTCGGAGGAATTCAAGTCATTGAAGAAGTTAGACCTCATCTTCAACATCAGTCCATTACACCATCATCTCATGTTTTGAAATATCTAATATATATTCTATATTTGAAATCTCTCTCTAATTTTGATTTCCATTTCAATAAGTCAACTCTCTTTTCGCAAATCCAGGGGAGTTAGACCTCCAGCATACCAAACAAATGCTTTGAGAATCAATTTCCTTGTGGAAAATTTAAGAAATTCTTCGTTAGCAACTTTTTGTACCCTAATTGGTGTATAAGATGGTCTCCGTCACATAGTTTAGATATGCACACTGTGAACCATGTCCACGCATGACGAGTAATTAACGAGCATTGTGAAGCTATGATCTTACAATGGGAAGTTGGTAATTATCACGACAATATTCCATCCACAGTATTAAAGTCACAAAATCTTCAGTACTTGGAGTTTATTTCTAGGGTTGTGCAGGACGCCAAAATATATCTACAGATCAAAAAGTGTTCCTTTCAGGTACATTCTATCATCTTCTCAGGGTTTTTTTTCTCTGATAGGGGCATTAAGGTTGATGATATGGATTGGCAATGTTTTACAGGTGTTCTATTCAAAATTTCAGCAATGTTGGAACTCGCGTGAAAGAAAGTCGCTTTGGACAGATAAAAGAACAGATAACTTTCGCCCCATCATAGCATTGCCAGAATTTTGTCAGCTCTTTGACGTTATTTGTTACGCAAGCAAACACGGTACTGGAGCTGCACTGACTTTAGTCAAAAACTTCGCGGGATGATGCTAAATTATTCCACTAATGACGTTCTGCATACAGATGCAATGGTATGGGAGTTGAGAAATTAGTGTCATTATCTCATTCATAAAGAGTTTGTTATCGAATATAATCACGAGGCTCTTAAGTTTATCCATTATCGACACAAGGTTTCATATAGGAACGCAAAGTGGTCCGCTTTTTTACCACGTAAACCTTCAATCTCTAGATTCAGACGGGAAAGGATAATATTGTTGCTGATGCGTTAAGTCGACGTAGTTAATTACTGGCTACCATGCACACTCTTTCAGGGTTTGATAAGTTGAGTCACTTATGAGTATTTTGGGTCTATCAGATCTGATTGTGTGGCCTATTAGGGATCAACTAGTGAGTTCCTCTTACTGGATGGATTTCTATTTCGTGGATACCTCTTACTGGCAGGCAAAATTTTTTTTGGCAGGCAAGCCCTCTTACTGGATTGAATTTCTATTTCGTGGATATAAAAATACCTACTTCCCTCAGCAAGAATATTACAGTTGAGATCTCTTATAGGATCACTTTGGAGTCATTTACACTATTGCTTCCATCAAGATAAGTATTTTTGAATGACTAATCTATGCACAGGAACATTAACTGCTTTATTGCTTGGGGTCATGCCTGTCCGACAGTTATATCCATTCATCCGACCGCTTGTTTGTAGACCCACTTCACATTCGTGAGAAGCCGTAACTTGATAACTCTTTTCATTTTTCTGTAGTGAATCGCTTTCAAAAATGGTTCACTTCATTCCTTGTACATGTACTTCAGATGCACAAATCGCTCGCTTGTACTTTAGGCGGTAGTAACCTGCATGGTTTGCCTTGCAATATTTGTTTTGACAGAGATGTCAAGTGGCTACTTCTAGAAGATATAGTGGTAAGTTCTTGTGTGAGCTTCGGTACTCTACCACCACTCAAACCCAAAATGACTGACAGGCAGAAGTACTGAATTGTAGCTTGGGTGGTTTACTTAGGTGCTCGTGTTTCATCCATGATAAGGCTAAGTCATGAGAGTTTGTTCTTTCTCAGGCTGGGCTTACCTATAAAACTTATTTACCATCCTACAGGCCTCTCTCAATTTTCTACTGTGAACGGTATGTATCACCTCATTGTTATGGATCTTACCCCCATTCCCCTATCCAGCTTCAGACAAAACAATAGGATGCCCGGCGTCATTTATAGAAATCTTGCACCTAAGCGCCTCTACAAAAGTCCATGCATATCAGCACAGGTGTTTATTTCCTTTTATAGATATATATAAAATTGCTTTGAATACTTTTATGATTGTCTATTTTTGCAAGGAGCACCAAACTTCTTTCCGAAAGTTACAAATGTGGTGTTTTAGGCCCTCCGCTGTTTTTAGCAGCAGCACATAATTTTGATTGTCTCCCTACATTGCACGTCTTGAGTGCAAGTTCTTTTCAGCCAGGGGAAATGACGCAGGAGCACACATGAAGATGTTATAACCTTTCTTCTAGTTATTGACGTCAATGATAAAGAATCCCACTTCGTTCCTTTCTAACTTGAATAATTATTCCCTTTCAGTAGGAACTGCTTATTAGTTGGTTCATTTTCTCTTAAAAGATAAAGGAATTGGTTGCTTTATGTTAAAGAGTCTTTGGCTAGGAATCGAGTAGTGTTGTTTGTTTTAGGGTATGTTTGATTGCTTGGGAACAGTTCCCTGGAAAACTCCACTTTCCTTTGAAACAACTCTTGAGAAAGAATTCCTGAGAAAAGAAAAAAAAGGTCGTTTGATTTCAACACAAAAGAAAATAGTTTTTTCCATCTTTCTTGTTGGTTATCTCCATGACAGCAAACCTTATTTAGTATCGCAATGGACTATCTCTCTTTTGAAATCAACATCTTCTCTTTTACTCTGGATTAATCTCCAAAAGTATAAATTATCTAAAAAAAAGACTTACTTCTATTGAATTCAATCAAAGTTCTAGATTTTGACCCTAAATGATTAATCATTTCCACAAATTTCTTATATGTGAAATTGATAATGCAACATCCCATGACAATAGTAAAACTAAGGATAAACAGGAGAAGGTAATGGCAGAGGTGGAATTGTTTCAAAAGATCAGTTCTTAGAAGACAGAGAGATAACTTGTGATCTTGCTTTGATTTAGCTTTTCAAGAGGAGATAATAATGTCGATCAAGATGGTTAACTATATTAACCTGTAGAACAAAGAAAACCCCATTAATTTGAAGAACGAAAATCGATAGAGAAATAAGAGGAGAGGGGAGAGAAAGATGGAAGAACTCACAATAGGAGAGAGAATATAGAGAAGAGGAGTACGGAGGGGAGCGGAAAATAGTGTAGAAACATTTTCTTAGGAGTTGGGGTGGGAAAATAAAAGGGTTCTTCATTGGAAAATTTTCCATGACGCTCATATCCGTAATCAGACTGCAGATAACTCTATTTTCCTAAAATTGTTTTCCACCGAAAAATAGCAAATAGCAAATAGCAAATCAAACACACCATTATTTAACTGAACTCCTTGAGAGATGTCCATTGACTTTATTAGTGAATTTTTGAACTCCAATTGGATTATTTTTCTATAATCACTTATGACATTGATGTTCATCTTTGGTGCTTGCTTCTGCCAAAAAATTTACATAAACTAAATATGCGTTAAAGAGGCTAATCCTAAAAAACAAATTAGGACATTGCAATAAATAAAAAATATGTCTTATTATTTAGAATAAGACGACTAAACAAAATGCAATCATATTGATTTCCCCAAAGGAAATCGCCTTTTATGAAGCTGGCAAAAAAGGATGCTGAACACACATGGGGAGTAAATATAGTACCTTAAAACTTCCTTAAAGTGATCTGCGCAATCCTTGCAAGGGTATAGCCGAGACAATATTGCCATCTGCACCCAAAAATCATATTTATCACCTTTATCATCAACAATTAGGTCCCCAGTGTAGACACAGCTTCACCTAGACACTCTTGACATCTTGCTTACCCAGGGCACACAAAACACAACTCTTATTATATTGGAAAACAGCCAACGGAATATCCACCATCAATTCCCGTAATTAATGAAATTATCCATAAGCCATTTCATCTAAAACAAAACGAAAACAAGGATTTGATATTTAAAGTCCTCCCTCCCTCCAGTTTTTCATAACTAAATTTTATTTTATATAGGAGAATTAGTTTGAAGTTTGGAAGAATGAATAAGTCTGAGAATGGGAGAGAGGATAGATGGAAAAAAAGAGCTCCAACTTAACGAAAAGTTGGAGACTTGCCTTTTCTCGTATCTATATACTTTCTTTCTTTTCTCAGTACATCTTCATTTTCTACAGACTTGACCCCCATCTCAGTATCTCATGGATCTATCCTCACAAACTCTTACTTGATGTTCCTTGAAGAAATTTCTTGCCGAACCTCTCAACAAATTGACAAGTTTCATGATATTTGCTCTAGGATTTCTTCAAATTCGTGATTTTTATCTATAACAGCAGGCCATTTGTTTTCATCCTAATCACAAGATAATTCGCCAATTCTGTGTTAAAGGTTGTTGTGAGGTTCTCTTTGTCAAATGGATTGGTGTTGGGTGGTATCAAAAGTAAAAGAAAAACCTTAGAATGCTTCCGCAAGAGATATTATTAGATATAAAAATCAGGTATCTGGGTTTGGGGCCATGCCGCAAAAAGCAAAGTCCTGAGTTCAATTTAACGGGAGATACCCTCCGGGATTTATCCAGCAGGTGTGTCTGCTGAGATCTCATGTGCCCCAGGATTAGTCAGGCAAACGGTGATTAATTATAAACCCGGAACACCCTGGTCAACAAAATAGATATAGAGAGAGACAGAAAGAGCCAACATATCAAATCCTTGTTTTATTTTTGTAATGTGGCTCATGAAGAATTCATTATTATGCATTGCATGTTTCCAAAATTAGCCCTTTAGACAATTGCAACATATTTTGTTAATATTTGTTGTCCCCTCTGAGTTTAAGGCCAAATTTCTTGTTAGTCTAAACATGATAAGATAAATAGCAGCCCGAGAAGCATATAAATATCTTCAAGTCTAGGTAAATGTTTGAAGTGTTGCATCCAACATTTCTTTTTATTTTAAAAATAAATAAGAAATAGGGTGGTTCAAGATCCACATACCAATTCCTTAACGTCTTTCTTCTGCTGCCTAGTTGGACGTTCTGGGAACTGAAAAGATAGTGGTTCGAGGAGTTCAATGCAGCATAAAGAAAAACATAGTAAACAAAATACTACTTTAATAAAGCTTGTCGTCTTAGGTCACTATCTTCTTAGACCAGATATCACGACTTGTAGCATTCATTTTCTTAGAGTATATTTCTTTTATGTTTCTTTCTCTTATATCTAACTTCACATTTCATACGTGTTTGAACTCACAGTTAAGTAAAGTTCTTTCAGTTTATGGTACGTACAACATTTGTCGGCGTGCAGTTAACGGATTTGCAACCTGTGCCATGCACTCAGGCTCGGCCCAAGTACCCCTAAGGCCCTGTGCAAAAATACAAAAAAGGCCTAAAAAAAAATTTGTTTTGCTAGGGGATTGAACACTTGACCTCTTACTTAAGAGACAAAACACCAACCAACTAAGCTAAGTCTTCATCATATATGTTATTCACAAAAACAAATTATATTTTTCTTCTAACCCTTTGGCAAAATTTTTATTTTTTTTGGACCCTTTTATTCTTGGGCCCTGTGTGGTCGCCCACCTCGCACACCCTCAGGCCCGGCCCTGGATGCACTTGCACAATTATTCAATTTGTAATAGATGTTTAGCGATATATAGGTTGGTGAAAATTCATATGCATGAAATGAAGCAGTCAAATAATCTCTTTCACATTTATATTTTCTATTGCTGTCCTTTCCTCCAACTTTCTTCTTTTCCAAGTTTTCTTTTCTAATCTAGACCGGTCGAACAAGGATGCAGTAACCTCTTTATATGCATCACAGGCAAAAAGGTCGTGTGAAGGTGCAGCCATTTCGGGCTTCTCAAGGGACGATATTGTACTAAAATTGGACACTGCTAAGACTAGTTTTTGGTTACATAAAAATTATTTGGCTTCTTTAAGATATTTCCTCAAAGATGAACGATTATTCTTCAAGCGTTTTTTAATGCAAAGTGTAAAAGAGTAATGGCAATTGGTAGCTTGATTTTCCTTTTCTATCTTGGCCAATAACAAGAAGACTTTATCCAGAAAATTAATAAAATTTATCAGTCCTAATCGGATATGTACAACCAAACAAAAATAAGTATGAAATAAAACAAGAGTTCGAGCCAGTATGCAATTATTGAACAGAATGGAAAGACAAGTGAGAACCTGAGCTCCAAGAGTATGAAGCAATGTCCATGTAGCCCTCCCCAGATCTTCTTTAGTCACAGGTCTAGCAGACTGCACATAGAGTTGAACAGTAAATGAACAAGATATAAATACTGAAAACCGCAATTAACATCAAATCTCTTAAACTGCTAAAGATTGCAATTGCAAGGAATCACACAGCTCCACGTAGAATACAAATGTAAATGTAACTGTTAAATCAAAAGCACAGACACCATATCCTAAACATGTAATAAGAGTGAGAATTTAAATACAAAAAAGGCCTTTGTTACACTTGCATTATTTAGGAAATCCATGTTTGCAGCCGTGGGTCAACTGAGAGAGAGAGAGAGAGAGAGAGACTTCAGATGCTTTTGCTCATAGAGAAATATGTGGGTAATCTGCTATTCCGAAGAAAATTGTTATCACCCATTACTTGATTGTGTAGTTTTATTATTTGTTAAAGAAGGTAAAATTTAATTAAGACCTCATAAAAAGTGTTGCGTAACTTGGGTCTAGGCCCAAGTGGGCTTAAGGGTTTGGGCGCTTACATAACTTAGGAGACACATCTCGTGCTTTATAGTGAAGGATTGAAACTCTGCAAGGAAAATGGATCTAAGAAGGTGATGGTTAACTCTAGCTCTTATGCTATCTCAATCATAAAAGGGAAGGTTAAATGCCCTTGGCAGTGCAGACACCTTGTGAACTCCATTAGAAGAAGGGAGGAGACCTTGACCAGTTGTGAGTTTGAGCAGCTTTATAGTGAAGCTAATGGGGAGAGTGTGTTCATGGCCAGTTGTGAGTTTGAGTAGGTTCATGGCATCTTTCCAGATTGTAATAGGAGAATGTGTTCTCTCTACTAGTTCCCTTCCCTCTGAGCTTATTGTTATTTTAGATGGGGATGCTAGGGGAGACATGTACAAAAGAATGTAATCTTTTTTCCTGCAATAAATCTGGTCATGGGGTCCTTGCCTAACCCCAGCTTACCTTCCCAAAAAAAAAAAACATCTCTTGCTTCCATTTGGTTCTCTAGGTGATTATGTAACCAACCATTTAGTAAGGGATTTACCTCGCTCCATCTCTCTCTCTCTCTAACTTTCTTCACAGACTACCGTGTGTTTGTGTGTATCATCCTACCAAAACCCATCACGTCTAATAAAAAGAAGCTTCCCAATATGGAAAGCAATCTATGAGTCAAATGCAGAAAAGGTGAATGGAATGAAAGAAAAAAAACACTCACGCAGGCAAAAAGACATCCTTATAGATTATGGTTAGGCTAGTATCACCAGCCCCGCTAGAGAGCCCTAGAGTAGTCAGTTCACACCCCAATAGGGGATGAATCTGCTGTGGCGGCTACGTACTAGGAAACTTTTCACGCCCCTCCGCTTATGCGTCGGGTTTGGGTAGCACCCGCTCCTCCTGTCAACAAAATAGTGCCCGTCCGTGGTACCTATAACTAGGTACAAAAACCCTGAAACCACTCCGTAGTTACCTATAACTAGGTACATGGGACCGGTGTTCAGGAACAAAAAAGACGTGTACAGCTAGTTTGCTTCAGCTTACTAGAATAGATGGACTACATGACTGGGTACATCCAGCCATCCTTACTAAACAGCGCGCGACTACCCGTAATAAGCAAGTTGGCATATCGAACCAGAACCTTAAGATCACGGTAAGGCGCAGAACATAGCTCCTAATGCACAATAGCTTTTTGAAAAGTGTAAAGATGAGAATAGCTTTAGAGACATGCTTTTGAAATCGAAATCGCTCAGTTTAATTTCCTTTGAAACATGGCAGGTGTCACTAGCCTAACCATAACTGGAGTTGAGCACGGACAATGGAAGGCACCGGTTGCTATTAAGTTGCAGCAATAACAAGCAATTTTTGGTGGCTTGGCTTGAATCGTTTTGGGTTAAGGTTGGTGCGTAAGCGGCAGAATGCTGGTTGTCGCTATGCTGTTCGAGTGGTGGCGGGAGTGGGAGCTATTTTTTTTAAGAAACTTAAACGAAGGGCATCCCTTTTGGCTACGGCGAGCACAGTAGCAAGCGCTCAGGTTTCGTTACTTAACTGTACCTCTTCATGGGACCAACCCAACATTGTGAAGGGAGACACCAGATAAAAAAACTGAAGGCTTTGCGGCAGGAGTGACCTCTTACCCTGCATTAGAAAAGGGCGTAATCGCGAAGAATAGTTTATGCCGTTGAATAAGCGGTGGAGAAAGTTTTTCAAGAATGATCCGCACTGACGTTCATCTCCCAGGAACTGAACTGGCTAATTGTCTCCATCTCAGAGGTAGAATTTCATGGAAAACTGATGCGGATTATTTTGGAGAATAGAAGATAACAACCTCTCAAACATTAAAACATTGTTTTATTTCTCACAATCATAAGTAGCAATAATGGAGAGAGCATAGCTCTCTAAATTGGACACAAAACTGTAATACAGTTGAAGTTGCTAAATGTTTTTCTGGCCTGGACTACAAACCCATTATTGAAAGTAAAAAAGAACTACAGTAAAATATGTTAAACCAGAGTCCTAGTATCTTAGTATGTTTAGAGTCCTTATGTGACTGTGATCACAAGTTCTAGAGTCCTTGTATAATTATGATTACATGACTTGAACAGCAAGTCCTATGACTTGAATTGCAAGTCTATTTCCTATAAATACCTTTGTATGTGTTAGTTTCTACGTTTGCGGAAGCAATTAATCAATACTAAACGGAAAAATAAAGATGTATTTATTACTTCTCTCTATGATTACAAGATCTCTCTAACCCAACTAGGGTTTCTCCTTTCTCTCAAAACTCAACACCCCCTCTCCTACTAACCCTAGGCCCTTTTATAGAAGAAGAGCCATAACCTTCTAAAACACTACCCAATTAATTAAGAAACTAATCTAAAAAGAATATTGCAAAAATAGGAAAAGAAAACATATAAAATAGGGGTCCCACGAAGTGTGCTCAATTGGAGACGCGGAGACGTGCACGATTCCTATCAACTCTTCCCTTTTTTGAAGAGTTCGATTACGAAATCAGGCGAGAAAATCAGCAAGTCATCAACATGAAATCGAAAGTGCACGATGAAAAGCTCATGAAGACGTCTACACGTTTTACCGTAACTTGCTAGTATACCCTTTAAATGTTGTAACACATCATCTCGAAGCTCATTTTGCTTCATTGTATTACCAACTGCTGACACGATACGTTGTACTTGGAGTCACAAGACTTCAGACCCACACAGTCAAAAGAACAAACTAGAAACTCTATCCAATACGAGTCAACATATGGAGCTCTTATCGGTACACCTTGCTGTAAAAATTTACTCCTTCCTGGTTCCGATATGTGCATCTGCTTATAGCCAAAACTAATCTCCCTTGGGAGTGCTCCGGTCAAAGCATGAATTTCTTAACTCCACTGCTATGTGACTCGGTGTGACACCCTAGCGAACGCCGAGCAAATCCACTGGAGCGTTTTAAGTTCTGACCTTGGATATATGTTCTCTATATCCTAATATAGCTATACGCCAAGTTTCGTTGAAAACGGAATTGGTTAAGGGGCGAGAAGTGCCAGTACGCTTCGTCTCCAGTTTTAACGTTTCCTTTTGGAAACTAGCTATTTCTTTAGTAGTTATATTAAGGAGGAACCTTGGTCCAAACCTCCCCATGACAAAGTACGCTTTAAGGCTTGGTCATCTTGGACCCCGGCTCATGGGCTATCTACAAGGGATGGTCATGAGTTCTCCTTGGCCTAGGGAAGGCCATGAGACATTGCCTCGCAATGCGGGCCGCTTTTTAAGATAGGGCGCCGCTATGCCCCACGGGCCAACCGAGACGCACCGCCCCTTATAGATGGACTATGTAACCATTCCAGGCTCGTCTATACATCATATATCTGGAACCCGGCATATTGAGCTATCCTGATCCGCTACAGGACAGGTGTGTTATCCGTACCTCGTGCCCCGTCACGAGAGATTACGTTGTAGGGATTATTGAGGGAACCTTTAGGTTGTTGCCTTTACCGAATAGATATTCGACGACCCCTCACGAGTATCCAGGATTATCCGGATGTCGCTCTAGCATCCGTGGTTCTATTCCATTGGCGCGCCGCGCCCAGTGAAGATGGCTTGTACATGCCGGCCGCACGTGCATGCGCACCGCACGGCCTCATATTCCGCTGTGCTCCAGGCACTGTAGTGACAGACCCGAGCCAGGCCGTGACACTCGGGGATCGGTAACTAGTGTTGAAGTGGTCATGCTGGCACTAACTTGGTTAGGTTCAAGTTAGAACTGCTGGAGTTGCTTTGGTAACATAACTGCTTGAGCTGTTTCATTAAGTTGGTGTTGGCTCGGCTTAGGTGTACTCACTGCTAGAGCTGTAAGTAAGACTTGGCTAACACATGCCTAGCACGTGTTGCTCCTCTCTCTTTTGCTTTTATTCTTCTCTGCGGATCAACAACTTGCTTCATCGCTAAACCCTCTTTAATAACTTGTTTATCTTACGATTTGCTTCTCTTACAAACTTCTAAGTAGGATGGCATGGCTGAAAAGAAACCAGCTGGTGACTTGAACATTGAAGTTCACTTGTGGTGAAATTCAGATCTAGTGGATATGGGTCTTGGGGTTTGGACTTGGGTTTGGGATCTGTTTGGACGGGCTGGCCTGCTGAAACAGATCTAGTATAGCTTGGGGTAGCACATGCTGGCCACGTGTCTGCCTTCCTTCACTCTCACGACCTGGTTTCTTCGCCCTAGCGCAACCTGCAAAATCAACGACCTCTTCATTGAATTCGATCGTGCTTCCAGTCTTATACTTGATTGGGACGGTCCACTGAACTTCGGTGATTGAACCAGTGAATCCTCCATCCTCTTTCCAGAGTTTCCTCGATTTGGTGGTGTTATCTTTCGATTGAAACTTTTGATTGGTAACTTCGATCGGGTGGACCTCACGCGTCATAATCGCAACCGCTTCGTGGGACTATGGCCGTAAACTCTCCAACGTATCTTCGCCTACCCCACCCACGAAATCGCTTGCACAGGAAACCTCTCTCTTCGTCGATACATCGTAGTGGTTAATCTTCATGCCATCTATATCGATTTCAACACCTATACTCATCCGAAACCCATCTTTTTTGACGTTAGAGTTCTCAAGCATCTGAAATGCCTCCCTCCCTTGTCAGATCTCTTTTTAAACATAAAAACATTTGCGATCCATGACGATTCGGAATCAGTACTTCGTTGGCTTCTCTCCATAGAAGTACACCTTCGTTCTTTTCTAATCTTTGTTCTATCCAATCTTCCATATAGTCTTCTACCTTGCAGTCTTTCCACCCAAACTTGTCCCATAATCCTTCTAAATCTTCTTAGTTTAACATCGCCATGAAAATAAAATCAAACCTCCCCGCGGATCGAACTTCTTGGCGCAGAATCTTGTTAGCTTTAATACCAAGTTGTTAGTTTTTACGTACGCGGAAGCAATTAATCAATACTAAACATAAAAATAGCGATCTCTTTATTACTTCTCTCTACGATTACAAGATCTCTCTAACCCAACTAGGGTTTCTCCTTTCTCTTAAAACTCAACACCCCCTCTCCTACTAACCCTAGGCTCTTTTATAGAAAAAGAGCATTAACCTTCTAAAACATTACCCAATTAATTAGGAAACTAATCTAAAAATAATATTGCAAAAATAGAAAAAGGAAACATAAAAAATAGGGGTCCCATGAAGTGTGCCAAATTGGAGACGCGGAGACGTGCATGATTCCTATCAGTATGAGATGAATAAAATTTATCTAGAATTTTCAAAATCTTACAAGGTATCAGCACAACATATATGGCCTTCAATCCAGTATTTTTGCTCGTACACAACACATTGAGCTTGACTATCACTTTGTTTGTGAACGGGTTTGTTTTGACACTCATTTGGTTCGCTTTATACTGTCTGTTGATCAAACAGCTGACATCTAGTATGACTTGAATTGCAAGTCTATTTCCTATAAATACCTCTGTATGAGAAGAATAAAATATATAGAATTTCCAAATCTTACCAAATAAATCAAATAATAATATAGAAAGTGAGAGAGAAGGTGGAAAAAGAGATCCTACACTTGTTAACTCATGCACCTGGTTTCATATCACATGAGGAGTTGTTTGCATCAGTATACTTCTTTATTGAAGTAAAAAAAAATAAAAACAAAAGGTAACGCTAATTCAATTGTCGATAGAAACAGAAATTCATTATTCTATGTTACTACTCTCCTATACCTCTAACAAGATTGTAATTTCTTATTTCAGCTATGCTGAAGAGCGGAGTGCTTATGGTGATGCTCTAGAAAATAACAACTTATTTGTCAAACCTAAGTTTACAGGTGTAGACTATTTATGTCTTTCCCAAACAAATTCATGTTCTTCCAAAAGAACAAGCCTTGCAATTTACCTAATGGTCAAAACTCGTGATAATAGTTTTATTTTCTCCATTTTCCCACTACCCACGCAGTAGACGACGCACATAGCCATCAGGTTTGCCACTTACTAACCATTAAGAAAATTAAAAGCAACAAATCTTTGCTTCTTTTTTTCCCTTCAGACCTTCCCTCTAGTTTTCCCCCTTTCTTTCCTTCCAACTTTTCTCACCTCTTTATATGCCCAAATTATCAAATATTTTCCTACTCTTTCAAATATCTAAATTGGTAAAACAACTGTAACTATGAATCAACCAAATTTCATAGATCTGTCCTTGAGATGGTTGTTGTATCGATCATTGATACATGTTGGATTAATCACCTAGCTTTCACTCTTAAATTCGTAGCTCGAATTGTCTCTTACACCAAGAATACCTGTAGCACAAGCGATTGTAAACAAGTAACAAAATATGGCACGAGTTTAGCATGGAAACCTTTGAATAGGTAAAAACCACAACCTCAGCTTGAGGATTTGAATGATTTGAATGAATGATTTTATTGCTCAGATATTACAAGTTACAAAAGGTTGGTGCTCTAGAATATTTCTCACTGTGCATTTTTTATCTCCAAAATCTTCCCCCTGTCTTCTATCACCTTTGTCCTATTTATAGATTTCATCATCAGTTTGTGAGTGGCAGCACGTTATCCTGGATTAGGGGAAGAGTGGCGACGTTTCTAGAGATCGTTCCTGTAACTGCCAATTCGTGGGGACAGGTGTTCTTGACTTATTCTTCCATATCCAGTTGTGTCAACATTGACAACATTGACAGGGTGTATGACTTCCAGGTTTTGCGTGAGCCTAGCAATTTGGTAGTTCGATGTAGCATAAGCTCGAGGGACAGGTTCCTACAATCGCCCCCTCTCAATTGAAGGCACGAGTAGCTTGAGTTGAGAAGTTTGAATCGAGACGAGTGGCTTTAATTGATAAGTTCGAGTTGAGCTTGACGTTTGAATCGAATACGTCTGTGGAAGTGATCTTTGGATTTAATGTTGACGTTTAATTCTTATTCTTGGAATTGTTGTAGTTTGTTGGAGACTGGACCGTTGCAATTGATGTTGACTGTTGAAGTTCCCATGAATTGTTGCTTTTAATACTGATTACCTTGGAATTGATTGCAAAAATTGAATGTGATGACTGCTATAATTACTAGTTCTTTGTCTCCTGACAATCATTCTTCTACCCAAGTACATTCTTCTCTGACATTTTTGTGTGTAAGCGATAATGGTCATGACTAGAGACTTAACCCGAGAGGCTAGAATTCTGGCAAAGAGCTTTAACTTTGGTATTTTGGGATTTAGTCCCTTGCTGATGAAACTCCTATCCCTATCCCGCCAGCGTACCATGGCATGACCGAAGAGAAGGTGGAGGAAGCTGATGAAGATTTGATGAAGATTTCTTTCAGATGTTCCATTTTCATTACATTATTAAGATGGCACAGCAGCGCCAGGACGGTCTGCGTCGCATTGCAGAGTAGGCCATCTTGGAGGAGGATGAAGTTGTTGGTGTTCTCCCAAAGAGGTCCCATGGTTGCCCTGTCTGTGATGTTTTGTTCACACACTTCGGCAACATTTATCGCCAAATGCCCTTCAGCAGCCTGACGAGCCCTTTACGAGCGAGTTCTCACCATGATTCCTATGCATAACTTATTGGCTAGTTCACTCTAATGTATGACATCGGGAAGATTGGATCGACCTCTGTGCCTAATCCGCCTGCACTAGACACATCTGTGGATACTAGTATTTTTGTGCCTAAGGTCAAAAAGGCCCCAGCGTTAGCTCTTCGGTCACGCCCATCAGGGACTAGTTCGGTCATTCCATGCCGAAAAAGGGGTGTGAAGAAAAACTTGAAGAGTACCCCCTCCAACTCTGTTACTGGAGATGTCGAGGAGGCTGAGAGCTCCTTGAAGAAGAGAAGGTTAGCTGATACTCATTCAGCTCCTGTTGAGGTCGCAACAAAGGAGGCTTCTGCAAAACCTATAGTAGATGAAGATATGTTGGCCCTTGAAAACAGCTTTAGGACCCTTGCTGTGTCTGACGTCTCTGACGTGAAATCTACTGTGGAAGTCGAGCTCTAGAGGGTAAGTTGAGGCTTTTTTTTATTTGCATGATTGTGATCTGTAGGTCTGCTTACACTTTTTTCTGTCCAGGTGTCCCATGTTCTGAAGGGCCTGGTTCTTAGCATAGGGGATGGAAAAAAGATTTTGTTGTGTTCTGAAGGGCCTGGTTCTTGGCATAGGGGATGGAAAAAAGATTTTGTTGGAGAGGACGACCGAGCTGGAGAGAGAGTTGGCGAGTAAGCGGGCCAAGCTGGTAGAAGAGAGGGTGAAGTCGAGCACAGAGATTGTTAATCTGAAAGCTTCTTTCCAGGTAATCGTGGACAAGCTCGAGAGAAAGTCTAGGGAAAATATTAATAAAGTGACTCCTACTCGGGACAACCTTGCTCAACACGCATGAGGATGGCTATTCAGATGCTGACATCATTGCCATTATGGAAGGGTGATCTGCAGACATCGTTGGGTCTGATGAAGAAGATGAGGAAGTGGTAGCTACCCGGTCTCCAGCTCAAGAGGTTGTATCTGGATTGGATGGTACTGATCTTCTCAAGAAAACTCAAGCTCGAGAGGCAGATGCCCAGGATAAGGTAGATTATTTATCTATTTTGTCTACCATGTTAAACTTTTAGGAAGGTAGCTTTTGTTGTTAGTGGGTTGTAAACTTTTGTTTGGATTATTGGATTGGTTTCTGTTTTCATCGATTTGATATAAGAATTGTAATTGTAGAATGTTAGCGAACTGCGATTGATTATTGATACTCTGAGGAAAGAGCTAGCTAGGGAAAGAAACTTATCAGCTGCAGCAGCTCATGTCACCGCAAAGACTGAATGTCAGGTAAGAAAATATAAAGTTCTTGGTGATGCACATTGGAAAGATTTATGTCACGCGCAACATGGTTGGGCTAAAATGAAAATCGAACAGGATGAAGTAGATAGGAAAAGTAGGAGTAGGTATATTAAAATTTGACATTTTCTACCTGGTAGTATTAGGGAAAATACTCTTGAAGTTAAGAAATACCTTATGATGCTAACCCTCTTTCTGGAGGCCGAAATAGATAGTGAGAGGGGGTTAAAGGAAATATACCTTGAAGTGTTAAAGGAGAACATAATATACCCTGATCCTACTTCTATCAAGCGTTTGACCACCAGAGCTAGAAACCGGCACAGCTTGAAAGCTAAGGATGTTTCAGCTCGCGCTGGAGTTTCAATGATTTATTTATGAACGTGTTATTGTATATTGTAACTATATTTATGTAGAACATTTCTGTGTATAGGAACTGCTATATATGAGGAATATATTTTATAATAGGATGAGGAATATTATGGGATCGATCTGTGTTGCAAGGTGATTTGAAAGCTGCTTAGATTTATGTACAAGCTTTGACCGATCGTAACCGGAAACTTGAGTTCGATTTGAAAAAGTGTTATACTGCTTTGGAACACAGTACTGACCTGAATATAAAATTCGAGGTAGACTTGGTGAACTCTCAAACTAGTGAGAAGAATTCGACCGAAGTAATAACGAAAATAGAGGCCGATTTGATGAATTCTCAAGCTACTGTGAAGAAATTGACTGACTTAAAAATGAAACTTGAGGTTGATTTGATGAATGAGAAAGTTTCAAAAGAAATTTTAGAAACTTGCTAAAGTAGACCAAAAAATCTGCTAAGGGAAAGCCATGGACGGATCGTAGAACTGCCCGTACCGAACAGAGACAGACTTTCGGTAGGTGATTTTCAAGGAGAAGCTCAAGAAAAGCAGTTGGCGGCGTTGATAGAATTTTTTAAGAGAGAAATAAGAAGGATTGAAGAAGGGACATGATGCACGATTTTATGGCGATGAATGGAGTTACCAGTAATGTTGATGTAAGTCGTGCTGAATATTTGAATCGAGATGAACTCAACACCGGACCTATAAGCAAAAGCCAAGCAGAATATGGTAGAAAAATAGTTGTGGCCAAAGCAAAAGAGCTTATTTCCTCGAGAGCTCCAAAAGTTGGTAGATCCTCTTCTGGTGTGACTCAGATAAAGTCATCTTCGAGAATGTCTAAGTAGATTTATTGTGTAATTGTATAATTAGTAATCAAGAGATCAAAGCAAGTTTTACCTTTTGCTTGTTCCTCTGATATGTAGTAGATAACTATGATAGTAGGCAACAATGTGGGGAAAAACTTGAAAAAAAATTATTGATGAGAAGAGAATGTACTTACAAATTGGAGATTAAATCTCACTTTTGGAAGTAAATTGATTGACAAACTGTATATTGAAATGATTTTCTGTTAAGAAACAAATCGAGTTATCGATAGTATTTCTTCAATCGCTTCGTGTTCCACGGTCTTGGAATCTGGACTTCATCTTTTGTCGTCAAGTAGTATGAACCCAATCCGGTTCATCCTACAATTATAAACGGTCCTTCCCAATTTTCTGCGAGCTTCCCTGCATTTGATTATTTCCTGCTCTGAGGAATTTCCCTGAGAACTAAATCGTTAATTTTGAATTCGCGATTTCGAACTCGTCTGTTGTATGAGTTTGCCAGCATATTGTGGTATCTGCCTAGATTAGCTATAGCTCGATCCCTTGTTTCTTCTATTCAATTCATGTTGCACGCCAATTCGAATTCATTTTCCCTGTCAGTTAATTCTTGATCTCGAACCGGATGGTGATACTCACTTAGGATTACAACATCAGTGCCGTATACCAGTAAAACTGGGGAACACTGTGTTGATTGCCTCGGAGTGGTTATGTAAGCCCATAAGACATGAGGCAACTCTCTTATCCAATTCCCTTTCTTTTTTGTTTCCAGTCATTTCTTGTTTGTAATATCGGCCTGAACATTCCCTTAGGGGTAATATGGATTTGATGGCGAATGTATGATGTTATATTTATTCAGGAAATTGACCACCTTCTCACCAACGAACTGAGGCCCATTATCAATCCGAATCAGGTAGGAGCAACCAAATCTTGTGATAATGTTTTCCCATATGAATTTAATGACCTCTTCTTCTCTAGTTCGATAGAGGGAAATTGCTTCGATCCATTTGGTAAAGTAATCTGTTGCTACAAGAAATTTTCAGTTGCTTGACGTATTGGAAAATTCACCGACAAGATCAAGAGCCCATCGTTTGAATGCCCAAAACACTTTACTTGTATGAAGCTCGAGTGCAGGGGCTCTTATTTTATGTCCATGTCGTTGACAAGCATCACACTTTCGTAAATATTCTTCGGCTTGCTTTCTCATTTTTGGCCAGAAAACTCTTTGTGTAATAGCTTTGTTTGCAAGTGAACGACCTGCAGCATGTAAACCGCACGTTCCTTCGTGTAGTTCTTTAGGCATTCTATCGGCATCCTTCTGTGAGAGACATTTCAGATAGGGCCCCATAACTGATCTCTTGTATAACTGTCCCTTCTGTACTATGTAATAACTCGAATTTTTAATAACATATATTTCACCTTTGGATCGTTTAGAAGGTCACCGTCACAGTTATTTTTCGGCCTTATATATGTGAGGAAGGGCTTTCTCCAATCATTTTCCTCCTCTTCATCGCCCCCAGTGTTGATTGCACATATCGTGGCATGATCGATGTTGTGGGTTGATACAATTTCGATTTTGATATATCTAGTCTCTGTTCCCAACACTCAAGCTAGGTAAGCTAGTGAATCAGCATGTCAATTTTCACCACGAAGTAGATATTCGAGCGTCGATTTACTGAATTTGTTTATTCTTTCAGCAACCATTGCTGCATAATCGACCATTATTTCATTCTTCTTGTAATGCTCGGAGTAGTAATGAACTATAAGCAGGGAGTCTGTGTATACTGATATTTCTGGTACTCCGATTTCTAATGCCATATCCAACCCGTGGATTATGGCCTCGTACTCTGTGACATTATTGGAGGCTTCAAAATTGAGTCGTATGGATTTCTCAATTCTTTGGTTAGAAGGAGTGATAAGGACGATCCCCACTCCAGATCCTACGGGTCCCGTTGAACCATCTATAAGTAATCTTCAACCATCTTTTGTTACCCATTCGGCTCTTTCATCAAAGGTCTTTTGTGGTGGTTCGACGTCATGTTCTTCTGTTATTTCGGGGTCATGTTCCTCCCAGTCTGAATCTTCTACGGGGAAGTCAGCCAAGAAATCTGCCACGGCCTACCCCTTATGATGTTCTCTGTTCGAACTTGATGTCGTGCTCACCTAAACTCACCGACCATTATTGTACTCGGCGTGACTTCTCTTTCTTAGAATACACCTCTCGTAGTGGATAGTTTGTCATGACTTTCACTGAATGAGCTTGGAAATAATGTTTCAGCTTTTGTTACGTGTAAACAAGTATAAGGATGAGCTTCTCAATTTTTTAATACCTTGTCTCTGTTGGCCTAAGTGTTTTGCTTATGAAGTATACATGTTTCTCTATCATTCCATCTAGTCGAATCAGGACCAAACTTAGAGAGTTTTCTGTTACGGCAAGATAAATCGTTAACTCCTCGTAATCTATCAGTGTGCTCATTACTGGAGGGTTTTCAAGGCACTTTTTCAATTCCTGGAAGGTTGCTTCACATTCATCGATTCAAGCAATATCCTCGTTATGTTTTCCTTTTCTTCTTCTGGTAGATCCGCGAAGTAGCAGGAATAACAATCTGCACCGATCTGATGATTTAGAAACAAATCTGTTAAGAACTATAATCTTGCCAGTTAGCTTCTGTACATCCTTCTTCGTCTTTGGTGAAGGCATGGATATGAGAGCTCGAATATGTTATAGGTCTGCCTCTATTCCATTCTTGCTAATAAGATGATCAAGAAATTTTCCAGAGTGAACGCCGAATTGACATTTGTCTGGATTGAGCTTTATGCTATATGTTCGTAAGATGTAAAAAATTGTTCCAAGGTCGTCGACATGGTTTTCCTTCTTTAAGCTTTTACAGAGCATGTCATCAATGTAGACATCTACGATATATCCCAAGTAATCTTTGAACATACTGGTCACTAGCCATTGATATGTTGCTCCAGCATTCTTTAATCCGAATGGCATGACTTTGTAACAATAGAGGCCTCTCTCAGTAATTAATTAAGAAGGGTATCTGATTGTAGCCTGACGCAGCGTCCATCATGGAAAGTAGTTTGTGCCTTGCTGTCAAGTCTAATATTTGATGGATTATCGGAAGAGGGAAGCTGTCCTTCGGTGTTTGTTTGTTGAGATCAGTGAAATCAACACAGACTCAAACTTTTCCATTCTTTCTCGGGACTGCAACTATATTTGAAATCCAGTCCAGATATTTTGCCTCTCTGATGAAACCTACTTCAATCAATTTACAGATTTACCTGTTGACTTCGTCTCTAAGTCGAGGTGATAGCCTCCTTTGCTTATGTTTGACTGCTGTGACTCACGCTGAGCTTGTGACAAGCTAATTTTGGATCGACTCCTAGCATTTCCTTAAATGTCCATGCGAACACATCCTTATTAGTTCGAAGAAACTGTATCAAAACATCTTTCTCTTTTTGATCGAGCATGGTACCCACGAATGTTCCTCGATTTTGTCCATCTATTTCGATGTATTCTGTAGGTTCGACTGTAGAAAGCTGATCTTTGACATTACCCGCTTTCTATAATTGCTATAAAGCAAAATCACCTAATGTGCCAATAATGTTCGATACTGTGTTTTCACAAGCGCGAGCAAGCTTCTGACTTCCTTTGATTTCATAGATTTCATCATTCCATTTAAAGTGAAATATTTGGTAGTATGTGGAAGGTATTGTTTTCATGTTGTGTAACCAACGACCCATGATACCTAAGTATCGGGATTTTGCGTTGATTACATAAAATGTAACGTCGAGAGTAGTAGGTCCAGCTGTTATTGGTAAGACGATCATTCTGACCCCTTTTTCTTTAGATCCGTTGAACCCACTGATGTTTATGTCAATTTTTTCAACTTCATCTATAAGTTCCATTTACTCGAACGTACTTTGAAAAAGGAATTCTATAGAGCTGTATGTATCCATCATCATTGTGTGCATGACAAAGTTCTTCATTTTCAACATGATGACCAAGGCGTCATGATATGGGAATTTTGCATGCCCCCGTCGCAATCTTCAAATGAGATTCCAGTTCGCCTCAAGCTTGATTCAGGTAGCAGCTTGGCTTCTTTCTCCATTACTGTGAGGTCATGGCACTGTGTTAATCTTCTCCTCTTGAATCTGGTCGAATTGTTGATCTGATGTATCTCGATCATGTGGTTAATGTAAATGTGATACAGGTGTTTTTCGTCAGACTCTTCTTCAATTTGAATGGCATCGACATTCTTCTTGTAATTGCCATTCTTGTATCTCTCGAGTTCAATGATGTACTCGTGCATCCTTCCGTCTTTCAAAATGTACTCTATTAGTCTCTACACAACGTAGCATCTGTCTGTATCATGATGGGTAACCTTATGGTGTTTGCAGTAAGGTTTTCCTTCAATTGGTTGCAGTGGTTGAGCGTTGCGGAAGAACTTATCCTTCGTCAGTACCGGGTAGATTTCCGAGAGCTTCACATTTCATTTCGGAAGGACAGGTTTTGGTAGTAAGTTTCCCTTTCGGGTCTTACCTTCATCTGTTTTGGCTCGCTTCTGTCACCCTGTTCAACATTGTTTCGTTCATTGTTTCTATCTGTGTTTGGACTTTTCGTGGTTCGGACATTTTTAGTAGATTTATATGCCTTTCAGACATCATCCATTCTAGGTCGATATACCCATTTACCTTTTCAATCATTTCTTCCAAAATAGCAGGTTCTTTCAAGAACAGATATTTTTTTGCTTTGCATTCGATCTGTAAAGCGTTGGTGAAGGCTGATACGGTGGTCTTCGATCTAGATTATTAACCTTTCGAGCAAGTTCGAGGAATTTCTGGGTGAAAACTTTGAGTTTTTCCCCTTGAGCCTGGTTGAGGCTGATAAGAGTATACAAATTCTCCTCCTTATCTTTGTTGTGAGCATAAGTCCTTACGAAGAGTTTCTGCAACTGGTCGAACGTAAGGATAGAATCTTCGGGTAGATAATGGAACCATCGGAGTGGCTCTCCCTGAAGACTTACAGCGAACAATCAATTGGCAGAGGATGTAATTCAAGTTCAAATATAATCTCAATAAATTACGGAACTGTTGGACGTGTTCACCTGGATCAGTGCCTTTAGATTTGTGGCTCTTTGGAGTATGGAGTATGGAGTATGGAATCCTGCTGGAACTTGCATTTCAAATAACTCTTTAGCAATCGGACGTCCTTGTAGTTTACCTAAATCGTTTTTGTTACAAAGAGTTTGGGATTCTATCAATTATTTGATTCGTTGATCCATATGCTCCTGTATGACATCGGCGTGGTGCTGGAACTGATTGATGCGCAGGCCTTGGGTTATGATTTTCGCTTCCCTAGCTCAATATTTCCCAAATTGGCATCCTGGATATAGGTCGTGGCTCTCCTTCTCGACATTTTGAGTGTCGGCATCCTCTACTAATTTCGGATTGATCTTCTCGCCCCAGGTGAATCGAGGCTTCCGGTTCCTGTGGATTGTTGCGGTGGTGTCTAGAAGCTCCTCCACTTGTGGCACCTTGAGGTCCCAGTCTGTCTCGTACTCATATTCTAGAATTTGCGGGTACGACCTCTCTTTCCCTGGGAGTTGGTCTATGTTGATTGTCTTACAGGGCTTTTAAGGCGGTCTGCAAAGTGGTCATCTGTTCCTCATGTCGTTTAGACTCCAACTGTCGAGCTCTGTGCTCCTCTTCGAACTCTTTTTCGCGGAACTCTTGATCTTGAATCAATTGGCGCTCGAGATCATTTCGCTTCACGATTTCGGCGTTGAGGTTCACCCTTAATTCTGCCAACTGGTCAGGTTCTGTTGAAATGACTTTGTGTTGAACTATCGAGGCTAGTCGTTTGGGGTTCACCATGATTGTTTGTTGATGATATATGAGTAAATGCCTACATTAGGATTTCATGGAAAATATCTTCTTTCCCACATACGGCGCCAAATGTAAGGACTTCAATTCTTAGCTCGAATTGTCTCTTACACCAAGAATACCTGTAGCACAAACGATTGTAAACAAGTAACAAAATATGGCACGAGTTTAGCATGAAAACCTTTGAATAGGTAAAAACCACGACCTCGGCTTGAGAATTTGAATAAATGACTTTATTGCTCGGATATTACAAGTTACAAAAGGTTGGTGTTCTAAAATATTTCTCACTGTATATTTTCTATCTCCAAAACTTATCCCTGTCTTCTATCACCTTTGTCCTATTTATAGATTTTTTCATCAGCTCGTGGGCGGCAACACGTTCTCCTAGATTAGGGAAGAGTGGCGAAGTTTCTGCCTTTCTGGAGATTGTTCCTGTAACTACTAGTTCGTAACTGCTAGTTCGTGGGGACAGGTGTTCTTAACTTATTCTTCTATATCCAGGTATCAACATTGACAGGGTGTATGAATTTCAGGTTTTGCGTGAGCCTAGCAATTTGGTAGTTCGATGTAACATAAGCTCGAGGGACAAGTCCCTACATAACCGTTGGAAGCACATTCACAAGGTTGTCACTTACTAGTATACTCGCAATGCGTCACAAACAATCTTCTATTCTCATCAACCAACAGGTATATCTTTTACTTTTGGAAAGTAAACCTAAGCAAAAGAACTATAGAAGTACAAGGTGAGGAGGATAACTCTTCCTACTGTACTGAGCAAGTAGTACAGAAGAGAGAATGAACACCTAAGAAACAGAAAAAGAATACGAATAAACATCACTTTCTGTAGTAAGTCTTCCAACCAATATATAGAGGTTGAGTACAAGAATCGGTAAAATCATCTACATCTTCCCCTCCCTCCTTTGCAAAATTGGCAATATAGCAATAAATTTGCAATTGTTCACCCATTAACCCAATTCAAATCAGGTTTTTGCTTCACAGCATTAAGTCTAGCTTCTATATTGTATTTCTTATGTTTTTGTTGTTTCTTCCCTTTCTTTATGTCTCCTCTCAAGAAGCACATTGATTTTATTTTTGTATTTTCTTATGTTCTTGTTGTTGCTTTCGTTTCTTTATGCCTCGGCTCAAGACTCTTCAATGATTAATGAGCACTTACTAGCTAACCCACCAACAGGATAGCTCCACCTTGTTTTGAACACAAATGTGCTACTTATTTAAAAGGGTACTCTCCTTAACTTACTAGAAAATAAAACAAAAGAGACCATGTTGCCCAAACCCATGCTAATCTCAAGGCATCATTTTGAGCTAAATTTAGACGATGAGCATATATGGTAACTAAAAGGCTGTCAGTAGTAAATTTTATCATGTGCAGAGTAATGCTAAACTATGTTAGAACTCTTTATTCAGACATTTTATCAAACATTAGGTAGCGCTATCATAGTATTGGATCATCATACAAGTAAAAACAGGAAAAGATAAGTCGATTTACCTTTGTGAAG
Source organism: Kingdonia uniflora (assembly GCA_014058105.1). Taxonomy (NCBI): domain Eukaryota; kingdom Viridiplantae; phylum Streptophyta; class Magnoliopsida; order Ranunculales; family Circaeasteraceae; genus Kingdonia; species Kingdonia uniflora. Next base: position 947,287 of record JACGCM010000563.1, read on the forward strand.
CTTTCTGGCAGCTTTGGATTACCGTCCCTGACTGTTAATGTGTACGAGGAGGAAGATGGATAGTGGGTATGGACGATGAAATTGGAGAGACGGGTTTGGATGAATTGCGAGACGCTCTCACATGTTTTCAAGATTACTTGAAACGGGTTTTCGCTTTGTGGCATTTCCCACTACTAAGTTAAGAAAGAGACTCAAATGGAATCAAGGACTAATATATTGCAATCAATACAAAGATAAGAGAAATAGAAAATACCTTGTGGTCGATATATGCTCCAATTTCGCAACTCTTCTTTGTGAACAGAGCGGAAGAAAGACAGCCTTCTAGTATTAGGAGAGAAAAAAAAAAATTAGAGCGCTGATGATCTATATCAATCCACAACACTAAACAAATCACTTGATTGAAGAGAAAAAAAAAAAATTTTACCTGGTGCTGGTAACTGCTCCAGTAACTTCCAAATTTAATTGTATCTTGAGTTTCTAGGTTGTATTAGAGAGAAAAAATAATGCGAAAATTCCATACTTGAATGAGGGAGGGAAAGATGCGATAGAGACAGACAGGCGCTAGAGTTGTTTCTTCTCGAGGATTCCCTACACTCTCCTTCTAGCTACACTCTCCCCACATCACTAATATTGCCACCTTAGCGCCCCAACAACTCACTCCCTCCCTCCCTCCCCCACCTTGGACTGCCTAGGTGGCACCCCAACAACTCACTCCCTCACTCCCTCACTCTCAGTCTCACTCACACACACTCTCTCTCCCGGTCTCCCTCTACGATCATCTCCGACAACTCACTCAGTCACCTACATTCACTCTCTCTCTCTCACTCTCTTTCTCTCCCGATTATCAATTGTTCTCGCATATTCGAAGAGAGGAGCTGTAAAGTGGTCTACTGTAATCATACACCTCCCTTGTACACCAGGTAATCGAATGCATTCCCTTCAAAGTCTCCCATTTTAGTTATATCATCTTCTCTTTTAGTTTTTGTTTATAAACTTTCCCGCATAATGCCGTTACATTTTTTATTCTTTGACAAAATTTTCGAAGAATTTCCTTTCCCCCACATGCAATATTTAAGCACAACATCGACAAATATAACACAAAATGTGGGATATACTTTTGCATAATTGTCGATGTGTGATTAGTCGACATTGTTTTCTATGTTTTTGCCTGAAAAATAGTCGTTTTTGTTGTACTCGACAAATATATTGTCAATATATTTGTTTTTCGACAATTTTATATTTGTCGAGTTATAAATTGTCGACAATTAAGGGAAGACTATGCATCCCAATTTTTCGAAATTTTTTAATCAACAATTTATTTGTCGAATTCTTATGAACTCGACAATTTGTAGTAATTATTTGTCGAAGTTGTATGAACTCAACAATTTATAGTCATTGTTTGTCAAAGTTCTCCCACATAGACAATATTTTAGTGCTTAATTGTCAATATTTTTTTAATTGACAATTTGTTAGTGCTTAATTTAATGTCTATCATGTAGGATGGCACCAAAGCTAAAAGCGAAGATACCCCCAACAGCCTCGCATCGAAAAAGGCTAATTTCAGAGCGAGAAGATCCCTCGTATCCAAATTTTAACAAACCTCATCGTGTGCCTGCCAAAAGAAGCAAAACAAATTCGAGTATGGCAGAACAAGTAAGGGAAGACTCTACAAGTGGCAGTGTCCCTCAGGTGGCAGTAACACCTCAAGAAGTTAAAGATTTTGAATGCCCTTTCTACAATTGGCTGTCCCCCCAAGGAAATGTACAAGGAGAGTCTACAGAAGCCTCTAGTGCAGAAGACTCTAGTAGTGTTGATTCTCAAGCTTCTGTTTTGAGTACATATTATTTCAATTACAATAAAACAGCTCATGTGAGCGATAATACGCAATTTGAAGCTTTCCTAAACCCTACAGTGGAAGAACAAGGTACTAAAACTACAGACGAAGAAGGTATCCATGAGGACAACAACAATGAATCAAATGATTCAGAAGCCAACGAATATGGCCCCATGGACACCTCTTTGTTGATGAGCTTCGAGACACAGAGCGAAAGCTCTAGTTCTTGGACTAGTACTCAAAACAACCAATTATTTTAGTTTTAGTCTCAATTTTAGCAAGTGTTTCTTTTTTTTAAATAATGACAAATGTGATTATATTGTATTTACAGGACCCCGGCTGTCTACAGGTGTTTTACCACAGTCCTACTTGGGACATTAGTAGAGAGGTTGAAAAGGTTCAAAGTCTAGTGAATCTGCAAGGGCTTGGTAAAATTGGAGTCATTTAATACAAATATTACGATGCAATATTGATTACAGCTTTCGCCGAGCCTTGGCATCTAGAGACAAATAGTTTTCATTTCAAATGGGGCAAGATTAATATAACCTTGGATGATGTGTAGAGATTAGTTGGTTTGAGAGTTGGTGGTGATCTAACAGTTGTTCAGGGCAAGTGGGGAGCAACTAATGTCAAGCAAGTGTTTAGGGATTGTTTATTCCAAAGTGATCAAGTTTACCTTGATCTGAAGGCTGGAGGAGCGGGGATATCTCTTTCTTGATCTGAAGGTTGTTCAGGGCAAGATGGTATATTTCTATCCCTTTCTTCCTCTGAACCTGCAAAATTGTCTTCTTGAGCAGTTGCCAAAGCATACATGTTATATGTTATAGGATATTTTCTTTTCCCTACAAAGAAAGGGATAGATATGTCGGCGAAGTATCTAAATTTCTTTGAGAACAAGAACTCAGAGATTACATGGTCATGGGGAGCTATGACCTTGGCACACCTGTATTACAGTATAGGCGCTTCTTCGATAGTAAATGTTAAAGCACTTGCATGTTGTACGCACTACATTGCTATAGGTGAGTTTATGCATTTATTTTTTGGTTTTGTTGTTGGACTATTACTTTTTTTACCTTGTCATTGAAGATTTTTTTATTTTAACAATCCTAGATATTCAAGCACTTCCCGAAGCTGCCTAGAATTCCAAAACCCAATCATTCCCGTGTTTCTGAGTATTGTACGAGGTGGTCTTGGACTAAGATGACAACCGAAATAACTAGTGAAGCGGCTTTAAAGATGTTTAGAGAAGCTCTCGACAATTATAAGCTTGAAGATGTAAGTTTTCTTTAACTTTTATTTATTCAATCTATTACTTTTATAATATTAATTTCGTCTGGATAAGTGTTGAATTTTATACATTCGACAATTTAGTGATTGAAATTGTTGAATGTGTGAAATATCGACAACTTATTTGTCGATTATATGGAGTATCGACAATTTTATAGTTATTTATTGTCGATTATATGGAATATCGACAATTTTATAGTCATTTATTGTCGATTTTGTGGAGCATCGACAATTTTATAATAATTTATTGTCAATTTTATAGAGTATCGACAATTTATAGTTATTTATTGTCGATTACAAACCTAGTCGACAATTAACATGGTAACTAATTGTCGATACTCCATGCCTTGACAATATTTTTTGTTTACTCAGTAAAATCTGCTTTAATTTATCTACCTTACTAATATATATGTCATTCGTGTTCTAGTTTATCTGGGACTCGTACTTGGAGAAGAGGGAAGACAAACATATATTCAAAAAAGTTGTTAGTTTCATGGGTTTCCTTTGTAGTCTTGAACACATAGAGCCGTACTATCCTGATAGGATACAACGACAGTTCAACCGAAGGTAACCTGTGCCTAGGGATCCCATTTGTCTTGAGAAGAGCGGTTTACGTTTTGTTGCTGAACCATGAGCATACAAGCCGAAGTATGATTGGGAGGATCTATTCTCTTAAGGGAAATTGAGGAACTCTTTAATCTCGACGAAGGGAAGGAAAGTACACGATGGAATCCCTGCCTAGGGTGAAGGATACTTTGAATGCTTCAATTCAGTTTCATTTACCAAGCTTTGCCCAGATGTTGTTGATCTCGATGAAGATGATGATGGGAGGATATTGGGCGATGAGGGTGGTGTTTCACACCGCAAAAATGTGAGTATATGATATAGTGTTTGGAGAAGTACATTTCTTCCTTCTTCTAATATTGGCTTCGACTCTTTTATAGGTTGAGGGGCAAAATGAAGATCTCCGCCGTTTGGAATAGAAGATCTCCAACTTGAAGTCTGAAGTCAATTCGTTGAAGTCAACTAAAAAGGAGGAAGACTGGGCTAAATTAGAATTTCTTGAGGCTATCGAGTTGAAGGTGGGCACACACTCTCCTCACCTTTTAAGTAATATTTGACTGGTAATACATATTGTCGATTGATCATCTCATCGATAATTACTTGTTATTGGAATTTTTCGCATGGGTTGTGATCGACAATTATCACATGCATTTTTGTCTACTTTTGCATACTCGATAATTAGTAACTAACAGACAATATGAATTGTCGATTACCCATCTCATCGACAATTATCATATGCCTTTTTGTCAACTGCATACTCGACAATTAGTAATAGCTTACAATATCAATTGTCGAATCTGAAGTTCAATCGACATTTTAGTGACTTCAATTAATTACATTATTACTATTACAGACAATTAAATGTGAAAGTTTGAAAGAGGCAAATGACAGATTGCAAGCAGATATTCAGGCAAAGCAAGTGGTCGACTCGATCTGCGAGAAAGACTATAGCAAAACAATAAAGAAGCCGAATGATAAGGTATTCGTAGTTTTGTTTCCCCTGCTTTAGTTTACTATGTTTTAGCATTCCCTTCCTTCTGTGTTGTTCATAGATACCATAAATATTCATAGTCACCTTAAGCATACATGTTTGTTATCAGACATTGAAGTGCAATTTACTGAGGGAATCAAATAAAAAGTTGTTAGAAGATGTATTGGAAAATGCTAAATTGAAGAAATCACTTACAGATTTGCACCTACAATTCAAAAAGAAAATAAGTACTATGAATGCCAAGAAGAAACACGTTCATTGACAGTTATTCATTTTTTGGGAAGTACTCATTTATGATTGATAATAAGTGCTAGAGTGTGAGAACTTGGCTGCTATCAATGAGAAGTTGATGGAAGAAGTTGTAAATCAAAAACTACAACCCTTAACTGTGAGTATGAAATCATATATAAAGGAATATAGTACATCTTAATCTATACGCCATGTATTACTTGTTTCATAATTACCTTTATTTTTATGTGTAGCTAAACTTGGTTGTACACTCAGAGGAAAACATCGTAGGAGTCGAAGACTGGAAGTAAAAGTACGACGAGTTAAGTGTGAAATGTGAATGTGAAGAAGCGCAGAGGAAGTTGAGTGAGAGAGATGGGAATGTAAGTTGATTTAGATATGTGTCATTGGACGAGACCTTTTGTAGTAATGTACATTGATTCAACAGTTTATTTTTTGTTAAATGAGATTTTCTATATACTGAATTGTTTTATGTTATATATACGCCCTTTTTTGTCGATTAAATATTGTGCAATAAAATATAGTCGTAGTTAACACCAAGTCGATAATACCTATTACCAATATTGTCGATCGTACCTTTTAAATATTGTCGAATTTTTTGATTTCAACATTTTATTGTTGACAATTGTGGTAATCGACAATATTGTGTCGATTTTACTACCAAATTACGAAATTGTCAAAAGATGCGAATACAGACAATTATATTGTCGTATCAGATGGTTTTAAATTACTTTATTTTAATTTCTAACTACGCTATCGTGGTTGTGTTTGTGAGGGAGTATGGTGTCTGACACTAAAATGTGCCATTGAAGGAGGAGATTTTGAAGATACTGAAGACCCGACATGGGAAGAACTAAATTTGCAGTTCACTAAACTTTTAACTATTGCTCAAGAGGGTCCAAAATGGGAATATTATGATGACTTTATCTTACCAGGAGAGAGTATAACGAGATGATCAATTCGAGGTTGAAGAAGATTGATTATAAAACCAATCTAAGACAGACTTTGTTTCAACTATTTAATTAGTTCCAACTTGATATACGTGATGTTGAAAGGGATGGGAACATAGCGTTTAGGGTTGCTGTGTCATATGTTTATCAGAGTCAATTAAAGTTCTTGAATGTGAAGCAGTGCTTGTGTACCTTGATGACCAAGAAACTTTCTTATTGGAAGAGTGTATTCCGTCAGACGTTGGATGTAACTTACAATGATTTGGGAGAGAAAAGGTATGATACTTTGTTATGGGCCTTTAACGTTAATGGTGTGTTCGTGGGATATTTGTATATGAGCCATTTATTGGCAACATATTACGAGAAGGTGGTCATCTTCATCAGCAACAAAGGAGGCCATAATATTTTTACACATGTTATGGCCAAAAACAAACAACAAGATTACAAAATTAAAGAGGTTTAAAAACATTATTGTTGATATTACGAAGTATTGGTGGGTTGGGATGACATCTAATAAACACTTTGTGAAATTGAAGACCAAGTACATATTACCCATTCCTCCAATTTCTACACTATGGTGGGCGCATGTGCACTTGGAGATTCCAGATAATTTTATGAAGGCATTTGTGAATAGTTATTTCGGTGCACCAAACTAAGCTTGGATGAAGTTGATGAAAGGCAACAACGTTAACCCACGGGATTACAGCATAAACGATTTGTTTTCTTGAATGTTATATATATTTGTATATATTTTTATGATGTACAGTTGTCGCATAAATCTATGTATTTGTAGCTTGTGGAAAGAAGTAGCTGTTTGACAAAACATTTGTAATTGTCGAGTTCATGGTACAGTCGATAGTTCTAATTGCCGAGTTCAAGGTACAGTTGACAATTGTAATTGTCAAACACACTAAATTGCCGACATTTATAATTGTCGACGATTACATCATCGACAATAAATTATTGCCCAAGTCGACAATATGTATGCACACCCTAGTTTTTTTGTAATTGATATGTGTGAATTGTGTAGAGCCCTTAAAGTGGTTCCCTAAGAGGTTGGTTGATCGGGATGTCAGAGTTCTAATGGATAGTAATTGTTGTCGTTGATTCTTAGAATTTATGATTTATTTGAGTTAATTGTATAAATATCCCTTATGGTTGTTTGATGGGATTATTGGTTCCCTTTGATAAGATGGTGAAGACTAGGGCTTAGCTCCGTGATGAGGTGTTTCGCAACCATGTTCATTACAAGTATTTTAAGTTGATGAAATGGTATTTTGGCAAATTGTGTCTGTCCGGTCAAATACTGGTACCGGTGGAGCCAGACTATGAAGGAATGAGCAAGGTGGAGGTAAAGACGGCTGAAGAGGATTACGTTTACCATTGTCAGTTGCACTCCGTAATTTTGAAGGGTCTGAAGCGTGTTGATAATCTACAAAACCATGCTATTGCATTGGTGAAGGAGGAAGATGCGCTTGCGCCGTTGGGTGCCTTGGGTGTAACTAGTAGTAGTAAAAAATAAATGAATTTGTAATTAGTATTTTGCAAAATAAATTGCTTTATCCATCTTTTTGATTATGCATCAACCTGTTTGTAAGGTGTAGCTTGTAACTCAAATTACGATAGTTTCTCAAACTTTGTATGCTTAAAATATATGTTTTCTCGAACAGTTGTAATTGTCAAGTTCATGGTGTAGTTGACAGTTCTAATTGCCGAGTTCTAGGTGCAGTCGATAATTTTAATTGTCGAACACATGAAATTGCATTTCAACATTTATAATTGTCGACGATTACACCATCAACAATAAATTGTCGCCCAAGTCGATAATATGTATACACATTTTTTTATTTTTTTTGCCTGGCCACTGCAAAATATTTTGTTAACACATAGGGATCCCCAAACACATATAATCAACATTATAGAGTAACAATCCAACAAGAACAACAACATTATATCAATATCAATTTTCAACTCACGCTCCCTCCATCATACTTAATGCACTTAATGTCGCTAAAAATGAAATCTTAAGTACAACAATAAAGTCCTAATGAGTTAGACTAATTTGCAAGCATATGAAGTTGTTCAGCAACTCCCTATTCCATGGTCATCTAATTGTACATCTCTTCCATCATTTGTGGTAGCCCTTACATATGTAACGAGGCAAATAAATTAGTAATATTTAGTATAAGTTATCGTAGAAGTGGTTGGGAAGTACTTATTTATTGTTTTAGGGTACTCACCAGCTTCTGCTCTTTGAAACAATAATTTTAATTATGGGCAAGTGCGTTTGTCGTGGCTGCCAAAGACTTCACACCCTTTGTATGTCTTCTTCCTCTTTTCCACAGCTATCTCCATTCCGTCCTTCCATTGGCCACCTTTTTTGTAATCATCTTTTGCACGGCCTTTGGTTTGTACCACAAGAGGATCCAAAATAGGAGTTGAAGACATTACAATATCAGTTAATGGTGTTGACATTGAAGGATCTGACCCTGAGGGTTGAGTTAGAGATGCATCGGTAACATCTTGGTCAGTGATAAGAGCCGTAAGGTATTATCGCCTTTAGACATGTATGGAATAACCAAGTAAAGGTGTCCTCTTGCTCATTCTTCAACAAAGCACATCCGAGTTGGATTGTTTGGTAGTGGTTGTTTATTCCAACGAATGGAGCAAATAGCATCGTATAAACGTATGCCATATACGTAGTGTCAAAAGTTACCACATCCCCAAAAGCTTCATATGTTATTCGTGATCGCCCATCTATCCAAAAATAATTGAGTGCTCTGTCATCATCATCGAGCTGAATGTCAAAGTAGAACATAGGATCTTCGAGTTATTTTTTCTTGAACCAATCCAATGTAGCCTACGCATCACCACTCGATAGACGTTTCTTGTTAACCCTGGCTTTGTGATTCTAACAATCACGTTTATTGAAGGTCTTGTATGGGAATAGAGCAGACACCTTGATTACTGAGATGTTGTGCAGCTTAAAAGTTTCAGTTAGGTTTTTTACAGTTTCAGGAAAGAAACGATTAATCTTCATACGATGGTGGTTGCGAGGTAACACAAACTTGTGGTTATGCATATCTGAGAAACTGGTAACAACAAATTTACCAAGTTTTTCTCTCTAATTAATGTTTAAAGTAGCCTTACACCCGCATTGGTAAGAAGAACACTTTTTCCCATCTTGTTTACTTGTATCAGAAGTTTTGTTTTTCTTCGACAAACCGTTGCTTAAACAAGAAAATGTTACTCGTCCTATCTCCTCGGGATCTTGGTCATTTTTTAGAGTTACGTTTCTTTATGGAGAACCCTTGTTTCCTTCCATATTGTTCATAAAAGGAACTTACGTCATCCACTATATCAAAAGTTTGCCCTTCATATGACATCTCCACAAACAAAGAATCAATGACACAATCAGGTATTCTGGAGCACACACCCAACGCATGTTCGTTGGCTGCCCTTGGTGGTGATTCATCTCTGATTACCTTTGACCACTCTGGTTTAACTAAATATTCCATCTTATTATTTTTTCATATAGGAGGAATTATTGGATACAATTAATCAAATACATCCATACAGTCAGACGAACATATGGAATGAAAATTGACATACATACAAGCAACCACAAATGCAAAAGGAATTATTGGGTCACAGTTGTACATCATGTATGTCATTAAATGGTTTAAAATATACACTGCACTAACATGTTAACCCCAAATTCACTAAGTATAGTCTACAGTTTCCCAATCCACATATTCTCTTCAATCAGATTCTTCGAAAGATGACTCCCAGCAGGCTTTTAGCTCCTCTAAAAATTTGTTATGCCAATATTCACTTTCTAAATGCCCGTATTACAATTCGAAGTCTATGTGTGCTTGCCTTTCTCGTTCTGCAGCTTCCAATGCTTCCATACATAATACTACTTCATCAACCTCTTCATTAGGAGGGGGGACTAGGGGAATTACTTCATTATCGTAGCCATCATGTTCCACGCCAAAATACTCATGAAATAAATTACACACCCATTGAATAAACCCCATATCTAACATAAACAAGTTTCACTAAGTTATATTGTCGACAGCCCCATAGATCGACAATCATATTATTGTCATACATTATCCGGTTGACAATATTTTGTCAATTTCAGATGTCCTCGACAATTTTTTTTTATGCATCGGTTTTTCGACAATTTACTTGTAAATTATTGTCGATTTATTAAAGTATGTCAATTTCGACAACTAAATTATGCCAATTTATCGAGTGTTGTGGTGTACGACACTCCCAAATTGTCGCTTAGCCAAAGTTTGATAATAACATGTCGACTAGCGTAGTGTATGACAATTATTAAATCTACAGAGAAAAAATTGTGTACACCACTAACCTATTTACTGTAGGTTTTGGGAGTAGATATTGGGATGTCGTCCACTAACCTGTTAAATCAAGCAAAATTAACACTCAAATTACATCTGTAGCACAATTCCAACATCACGTTCCAAAATACAGTTTCCACAATGGTAATGAAAACAAGGAGAGAGATTGAGAAAGATTCGTACCTTAACCAGAGGGAGAGATATAGAGAGGGGGAAATTTGAATTTTGGACTGAGATAGAAAGTGTGGGTGATTGAGTGGAGGGAAACGACAGAGGGAGAGTGAGGGATTGTAAAATTTAATTTTTAGAGTGAGAGTGAGTGATTGAGTGAAGTGAGTGAGTGAGTTAGTGGAGTAAGTGAAGTGAAGTGAGTAAGTGAGTGAGTTGGAGTGAGTGAGATGCCACATAGGCAGTGTATGTGGCAAGAGAGTGTGTGTATGTGGTCAATAAAGAGTATAACTTGAGTGTAGCCAAAAATAGAGCGTAGGGTAATCATCTCCCCTCTTTAGATACACTTCAAGGGGGGGGGGAGGTTTGGAGAGGATATTTTTGGGCAAATTAGCTTTTAGACCCTACATAATGACCACGAATTTGTCAAATCCCTCTATTAGACCTTAAAATTCATCAATTCATTAAAAATACCAAATTTAACTTCATGCTTCGTCTTCCCCAATGCTCTCAAAACCACTTAAATACCATTAAAAAGTGAAGTTTATTATTGATAAAGAGGAGACAAAGAAGTTATTGTATAATAATGAAAGGGGTTTGTTGTTAGAGCATCTCCTAAAGTACCTGATTGACTTGGATGAAAAAAAAGCCAAATCCAAGTCAGTCAGACTCTATTTCCTCCAGCAGTACCTGACTTGAATTTTTATTAGGCACATAACACTTGGGCGTCTGTTCTATTTTTAAACAGGCGCCTAAGTCTTAGGTGCCCAACTTATTTAAAAAAAAAAAACAGGTGCCCAAGACTTAGGCGCTTGATTGTCTGAAAGCTTAATACGAATCTGTCTTCTCTATTCTCATATTTTAGTCAAATCTTTGTAATTTAGGATATTTTTCTATCTTTTTCTATCTTTTGTTCTCTCTCTTCTCACATTTTAGTTTGATTGTCTGAAAGCTTACTATCCCATATATCTTTCTCTCTCTCTCTAATTTAGGTAAATATTGTGATTTAGGGTATTTGATTGCCAAAATAGAATTTGTTGAAATTTGTAGAATTTGTTGGATAAGTGGAATTTGTTGGAATTTTCCTTGAATTTGTTGAACAACTCTTGAATTTGTTGAACCTGATTTGAGGATTTTTGGCTTCTTTATAATCACACTTCTTTGATTCATTTGTTGGTCAAAAAAGAGCCAACCCGAACCTGACCTATAAATTATCGGGTTGTTATGACCCGACCCATTTGACCCGCGAAACTATCGGGTCAACATGAAAACCCATCAACCCGACCCATCAAAATTCAGAGAATCAGAATTCAGAAGTTCATACTTCATTTGTTCATCATAGTTCATACAATTACAATATAATATATATCAAAGATTCAGAATTCAATAATTCAGATTATCATAATTCAATAGTTCATAATACTAAAAGATAATGCAAAGACATCAAAGACATATATACTTATACTGCAACTGCCCTAGTTCATACTTCATATATACAACAGTCAGCAAAGACATCAAAAATCAAAATTCATCAGTGTATCAGTGATTCAGTATCATAGTCATACTAGTATCATACTGCAACTGCATATTGCTCATGCAGTCATGCTGCTACCTGCATAATGCATTACCATTTAGGCATTTACCATATTACCATACCTCATAGTTTATAGTTAGTAGTTACACAAAGTCACAATTCACAAATAGTCACAAATCACAAGTGTATCATAGACTCATAGTCACAAACAGTCAAACTGAAACAGTCAATGCAAAGTCAAACACCACATCTACTTGGTCCATTGCCGCCATTACTTGCACTCTCCGGTGATTCTTCCACGTCGTCACTAGCAACTCCATAAGCATTTTGTCCTATACAATATATGCATATCAAATCAAATATTTAGAACACAAAGTTAAATAGGACTAGTTCATAAAAATTATATGCACTCTAAAATAACAAGTAGGTCAAATATAAATGAATAGTTAAGACATCTGATATGATTATGATATCTATCTATGATTCTATATTCTATAAGACAATAAATTATAGATTTTATACTCACATATGATCTGATGATATGCAATTGCCACATCATGTAGTTTTATACATCATTTGATATACAAATGCAACTTCATGAGCATTTTCTTCATCCATAGTTCCATACTCCATATATAGTCCATGCTCAATGCCTCAATGGCCACAACCACCACAGGCAAGTAGTGTCTATCTATACTAGTAATACATCTGATTTGATATGCAACAATAATGTTAAAAAGTGTAAAGCAATTAAGCAACCAACTCTTGTTATGTCTTTAATAATGCACTACAAAATTTATTTATAAAGTAATGAGATCACTCTCAAATAAACAACAATTATTAAAATGTAACAAAAATATACATAAAATCAATGTAAAATCAGATCACCTCTCTCTCTCTGATATAACCAATCACGGGTACAAACTAGATCCTCAGCATACACAGGTTTTAAAGTACTGCGGAATGGATCTATAACTCTTCCACCAATGCTAAAAGTAGACTCAGAAGCTACAGTAGATATCGGGATAACCAATACATCACGAGCCATCAAAGCAAGCTCGGGATATCTAAATTGGTATGACTTCCAAAAAGAAAGTATATCAAAATCCCCGTTTAAACTAGACTTAGGCTCCTCCAGATATTGTTCTAGGTGAGACTTCATCGGGGCATGCTCACTCTTGTCAAACATCTCAAATGCCTAAAAATTATGATATAAACTTAGCAATATCTAGTTCTAGTATCTACTAATTCATGGCAAATATGGCAAATTCATGGCAATTTAGCAAACATATCATTACTTACAGAGTATAAAGTATATAGACTACAACCTACAGAGAGTCAGAGACATGTTATTACAGACTATAGTCTAGAGAGGCATGTTATAACAATTATATACATACAAAATCACAGATTACAGGCTACAATATACTATAGAGGCAGATATAAAAGTCATACAGTCTACAGATACAGACTAAAGTATTTAAAAGCAAATAGTATAGAGGCATGCTATATAGTCATACAAAAATCACAGATTATAGACTATAGATTAGATAGAATCATAGAGGCATGCTTTATTGCTAATTTTCTATTAGCCTATTACAGATTACAGAGTACAGTCTACACTCTACAGTCATACAAAATCAAAGATTAAGATTACAGACTACAGAGGCATGGTCATACAGAATCACATATTATACTTACAGACTAGTAGTAGACTACAGTTACTACACTACAGAGTATAGAGGCATGTTAGCTATATAGTCATACAGAATCACAGATTACAGACTAGTAGACTACAAAGTATAAAGTACAAAGTACAAAGGCATGTTATTGTTAATGATATACAGTAACAGTCATACAGATTATACAGACTAGGCATGTAGCTATACAGTCAATCAGTCATACAGAATCATAGATTACAGACTATAGAATATAGTCATATAGATTAGACTTTAGAGGCATACTATTTAGGGCTCAGAATCACAGATTATAGACTAAAGTATTAAAGCAAATGGTACATAGTCTACAAACTACAGAGGCATGTTATGCAGTCATACAAAATCACAGATTACAGAATATATAATATAGATTAGACTCATTAGAAGTATGCTATTACAGTCACATAATCACAGATTACAGACTAGTGATGTTATACAATATGAATATACAGTCATACTCATACATACATAATCACAGATTACAGACTAAAGTATTAAAGTAAATAGTACAAATTCTATAGACTACATAGGCATGCTATTACTTACTACAGACAGATGCATACTATTACAGAGTTACAGTCATACAGATTACAGACTAAAGTATTAAATTTAAATACAAATGGTATAATAATACCTGCATAACTTCTATGTCCATATTTGACTTCATAGAACTAGAACTTGAATTAGGAGTTGGCTTGGAACTAGAAGGAGTTTCCTTGGAATATAAAGCCACATAGATGTCAAAAATTTGATTCAACTTCTCCTTAAAGTCTTTAAACTCCTGATTTTCTAGCCCATAGATCTCAATGTAAGCAAACTCTACAAAAGTAAGTTTGTACCTAGGATCTAAGACGCAAGTTACAACAAATATAAGGTTCTGCCTTGATCAATATTTCTCAAACTTAGTCTTCATTTGTGATGCCATGAATTTCATAAACTCATCCTTACCCTTCATAGCCTTTGAAATATGATGCTGAACCGAATAGACTTAAGGAAAATATAAATTTGAAGTGGGATACTTTGTCCCAGAGAAAAGACATGTCACATTATAAAATAACTTCAAAAACTCGCATATCTTCCCAACTCTATCCTATTCATTCTCGGAAGGGCAACACTTATAGTTAGAATCACTCAACTTCAAATGAGTAAAAGCCTTTCGGTAGAAAAGAGCACTATCAAGCATCATGTAAGTGGAGTTCCAACGAGTTGGAACATCTTGCATCAAACCCTTGTTAAACGGTAAAGACGCTTGCTTAACACAATCACGAAAAATTTGCTTCCTACGTTGATAACCCCTAAAATACCTTACACTTTCCCGAACTTTATTAACCGACACATCAATCTCCTTCAAACCCTATTGCACAATCAGATTTATCACAGGTGCACAACACCTTGCATGAAAAACTCTCCATCAAACAACAAAGAATTACTCAACTTTAACTTACTCTTAAGCATCCCAACAAAGACATCATTAGACAAAGCATTATCTAACGTAATAGAAAAGAGTTTCTTCTCAATGCCCCAATCACAAAGTAAAGCGTGGATTTTCTCACATATGGTCAATTTGGTGTGAGGAGATGGCATATAAAAAAAACTAAGAATCTTCTTCTTTAAAGACCAATTAAAATTCACAAAATGTGCTGTAATTGAAATAAAGCTATACATTGTAATAGAACTCCATAAATCAGATGTTAGAATAATTCTTCCCGCTACCCATGCAACACAATCATAACCTTCTTTTTCTCCCTTTTATAAATCTTGATAACATCTTCCCTAGATGTATTTCTAGACACTAGCTTCAACTCCCTATTAGCAAATGCTGCATAAGTAAAGGCATCATGAATCCCCTCATACTCCACAAACTTGAAAGGGAGTTGATGCCTAATTATTGCTAGATTCAACATCTCACGAAAAACAAAAGGGTCAAACTTTGCCGCCCTCAAAGACATGGAAGACTTGGATTGAGACAAAAACATTTGTCCCAAATCACGTGTTGTAGTCTTCTCACATGTTTTAAAATGGCGAGAAAGATTGTCGGTCCCATGTAAACTAGCAGACAAATAAATGGTACCACATTTCTTACACTTAGCCCTTTCTTTCTTATCCTTACCAACAAAGATTTTAAAAAAAGCCCAAACATGATAAGTTAGTTTTCGCTTACGATTACCAGGTTTCCTAGCAAGTGTGCCAATACTTTCATCTCCAGTTCCAGCCTCTGACAATGGGCCATCAATCCCCTCCATCTCCATCAAGATCAATGTTGATGTCATTATTATTATCTAACTCAACAATTGGATTCATCTAGAAAAAAAATCAGATTCAAAATTATAAACAATTATCGAATATGACAAACAAAATAAACAACTCATCACATAAAAATTAACTTCTAATTTATTAGTAGATGTTAAGGCAAACGCTATTACAAATTACTTCCAAGTCTAACAAATCACTTAACTAAGAGTAATGCAATTACAATTAGAAGTGTTGCCCAAATAAACAAAGCACATACAAGATTACATCCAATAAAAACATAGGTGAGATAGTTATCCCTAATCCTAGGTCTCATAATCTCAACTTGTTTATATTCATCAACTTGTTCTCCCCCTTGTCCTAGGTCTCCTGCCCTAAGGCCCCCAACAAGAACATCCTCACATATAAATGACTTGCATTGGTTTTTGAATTGGGGACACCGATAAAAATAATGACCATTATTATTCTTAGTGTTAGCCCTATAACGCTTCATATATCTAGCCCTACAAGTGCAAGGAGGTCCAACGCCATTTTTGCAAAAAGCCTAAAAATAACCAAATTAACATTTAACTAACAGAGATCACCAAATTACTAGCCAAATTTTAGAAATTTGATAAATTTGCGTTTATATAATTTTCTTCATGAGCTCAATCCATTCTTCTTGTACATTGTATTATAGATTGATTTCTAACTAAATGTTTCATTGCAGAGTGGCAGCAATCAACAAATTCATGTGCAGCTCTTTTGTTGAAGCCGAATATTTTGACATTATCAATTGCACATATTCTTTTTTATGAAAGTTACATCTTTGGGGCATTGAAAACTGTATTTTCTTGCTAAAGAAAACCTCATTGTAGTTTTCATCACCAAAAGAATGTAGCTTCCACAAAAAGAGTATCATACATAATTGATAATGCATAGAGGAGTAAAGCATCAAAAGAGTGAAGCATCAAGCATGCAACTGCTGCCCAGTGCCCACAAGCTTAGAAGTTATAAGTATTCATTTCATTCACAATTTCACATACAAGAATATACGTATATACACAACAAAAATTCATTAAAAATATACTTATATCATACAAAAGAGTAAAAATATAAAATCATGCAAAAGATAGAGAGATTACTTGAAAATTTGTTTACTGTACTTGAGACTTGAATCACTTGATTGAGATTTGAGAGTTGAGACTTAATAGAGAGATACTGAGAGTCTAAGTCTCTGAGATATCATACAATTACAAAGAGTCAAAGACTTAAAGAGATAATCATATCATACAAAAAGAAAGACTGAAAGACTGGTCCTATTGTTGAACTGAAAGCTAGTAAGCTATGATATGATGATATAAGACTGAAAGCTAGTAAGCTAGTAAAAGTAAAGACATAGAGAAAGACTGAAAGAGTAACCTGGTCGGATGGTCCTGTTATTGAACACTTGAATTGATGAACTGATGATATGAGACTGATCTATTGAGAGTCTGAGACTGATCTCCAACTCTAACTCCAAACTATGATATGGGAACTGATGAAGTGAATTAGTGAAGTGATGAACTAATGATATGAGACAGATCTCCAACTCCAAGACTGATGAATTGATGAAGTGAGTTAGTGAACTGATATCTCTACAAAAGTGAACTGATCTTTCCACAGTCGTTAAGAGAAACTGAGACTGATCTCCAACTCCAAGACTGATGAATTGATGAAGTGAAGTGAAGTAGTGAACTGATGAGTGATGATTGATCTCTCCAGAGAAGTGAATTAGTGAACTGATCTCTCCACAGTTGAGAGAAACTGAGAGTCGAGAAAGGACTCAGAGGAGGTGAGGAGGAAATCAAGGTTTAGGTCTTTGACCTTTAGGCTTTAGGTTAACTATTTATACCTGTGGCAAAAGACCAAAAAGCCTTTAAACCTAAACTAAATTACATAAATAAATGGGTTAGCGGGTCACCCGTGGGTCAAAATTTGAGATACTAACCCGACCTGCTTCGTTAACGTGTCTAGCGTGTCAACCCGTTTATGACCCAAACTCGCCAAGGGTGAACCCAAACCTATTTATATCAGGTCAGGTTTGGGTCATGTTATCATATTCGGGTTGGATTGACAGCCCTAGTTTTGGGTTCGTTTGTTGGATTATAGTGTTGTTGCTTCATTTGTTCGTTTATGAAACTTTTAACTTTGCTTGGAAAATTATAGTGTTGTTGCTTCATTTGGATTAGTTTGCTTTCACATTATGAAATTTGTAGAATTTGTTGGAAGATTCAATACAGCAGAAATCCAGTTTTTAACATCGCTTTGTTTAATATGGTTATTCAGTCCTAGGTATGAATCTTTTTTGCCACAGTACTTATGGCTATCATGAGCAGAGCTTATCCTTCTATGTTTGTTGTTCTATGGTTCTTCCATATAGTCCAAGCTAATACAATATAGCAGCTGATTACTCCCACAAGTATACCCCTTGCTTACCTTGAAAGTGAAGCTTTTAATTAATTGGTGGTCCTTTAGGTGCCCTTTTCAATATTGTTAGCCATCATCCACCTCAAGGAATCTTTTTGAAGTATTTGATTCATTCTTGAATTGTCTTGCATTTTTAGTCTATAAACATCCTTACAAGATTCTTTAATATTATCAATTTATTGGAAGATTCAATAAGGTGAAGCATCATTTAGTACTGATGAGGCAGCAACTGGATTTGCGTACAATGAATAACATGTAATGGGACCCCTTTAGAAATATGAAGGATGCACTAAAGCGGGAGGTAATTATCGCCGATAATATTAGTCGTAAAAGAGTACTCCTGCAAAGCTCATTTGGTGGATATAGAGTGGTATCTTGGGGACCGTTGTTGGGCTCAACTAGAGCATCGGGTAATGCCTCACGACCCTTTAGAGAAACTTCATTGCTTCTCGAGTCCTGATGTCGTTCATTCCCTCCGAGCAGCGGGTTGGATCGAAGTACAACATTATATTGTAGGTCACCATGTCGACTATGATGCCTACTAGAGGCATGTCTCACATGGTGCACTTATGTCGGACATTACGAGGTGTGGCAACATTAACATCCCAGGCCTTGGCTCTTTGACAGCTGGAGTTATCTTTCCATATTTTGAGTTTCTCACTTGAGATTTTTCTACTCGTGAGACACAAATCCCTCCCCCATAGCTTGGTAATTACCCTGGATGGATTATGGAGTTTGGTTTGCCACATGGGACCACATGACATACCATTCCCTCTATTGTTACGACCTCTACTGTAGACGTGTCAACAATATATAATTTTTTCGCTATGACTGAGGGTATGCGAAAGCTTACACTTAATAGGACATTAGATTTGGAGGCTCGACACCTTCATGATGAGAGTTGTATTACACATTTGACGATGGACTTGAGACGTACAGAGGGTCGTCTGTCCTAATCAAATGACTATTTAGATGGAGAAGTAAGTTGTTTTAACATCTTATGATATATTTTCCGTTTAATTAATATTTGTAGTTTTAATTAATATTGATATTCCCATTTTGTATGTTTCAGGGGATTGTAGTCGATTGAGAAAATGACGAAGGTGAAGCGGGAACTTCTCAAGCGGGGACTTCACGGGGGAGGGGTTCACGGGGGAGGCGTTCGCGGGGAAGGACATTTGAAGGTGGGGCCGCTCCTCCCCGACGATCAAGACGTATGCGGATCTTTTGAGTAAATGATATTAGTTGTTTCATGTTAAGTCTAAATCAATGAGAGAACATATTTTAAGTTGTTTCATGTTTTGATTCTCACTTTAGTGAATGACATTGGCTTTTATGTAGTTGTTTGCGATTCTCATTTTTAAGTGGCATTAATGGTTTAATATTTTCATTGCCTAAGCTTTTGATTCTCACTTTTGATGTTTGGTATAATGGTTTTGATTCTCACTTTTTCATTGCATAAGGTTTTGTATAATTGTTTTGATTCAAAATTTTAATTGCCTATGGTTTGGTATTTTTTCAAGTAGTTTAACCCAAAAAAAAAACTCAGCGCAACAGCCGCCTAAGACATAGGCGCCTGATTAAAAAAATTTAATCCGACGTCTAAGACTTAGGCGCCTGTTACGTTGAGTAATATTTTTTTTCAAATGGCTATATTTTATTCCTAACGACTATATTTTGTGTCTAACTACTATATTTAATGAAGGGAATATATAGACCTATTACTAGGCTCATACTATCCCATAACCAATTCCAATATTTTCTTATATTTTCAATTATCTGATGAATTTCAAGGCAGTTCTTGATGTTTTGATCAAATCTTCATCAGAGGAGGAAGAGGAAAAGAATATCGATGAATCTTCAACCGATTATAGTAATGACGACGTTATTAATACGATTAAGATTCTTCAGCTAGAGTATCTTAGGCGTTATTATTATTAGCTTTAAACATTCTCGCCATAACCGCATTATGTTGTGCCTCCCAATAAACCCTTTGAGTGTCATCCAAAGTAGACATGTCCATCGCCATCACCTTTTGATCATTTTGGGATTGAAATTGAGCTTCCTTCTCTTCCTTCTTCTTATCTCTCTCATATATATACTATTATTTCTTCTTATCTCTCCCGACAATATACTCTTCTTTCTTCTTCTCCATTCGATCAAGGCGACTAATAAGTACATTTTGGCGTTCAATGAGAAGATTTTGTATTTTTTCATTCTTTTCTTTTTGTTTAACACTTTTGACACCGCCAAGACGTTCCGTCTCCATATTCGTGACAAGTACTGGAGAGTCGTTGTTCGAGCTAACAGGTGTGTCGGGTATTGTGGGAGTAGACATTCCTGGGCTAGAACTTGAAGTTTGCTTCATTTCCACATTACGAACTAAAGTGTCCAAGCTTTGATCTTGCAAGATTTTCCAATATTGATAACAACTTAAAACTTCATAAGCTTCTTTATACACCCATTTGCCTTTACCACGTGCTTCATAAATCGTTCTGGCAGCATCGTCCTATAAAATAGATTAAGATAATAAAAAAATACATGGATTTGGTAAAAAGAGTTTATAATTTATTAGTAATGATGAATGTTGAATTACTTACCAAATTTCATTGTTGCATACCGCTTATAGGGCCTTGCATCATATTTTTCAAACAAGTACCATAAACCTTACAAGCACGATTCATATACGACCAATGATTTTTCAAAGATGATACTGTACGCTCAACCCGCTCACCATCCTATTCATAGGAATCATGAAATGCATCCAAAACCGAGTCCCAAAAAACATCAAGTTGTCGGTTGTTGCTTTTGATTATATCTTCCTAGACATGAATCCAAGATTTTGCAAGATTTTTGTTTTGAATGCCCGTCCATTTCAAAACCTGAGACCCCGCCCCTCCACTAGTATTTTTCTTAGTCAAGCGACGTTTGCCTTTGGCTTTTTGTCCATCAACAACTCCGATATCTTCGGATTGAGATAAGTTAACCGATTGAGATGCTTGTGATTGAGATGATTGAGATTGTGAGGGATTGGTGAATGGAGAAGGATGTTAGAATTGAGCGGGAAAGGCGAATTGAGAGGGTTGTACCTAATTGTTCGAAGAGTAAAATGATTGAAAATGTTGTGATTGAGGTTGAGGGGAATGAGTGAATTGCAACCAATTATGTGGGATTTGTTATTGTTGTTATTGTTGTTGTTGATTTAAACTACTCTTGGCAGTATAATCTTTATCTTGTGTAGTATTCGTAGAACTCATCAATTAATTTCAATATAAATTAATAATCAAGAAAAACTTAAAACTTGTAATCTATAAAATTACAGGGGATATGGTAAAATTAAATATAAGCTTACCTTGAGAGATGAAGCTTCAACAATTTCAAACAATTTGAGTGAAGAAGATGAGTTGTGGTACAATTGGAGGTGGTTTTTGTTTAAGAGGTGAAGAGAGGAAAATGACTTAGTTTTAGAAGCTCCAACGAATTTACTTAGTAGAACAGGCGCCTAAGAGTTGGGTGCCTAATTACAAAAAAAATTAACCTAGGCGCCTAAGTCTGAGGTGCCTGTTTCAAAATAGAACAGGCATCTAACACTTAAGCGCCCAATCGCAACATTAAATTCCAAGGCTGAGTATTAAAATCCAAGACTTAGCCTTGGATTTGGATTTGGAGGGTGAAATCCAAGTCAATGAGGCACTGTTGGAGGACAAAAATCCTAGGTGGCACCTTGAAATTCAAGGTAGTGAAGCACTTTAGAAGATGCTCTTATGAACTAAAAACTATTGTTAAGAATAATTCTAGAGTGAGAAACAAAGCTATTTGGGGGAGAGAGGTTAATGATAGTTGATTTTAGTTTGAAAATGGGTGATTTACGATGAGTGATTTTGAAAGTTAAGGATGAGTAATTTTGGGTTGGGATGAGTAGTTTTGAGAATAGTGGTTTAGGTTTAAGTAGTTTTTTATTGGGAAAAGGTGGTTTTGAATTGATAGCGGAGGGTATTCTCAATAGTTTATATTATTTTTTAACTTTTTAAGGTCCAAAAGCTAAAAAAAACAATCAATTGGGGTTAGACCAATTCGTGGTCATTATGTACATTCTAAAAGCTAATTTGCCCAAAAAAATCAGAGTTAAAAAAAAAATGCATGTCGTCCATTTATAAAACATCTAACATGAAAATAATCCATTCGATCATTTGACAATCTCCAACAATGCCTCATGCTCGTGTTTGGTGATAATATACTGGGTGGTTCCAAATTCACTACATTGTTTTGCTAGAGTTCACTACATTTAGTAGTAGTCCTCTTTTTAAAGAAGAACACCCCAACAAAAACTTATTTTTTATAATCTCACTGCCCTCAACATTCTGAATAAAAATAGATTCTTTAAGTTATCAATGCTAGAGACCTAACATTCATGGCAAAAAAAAAACTGAGTTCTTAACGTTAGGGTCCTAGCGTTGATGGGTAATATTTAAAGTTGCGTTTCTATAATTTACAAAACGCTAGGTTCCTAGCGTTGGTGGGGAAAAATGGAAAGAAAAAAAACATAGAAAAAAAAACACTCCAGAGTTTCCAAAGCTAAGAGCTTAACGTTGATGGGTAATATTAAAAGCTATTGTCATAGCATTTCTATAACATACAAAACGTAGGGTCCTAGCGTTGATGGGGAAAATTCCTAAAAATTATATTTTGCAAATTTCTTCTCAAAAGCACATCTAAACATGAATTTTAACAAATTTATGACAATCACATACCCAATTGATTTTTTTTCAAGTTTAATTTTGATTATAATTGGTGGTGTCATAATTTTTAAATTTTGAGTTGAGATACGGCTAAAGAGAGAAAGAGAGACAACGACGACAATGAAAATATCAAACAGAGTCCTAGTACTTTATTGGATTTTGAAAAAAAAAATTGAGGAAGAGGAAAATCGTGGAGAGAGAAATTGTAGAAAGAGGAAAAAAAATTGCCGGATAGAGGAAGAAAAACCCATAAGAAAGGAGAGATTTTTGTTATGCTTAGAGTCCTCTCTATTTTGGGTTATATACCCAAGGGAAGACTTATTTAGGTAGTGTTTTTAGTAAAAGGGGGTAGTGAAGATAAAATAATCCTAGTATACTTTAGGTGATGCAAACAAATGGACATGGCTGCAATGGTAGTTGCAATTGCACATGGTTATATTTGGCCGGTAACCAAAGTCGGGCTTCGAAAACCACAAACAGAAATCAAACCGACCAATTTATGAACCAGAAAAAATCGAATCGGCCAATATAGTTTTGGTTTGGTCACTTTGATTTTTACTCAATATTGAAAGCCTTAAAATCTTAAACTTGCTTCGTAATCAAATTTTAGAATCTCTAAAATTAATCCAATGAGTCGCATTCAATCCTCTAATAAAACACTCAAATCCTTATCAACTGTATTATACTGCCACGCGATATTTCCCTATTTCATTCCTCTGCTACTTAGTCTTAAACGTCCTCAGCAAGTCCGCACTTGGCATACATATTGTGAGAGGTTACGTATACAAAGCCCCATAAATGAATAATTACACACACGTGAACCATTTCTTAGAGAGAGTGCTCACGAGTTCAAAACCCAACACTCGGGATTATTCGTTAAGATTTATCTTAACTTAAAAGAGAGCGTGCGGCTTGCGGAGGTACCGTGGCGAGGCCCGAAGACTAGTTTGGAGAATGATGAAAAATGATGAACCTAACGAACTTTTGGATTCAAAAAAAAATTACACACGCGGCGCGTACAACTATATTGACATTTGGCATCCCATGTTACTAAACTATCCCTAGTGTAACGCCTCAGCGTTTTAACCAAATATTTTGAAAATAGAATATTTAGGATGTAATAAAGCTTTGTAAAAAGTTTAATTAATTTTCGTGGAGTTTAGGTTAGCCTTTAGGAGGGGGGGGGGGGGTACGCTTCGTCTCCAACTTTAATGTTTCATTTTGGTTACAAGCTATTTACTTAGTTGCTATATTCTAGAGGAAGTAAATCATATACATGTACACCCAAGTTGGAACTAAGGCCTTGTAAACTTGTTGATAAGCTAATAAAAACTAGTTTTACATTGCATCTTTGTACTGTTATATGCTGTCTTGCTATTATTTGATGCTGCGATAAAAGGCTATTGAAAGAAGATGAATAAATAGGCTTACTTGAGGCACGTACCTTGAGTGCCGCACGTACCAAGCTTGTAATTTCAGCTGGTCCATAACAGTTGGTATCAGAGCTACGTTCTAGTAAGAGAGTGATCTTGTTAGCTACAGTGAAGGATCTTAATGCTAATGACCTTG
Organism: Kingdonia uniflora; assembly: GCA_014058105.1. Taxonomy (NCBI): domain Eukaryota; kingdom Viridiplantae; phylum Streptophyta; class Magnoliopsida; order Ranunculales; family Circaeasteraceae; genus Kingdonia; species Kingdonia uniflora. The sequence continues at coordinate 971,958 of JACGCM010000563.1, forward strand.
TCCAACGTCCGGAAGGACAACCCAATAATCCCATACCAAATACCCGAATGCAGTTATACCAACTAGAGTCTTAGATGCAAGCTATAGGTAAAATTATTGATCAAGTAACAACTTTGGAGGAATGATTGGACAGGTTCTCAGATGATCAGGCCCATATGGGCGAACGAATCGTTACGCTAAAAGGGGTAGTAGAGGGGAGTATCGCTACACTTCTAGATCAAGTGGCTGAACTATCTTTGAAGGTGAATATCCTAGTTAAGGTTGTTGGAACTAGTGAACTAACACCTTTGGGCAACGGTGTAGAACGGCCCAGGAACAAGGTCCCTAATCCCAAGGCGTACGAGGGGTGAGGGACGTAAAGGAGGTGAGGAATTTTCTCTTTGATATGGAGACTTACTTTAATGTAGTCAGGCCTGAGAGTAAATGTGCGAAGGTATCGATGACAACCATGTACCTCGCAGGTAACGCTAAACTATGGTGGCGCACTAAGTATGCCAAGATCCAGAGCGTACATGAGATGACTTGAAGGAGTTGAAGACTCAGTTCTTGTCCAAGAATATTGAGTTTATTGCTCAGATGAGTTTAAAGGCAACTGAAGCTGACAAGCAATATCCGTAATTATGTTAAGCAGTTCTCAACACTAATGTTGGATATCTACGACATGTCTGAAAGGAACAAGTTATTCTGCTTCTTGGAAGGTTTGAAACCATGGTTCCAAACTGAACTACAAAGGCAAAGAGTTAAAGATTTGGCATCCGTAGTGGCCTTCGTAGAGCGTACCAACAACTATACTCCCATGCATGGTAAGCGTTGACCGACTCAGTTCCATTCTACATCCCAGTCACAGCAGAGAAATGGATCCTCCTATAGTCACAATAGAGGTAAATATGGGGGATACCAAGCTAGAAGTGGAAAAGACCAAGGCCATGGCCAAGTTAGAAGTGGTAGAATAAGTATGAGCAACGCCTCGAGTTCCAATCCCGGGAGGGATTACCACAGGCCATGCTACAATGGTAGTGCCTCATCCTCGTCTAATTTTTAAGGATGTCCAATGAACTTAAAGTGTTTCTTTACGGAGGGAATCGTAAACTATATCAATGTCCTTAAAAGATGGCATTGAATACCCTATTAGCGTTGCAAGGCGTGCAAGCCAATGACACCGCGCAGGGAGGTGATGGCGGTAAAACTCATATGGGTTATCTTCATTTACTCAATGTAGTGACCACTTAGTTAGCGGAGACTGTAGAACATGTATTTAGAATTGAAGATGAAGATGACCAAAAAGGAAATAGAAAAACTGAAGATCGAGGCTTGCAGTCACTGCAATTTCTGTAAGATAGATTTCACCTTGCGTATGGTGCTTCGCAGTTTGACGGTGCCTGTCTCTCAAGATACAGCGATCGAATCGTATAGACTTGAAGCACTCAAGTCGATACACCTGTCGAACTATACGTAATTTCACTCTCAAGATGGAATCAAATTTAGAAGAGGAGGAATGAGATTCGGGGATGTTTTATGTGTTAAACACATCAAGAATAATCATTTAAATAAAGGATAAGGTATCCTTTAGAAGCACCTGTAGACGGGTTTGAGTCCCAAGATACATCTCTGAGAAGAGTTGTGTCTCTTGAAGAGTAACTGCATATTTTATTCGAATAAAATCTATTTCTGTTCGAATACATTTCTTACTGCCAGATCTTTTCGAATAGAATCATAATCTATTTGAATAGATTCTTCCTGCCAGATTAATTCGAACAAAATATTATTCTATTCGAATACAATCTTCTTCCAATAGACTTATTCGAATAAAATCTATAAAATAGTCTGAATGGGTCATGGGTTGGTTCATGCATGCAAGCCCATGGGCGTCCCCATAGCAAGCCTTCATACACTCGCCTCACACACTTGTGAGGGCACCACTTACTTACACATACTATACATGTGCAACCCAATATAAAGTAAAAATACTCTTTTCACTTATCCAATGTGGGACTAACAGTAATCACCAAGGTTTTATTCAAACCACAAAGAAAAGACATGTGTTTTTTTTTTCTAACAATCCCTCACATTTGAATGAAAACGGGAAAGATGAGAACGAACAAGAATCTTGAGAGTAATGGTAGGAATGACTCTGCATCGAAAAAGATGTCTTGTGGACTTGAACCTTCTATAGTAAAACACTATCGGACATACTTGGTTAAGCAGTGAACATGATGTCTTGAACTGTTCAGTCGCTGATGTAAGCCCAGACAATAGTATTCACACAGTTCTATTCCTGTCACAGACAGTTCTAAATATTGTGTCCATTTTGGCCCTGGACAATCTTGGATTCATGAGTGCTATTAGAGAATTCAGCCATCTCAATTCTCATGGAAGCGACCCTCACGTCCCTCTCACATAGGTGATTTCCTATTAAAAGTACCCTGTTGTACTCTACTTGTATACATAAGCTATAGGAATCATTAAAAACAAAGTTTACTCTAACAATTGTTGTAAGTTGCACTGTCACATCAGGAATGAGAAGGAGACCTAGTCTCCGCAGTGCTTAGGTGAATAACCCTCAACTAGTTTTCCTATTGAACCTAGATCTTGGGATCCTCCGGTCAACTAGGTTAGGTTACCATTGAGATTACTCGTGGATTGACCGTATTAATCCCATTCCTTTTGATGTATAGTATACTTGCCCTTTCGACAACCCTTTTGTAAATGGATCTACAAGGTTGTCCTGAGATTTTACAAAATTAATGGATATTATTCTATTCGCAAGTAGCTGTTTAACGGTATTATGTCTGCGGCGTATATGTCGTGACTTACCATTATACACTTGATTCTTAGCCCCTGCTAGTGCTGTTTGATTATCACAATGAATACATATATCAGGCACAAGTTGTGGCCATAAAGAAATATCCTCTAGAAACTCTCGAAGCCATCCTGCTTCTTCTCCAGCTTTGTCCAAAGCAATGAACTCAGATTCCATCGTGGAACGAGCTATACATGTTTGTTTATGAAATTTCCATGATACTGCTGTACCTCCAAGTGTGAACACATATCCAGTAATAGATTTTGACTCGTCAGAATCCAAAATCCAATTTGCATCACTATATCCTTCAAGTACAGTGAAATAAGTAGTGTAGTGCAAACCATAGTGTAGGGTGTACTTTAAGTACTTTAAAACCCTAGCGAGTGCCACCCAATATGCATCTCTAGGATTACTCGTATATGAACTCAATTTACTTACTGCATAAGAAATATCTGGTCTGGTACAGTTCATAATATACATAAGACTGCCTATGATACGTGAGTACTCAAGTTGAGAAACGCTTTTTCCCTTGTTTTTCACTAAGTTTTGAATTCTATCAAATGGTGCTTCAACATCTTTTGACTCAAACTTATTGAATCTCTTAAACACATTTTCTATATAATGTGTTTGTGACAACACAATTCCCTGTGATGCCCTATTAATCTTGATTCCAAGAATAACATCTGCAATACCTAGGTCTTTCGTGTCGAAGTTCCTGGTCAACATTTTCTTAGTAGACTTTATTACATTAACATTATTCCCCAAAATCAACATATTGTCTACATAGAGACATACAATTACGCATGCAACATCAATGCGTTTATAATAAACACATTTGTCACATTCATTAATTTTAAATCCATCCTTGATCATAATATGTTCAAAATTTGCATGCCATTGTAAGGGCGTTTGTTTTAATCCATACAAGGACTTCACAAGTTTGCAAACTTTGTGTTTTTGTCCTTTGACAATAAACCCTTCAGGTTGATTCATATAAATTTCCTCATCTAATTCACCGTTTAGAAAAGCTGTTTTCACATCCATTTGATGTATTTCAAGCTTATGCAAAGCTGTAATAGCTATCAACATTCGTATAGATGTTATTCTTGTAACTGGTGAATAAGTGTCAAAGTAATCTTGGCCTTCCTTTTGCCTAAATCCCTTAGCAACAAGTCGCGCCTTATACTTGTTTATAAAACCATCAGGTTTCATCTTCCTCTTGAAGATCCATTTTCAACCGATTGGTTTGTTACCAGGTGGAAGAGTTACCAACTCCCACGTATGCTTTTGCATAATAGATTCAATTTTACTATGTACTGCCTCTTTCCAACTAGGAGCCTCAGAAGTTGACATGGCCTCCTTGAAGGTTTGAGGTTCATTCTCTAACAGGTTAGTTAGATATTCAGGACCGATTCTTACGGATGCGGTCTTAACACGTTTGCCACGTCTAAGTTCTGGAGCTTGCTCAGAACTTTCAGGCTGAGGATCACTGCCTGAAGCAATGTCATGTGATCTTTTCAGAGAATTCGGATTATCACTCTTTTTGCTTGGGAAAATATCCTCAAAAAAGATAGCATCACGTGATTGGATGAATGTATTCTCATGTATATCAATGATCTCCGATTTCTGTACCAGAAACCTGAATGTACTACTATTATTAGCTTTGCCAATAAAAATGCAGTAAATGGTTTTGGGTCCCAATTTCACACGTTTGGGAACTGGAACTTACACTTTTGCAAGGCACCCCCACACTTTCATGAATTTAAAAGAAGGTACTCTATCTTTCGAAAGTTCATAAGGAATGCTATTAGTCTTCTTATGAGGAATCTTATTCAGTAAATAGTTTACTGAAAGTAGAGCTTCCCCCCACAATTTTTGTGGCAAACCAGAACTAATTAACATGACATTGATCATATCTTTCAAAGTTTTATTTTTCTTCTTAGCAACTATATTTTGCTGAGGTGTATAAGGTGCTACAGTTTGGTGAATAATCCCTGTCTGAGCACACAACTCTTCAAAGACTGATGAAATTTATGTACCTAATACAATCATCGATAAAAGTAATAAAATACTTTTTCCCACCTCTTGTTTGGACAAATTTTAAGTTACATAAATTCGAGAGGTACTGTCTTCCTTTTATCAATTGATTAAAAGGGTTGTTTTGCAAACTTTGCTTTAACACATGTTGTACATTTTTGTTTGCAATCAATGCTGAATTTAGGCAACAATCCTAAATTCATTAGTCAGCGCAACGAAGCACTATGAACATGGCCTAATCGTGCATGCCAAACATTAAAAGACTCAAGAATGTAAACATAACCTTCAATTTTATTGATAAACATAGGGGTTACATCAACATTGAATTTAAACATGCCATCACTCAAGTAGCCCTTTCCTACAAACATTCCACTTTTAGTCAAGACACATTTGTTTGACTCGAAGACTAGCCTAAAGCCTTTCTTACTTAAAACTGATCCAGACACCAAATTCTTTCAAATATCTGGAACATGCAAGCTTCATTCAGAGTAAGTTCTTTTCCTGATGTGAACTTCAGGACAACCTTTCCAACTCCTTCAACCATAGAAGTTGTAGAGTTTCCCATGTACAATTTTTTATCACTGTCCACTTTGTTGTATGACGAAAACGGGGTTTTGTCAGAACAAATGTGGCATGTTGCTCTAGTATCAATCCACCAATCTTTGGCGTTACTGGTCAAGTTGACTTCAGATACCACAGCAGAAAGGTTCTCTATTTTAGACACGTTGGCCTGAGGGATGATTCTTTGAAGAATTACCTTTATTCTTCCTGTAGTCCTTTGCGCGGTGCCCTTTCTTACCGCAGGTATGGCAGTTCCCAGAAAACTTCTTAAAGTCTCTTCCGGTTGAACCCAGTATAGGGTTATTACCCTTCCCCCCATTCTTCTTATGGGATTTACTCTTATTGTTTGAAGGATTGCCTTCAACAACATAGGCTTTTGATTCCAGTGAACCAATTCCAATCGCTTTTTCACTATTGCGATTGTCTTCTTCAATTCTCAAACGCACGATCAAGTCCTCAAACTTCATCTCCTTGCGTTTGTGCTTCAAATAATTCTTAAATTCCTTCCAGGATGAAGGTAATTTTTCAATTAATGATACAACTTGAAATGATTCGCTCAGAATCAATCCCTCTGCATGAATTTCATGCAGAATAATCTGCAACTCTTGCACTTGACTGATTACTGACTTAGATTCAATCATCTTGAAGTCAAGGAATCTGCCAACAATGAATTTCTTCATTCCTGCATCTTCTGTCTTGCACTTCTTATCCAGGGAATCCCATAATTCCTTGGCAGTTCAGAGTGGACTATAAACATTGTACAGTTTATCATCCAATCTATTCAGAATATAATTCCTGCACAAAAAATCAGAATGTATCCATGCCTCTACAGCTGTGACAGTTGTCTTGTCAGTTTTACTGCCTTTGAGAACTGGGGCACTCTCCTACAAAATTTTTGCAAGGTTCAGAGTAGTCAGATAAAATAGCATCTTCTGCTGCCATCGTTTGAACTCCGCTCCATTGAACTTTTCCAACTTCTCTTGATGAACACGAACAACAGTTTTGTTAATCGACATCTTCACAAAACTTGAACACAAAGAAGATATAAAGAAATCTGCCTTAAGATTGTAGAACACGTATTCATAATTGAAGATGAAGATGAACGAAAAGGAAATGGAAAAACTGAAGATCGAGGCTTGCGGTCACTACAATTTCCTTAAGACAGATTTTACCCTGCGTATGGTGCTTCACAGTTTGACGGTGCATGTCTCCCAAGATACAATGATCGAATCGTATAGACATGAAGCACTCAAGTTGATATGCCTGTCGAACTATATGTGATTTTACTCTCAAGAAAGAATCAAATTTAAAAGAGGAGGAATGAGATTCGGGGATGTTTTCTGTGTGTTAAACACATCAAGAACAATCATTTAAATAAAGGATAATGTGTCCTTTAGAAGCACATGTAGACGGGGTTGCATCTCAAGACACATCTCCCAGAAGAGTTGTGTCTCTTAAAGTGTAACTGCATGTTTTATTCGAATATAATCTATTTATGTTTGAATACATTTCTTACTGCCAGATTTTTTCTAATAGAATCATAATCTATTCGAATAGATTCTTCCTGCCAGATTTATTAAAATAGAATATTATTCTATTTGAATACAATCTTATTCAAATAGACTTATTCGAATAGAATCTATAAAATAGTCCATATGGGTCATGGGTTGGTTCGTGCACGCAATCCCATGGGCGTCCCCATAGCAAGCCTTTACACAGTCACCTCACACACTTGTGAGGGCACCACTTACTTACACATGCTATACATGTGTAACCCAATATAAAGTGAAAATACTCTTTTCACTTATCCAATGCGGGACTAACAGTAATCACCAAGGTTTTATTCAAACCACAAAGAAAAGACATACATTTTTTTCCAACAGAGACTACACTTAAGAAAGGACTCATGTACATGGATATCATTATTTATGGGCGAAGCACTTTGACGGTGGTTGATACATGTGCTACCCATATATTTATAACTATTCGGGAAGCGAATTGTTTGGGACTGTGTTTGGTGAAGGATTCGAGTAGGATGAAAGCCATCAACTCAGCTGCAGTGCTGATATATAGCATTGCCAAGTTTATTCTAGTTCAGATAGGACAGTGGAGTGGGAAGGTTAATCTTCTCGCAGTGACGCTGGATGATTTCAAGATTATTCTGGGGATGGACTTTCTTTGCTACCATAAAGTTGTGCCAATGTCGTTCATTAATTCCTTGGGGATCTTTGGTGACAATCCCTCAATCGTACAAATGTCCATGCACAGAGATGAGGGTAAAATATTATCAGCTCTTCAGTTGAAGAAGGGACTGAAGCGAGAGGAGTTAACCTACCTTGCTACTTTATGGATGAAGTCGGATGATTAGGATCACAGCTCCATGTCGAATAAAGTTTCACGGGTACTTACTGTATTCTAGGATGTGATGCCGAAGAAACTGCCAAAGGTATTACCTCCACGAAGGCCTATCGATCATCAGATCGAGTTAGTAGCTGGAGCCAAGCCTTCTGCCAGCGGACCGTATAGGATGAGTTTGCCTAAACTAGCAGAGCTTCACAAGCAACTTGACGGATTGTTGGAATCAGGCTTTATCCACCCCTCAAAGGTGCCATATGGTGCCCCGATCTTATTTAAGAAGAAGCATGATGGAAGTCTGCGATTATGTACCTCTTGCCAAAGGACCGTATAGGATGAGTCCACCTAAACTAGCAGAGCTTCGCAAGCAACATGACAGAGATTTAGAATCGGGCTTTATTCACCCCTCAATGGCGTTATATGGTGCCTCGGTCTTATTTCAGAAGAAACATGATGAAAGTCTACGATTATGTGTCGACTATCGATCCCTGAACAAGGTTACGGTGAAGAACAAAATCCAATACCGCTCAATACCGACTTGTTTGACCAACTTATATATGCTAAGTACTTCTCTAAACTTGATTTGAGACCAGGTTACTATCAAGTCAGGATTGTTGCTGGTGACGAACCGAAGACGATATGTTCCACTTGATATGGGGGATATAAATTTCTTGTCATGCCATTCAGCTTGACCAACACTCCTATACCATTTTGCACTCTTATGAATGAGCTTTTCTGGAAATATATTGACAAGTTTGTGGTGGTGTACCTGGATGATATTGTTATTTACAGCCGTACTATAGAAGAACACCTTAAACATCTTCACCTGGTATTCCAAGTCCTACGACAGAATCAACTCTATGCCAAGTTAGAGAAATGCTCATTTGCCCAAGAACAAGTTATGTTTCTTTGACACATTATTGGCGGAGGACATATCTGTATGGATATGGAAAAGGTGTGTGTTATTGAGGAGTGAAAAGTTTCTATGAAGGTTACAAAAGTTTGTTATTTTCTTGGCCTCGTGAACTACTACCACAGGTTCATCGAAGGGTATTCAAAGTGCGTGGCACCTCTTACAGATCTTCTCAAGAAGGACTTATCTTGGTCATGATCCGAGAAATATCAAATAATATTTGACGATTTGAAGCATGCGGTGATTATCGACCTAGTTTTAGCCTTGCCAGATATTACCAAGCCGTTTGAAGTACATACCGATGCATCTAATTATGCTATCGGTGGAGTGTTGCTACAAGATGGGCATCCGGTTGCATATGAAAGTAAGAAGCTGAATGATATATAGATGCGATATTCGGCGTAAGAGAAGGAACTCATAGCTGTTGTGCATTGTCTACGAGTATGGTGACATTATTTATTGAGAATGAAGGTTTTGGTGAAGATCGATAATAACGCGGCAAGCCATTTCCTTACACAGAAGAAGCTGACATCGAAGCAGGCTCGCTGGCAAGAGTTTCTAGCAGAGTTTGATTTAGATCTCAAGCACAAGGCGGAGAGGATGAATAATATACCTGATGCGTTGAGTTGTAAAGCTTAACTAGCGGCCATCTATATAATGTCTTAATCTCACATCACCAGCACTCTTCAAGATAGGATCCATGAAAGGTTGGCGGTAGACCATACCCAAGTCATCATTAACTTGGTGAAATAGGGGAAAACTAAACGATTCTGGGTAGAAAATGGTCTTCTGTATACGAAGGGACAACGAATTTATGTTCCCCAGTTCGCATGACTAAGACGGGAGCTAATTAAGGAGTGTTATAACACTCTTTAGGCAAGCAATCCAGGTTGGTGGAGAACATTATCCTTATTATATAGAGGTTTCTATTAGCCAAAGGATCGCGATGAAGTGATAGATTATACGTGGACTTGTCACATTTGCTAGCAGGACAAAGTTGAACGGGACTTACCACTTGGACAGCTTGAACCATTTCCAGTGCCGATAAGACCTTGGGAAATTGTTTCTCTAGACTTTATCTCAGGGTTACCTAAAACTGAAGGATATGGTTACATCTTCCTGATCATCAACAGATCCTCTAAGTATGCAGCGTTCATTCCAGCTCCAATTATTTGCTCGACAGATGAAATAACACATCTCTTTGTGAAGTACATTGTCAAGTATTGAGGCATGCCACAGGATATTGCCAGCGATAGAGATCCAAGATTTACTGGGAAGTTTTGAAAGGAAGTGTTCAGATTACTGGGATTCACTCTCAACTTCTTAACTAGTAACCACCCGTAATTAGATGGTCAGATCGAACGCTTCAACGCAATGCTGGAGGAATATCTTCGGCACTTTGTTAGTGCGAACAAGAAGAACTGGGTCAAACTCCTAGATGTAGCACAATTTTACTTCAATCTGCAAAAGAGTTCATCAACCAACATGAGTCCATCTAAGATACTATTGGGACAACAACCCCTCATACCGCGCACTGAGATCTCCAATTACAAAGGAAAAGTTTTAAGAGCCTACCTGTTTGTAAAGGAATGGCAAATAAATACTGATATTGCTCGTGCCTACTTGGAAAAAACGTATGCCAGAATGAAGAAATAGGCAAATCAGAAGAGGCGACCAGATCCTATTCAAGTTAGAGATCTTGTTCTTATCAATACCTCCTACCTCAAGCACAGAAGCGACATAGCACACAATGGCTTGGTACCTAGATATGTAGGTCCGATGTCAATTATTAAGAAAGTTGGAAAAGTTTCTTACAAGCTTCAACTACCACCCCATTTTTGCTTCACCCATCCAATATTGTTCCATACTAGCGCCCTCAAGCCTTACCACCAATACAATGAAGATCACAGCCGAAGTACTGTCAGACCTCATATTCCTCACAAGCCAGTCACCCCAGACCAAGTTCCAAAGAGTGCTCTTGCCTACAGAGTAACCTATGTTAATCCCGACACCAAGGAAGAAGTCTACAAGTACCTAGTGAAGTGAAAGGACCTGCTAGAAGCATAAACCAGCTGGGAGCACCAAGATTCTCATCCCCTGTTGATCCGAATAAGGAAGATAGAAGCCAAATATGAGAGGAAAGAGAAGAAGAAGAAGAAGAAGAAGAAGACAAGGACGTCTTCAAGCTAAGTGGGGGAGAATGTAACGCTTTAGCGTGTCAACCAAATATTTTGTAAATAGAATCTTTAGGATATAATAAAGCCTTGTAAAAAGTTTTATTAATTTTTGTAGAGTTTAGGTTAGCCTTTATGAGGAGTACGTTTCGTCTCCAACTTTGATGTTTCCTTTTGGTTGTAAGTTATTTACTTAGTAGTTATATTGTAGAGGAAGTGAATTTTAACCCAAATTGTAACTAAAGCCTGATAAACTTGTTGATAAGCTAATAAAAGTTAGTTTTACATTGCATCTTTGTACTATTGTATGTTGCCTTGCTATTATTTGATGTTGCGATAAAAGATTGTTGAAAGAAAGACAAATAAATAGGCTTACTTGAGGCAGCTTGCAATCTCACCTGGTCCGTGATACCTTGGCAACTACACCTTAAAAAGTTGGGAGTAAATAAATTAAAGGAGATCTTCAAGTCTAAAACCCCAAAGCAGGTACCCTTTTTTTAGTTATTTGATTTTGAGTTAAATAGATCTCAGTATCTGTATTTTGTTTCATGGGGAAAGAAGAAGATAAAAATGATACCACAGTGAATCCAAAACTGACCCTTGTACCCCTTATTGCACTCATCTTCTATGAGGTCTCTGGAGGTCCATTTGGTGTTGAGGATTCAGTCAAGGCAGGAGGAGGTCCTCTTCTATCTTTACTTGGGTTCTTAGTGTTCCCTTTGATATGGAGTGTCCCTGAAGCCTTGATTACAGCGGAGCTTGCGACGAGTTTCCCTGAGAATGGGGGTTATGTGCTTTGGATATCGGCGGCTTTTGGCCCTTTTTGGGGATTCCAGGAAGGGTTTTGGAAGTGGTTTAGTGGGGTTATGGATAATGCACTATATCCACTTTTGTTTCTTGATTACTTGAAACATTCTTTACCCATTTTTAATCATGGGATTGCGAGGATACCGGCTTTGTTGGGAATTACTGCTTCTTTAACTTATTTGAATTATAGAGGATTGCATATTGTTGGGTTTTCTGCGGTTGTGCTTGCGGTGTTCTCACTTAGCCCGTTTGTGGTAATGGGTGTTCTTTCGGTTCCTCGGATTCGACCTAAGCAATGGTTTGTTGTTAATTTTAAGAATGTTAATTGGAGGGGATACTTTAATAGTATGTTTTGGAATTTGAATTATTGGGATAAAGCGAGTACGTTAGCGGGGGAGGTGGAGAACCCGAGTCGAACATTTCCAAAGGCACTTCTGGGTGGTGTGGTTTTGGTTGTTTGTTCGTACTTGATTCCACTCCTTGCTGGTACTGGTGCTTTGGATTCTGAACCAAGTGAGTGGAGTGATGGATACTTTGCCGAGGTTGGGATGTTGATTGGAGGTTTCTGGTTGAAGTGGTGGATTCAAGCGGCATCGGCTATGTCTAATATGGGATTGTTTGAAGCAGAGATGAGTAGTGATGCCTTCCAACTTCTTGGAATGAGTGAGATAGGAATGCTTCCGGCTATCTTCTCTTCAAGGTTAGTAATTTTTCCCTCATCTTCTTTTCTTACAAATGAAGAGTTTATGTAAAGCCAATAGCTAAAAATAGTTTTCACTGACATTCTTGGTTAAAATTACTTGTATCGCTTAAAAAAGGACCAAGAAGGACATTCAGCGATTATAAAGCACCTCACTCAGTTCATAAAGGAACTTATGGACTAGAACACAATCTTTAACATGACTGCCACTAGTCTTTTACTAAGTAGGCAATTTCTATCTGCACATAATACTATGGTTAATAGTAGGGCAGCCTTTAGCTGTATGCAATACTGTCCCTATGCTAGACATCCCCAAGATAACACAATGACTTGTAGTTCAGAAAGGAACAATTAGATAATGTGGGAGTGAAGTCCTTAAATTTGATTCTCTAATACACAGTAGACCACTTACTTAGGATAGCATACCATACCAAACTCACTTAAATACAGAGAACATCGTCCTTAGTATTTGCAAACGACTCTAACTAACAACTACCCTATAAAGTAGGGCTGTACTCGGGTCGGATCGGCCCGGGTCCAGGCATAGGCCTAATCCGACCCGAACTCATCGGGTTACCAAATATGAACCTGAACCCGAACCGGACCGGAACCGGGTTGGTCGGGTCGGGTCCAGAGTTTGGTTTGTTAATTTTTTTAGATACAAACCCAGATTGAACCAAATAAGCCTAGATGCAAACCCACATTGAACCAAATAGCCCAGTATGACTAAATAGCCCAAATGCAAACCATTATCACCAAAAAGACAATTACCAAATAGCCAAAATGCAAACCATCATCACCAAAAAGACAATTACCAAATAGCCCAGATGCAAACCATCATCATATACTACCCTCACATATGAAAAATGTAAATATACCCTGTTCAGAATAATACCTAAGCAGTATGATATAGATATTTCCAACTCTTCAAACACACAATATAACAATACCACATAACTCAGTGATACAAGAAGGTAACAGCAAAACATAACCCTGTTCAAAATGATACTCAACTTGTCAACCATGATATAAATACTTCATAATGATATACTCTACCATGATATAAATACTTCAAGCACAAAATATAACTCAGTCATACATGAAGGGCAACACACAAAACATAACTTACATAATTACATAGTTCATAGTTCATACAGACAGTTGTTGACATCCACTCCGCAAGCACAAATTTAAGTTGAGGATGAACCGTTCAAAACAAAAGTTGAGGATGAAAAGTAACCAAAATCTGGGAGTTGACATCTTCTAATCATCTGCAAAAGAACTTAAATATACAAGTCAAATTTGTGAAAAGATTTTTGATGATTTAGACAATAGTTAACCATTGGATTACCAAAGCTTTCCTCTCATACATGAATTCAACGGTATCACTGGAAATCTTTCCAATCACAAACATTCCTAGTGCACTAAGCGGAGACTTGGTAATTAAATTGGATGGGGTTTTACTAAATAGTTAATACGCGGTAAAAAAAAATTGAGTGAGTACCTCTTATTTAGAATATCCCCGGTACCGGGATCACATGGTGGACATTTCAGACAATCGGGAGCCTAGCCACTCTTCTGATAGGTCGTTTTGTACAAAAACATATCGCCCTTGGTCGGAGCAATTCTTACGCCTCTCACTCACTCCATCAAATGCTAAATAAAATTCACAATTACAAAGTCAGATACACAAAACATATCCCGATTGAAACAATGAGATTACGATTACGATACTCACTTCCTCTCCTTATCGTATAATCGGAATGAAACTCATCTGTTCTACTTTTTAAATTCAACCATTTTCTCACAACTATTTTAGGCCATGAATCCTACAAAACAAATAACAATTTACACATCCATAAAATCAAACAAACATACAAGTACAAGCGCACTAAATCTAACAACGGACCTTGTAGTTCATTCCGCGCTCTTTTCTCATCGTTTCGGCTTCAGAATCAGATCAACAATCACCTGAAAACAACATACTGTTGCTTTATAATTAACACAAAGTTTTTGTGTCTAACAACCAAAGAAGAAGAATCAGAGACAACTCTTAAAAACGAAGAAAGAAGAAATATAAAACTCCTTTACAGAGAAAGAGAAAAAGCAAAAGCAAAAGCAAAAACAGGGGAGGGACTAAAATAAAACAGAGGAACACAAACAAAAGGCAAAGTGGGATAACCTCAAGAGACAAAACTGAGTCTAAATCAGAAAACAAAGGCAAATTGTGACCCCCAGACCTCAAAATCGAAACTCCATTTGAGATTCTCTCAAAAGTTTCGAGTTTTCGCATCAAAATCTCATTTTTAAAACAAATGATCAGATGGGGTATCATCAAACCATCTTCATACACAATGCTGATACACTTAACTTGATAAAACATAGCAAACACTCTGTTTTAGGACAAAATCACATTCAAATGAGGTAAAAATTACAGAGAGTGAGAGAGGAGATGTGGACTGTAGAGGTTGCTTAAATACCTTAACCCTAAAGTCTAATCCGGTTCGGGTTTGGTCGGGTCTTTTAAGGTCTAAACCAAACCCAAACCGATGAGATCCGGGTTAGTAAAATAATAACTAAAACCGAACCGGCTGTTCTCAGAACCGGACCGAACCAGCCGGGTCGGGTCGGTTCGGATCGAGTTCTCGGGTTCACCGGTTTTTTGTACAACCCTACTATAAAGCGGAAGAAGCTTCATCCACAAACAAAGGAAATAAGACAACATATGTAGGATATGCATCTAGAAAGCCAACTAGTTTCACCTTTAACTAGGACAGCCTCTTAAGTCTTAACGTTGCAAATTATAGGGATTAGAACTCTCGATTACACTACACATCTCCAGGAAACAACAAGCAGGATTTGTAGTCCAGACTACAGTTTTTAGCCAAGTAAAACTGCGGTTTTGAGATGGTTTAGTTTTGGCTCCAGAGTGGGGATTATACATTATTAATTACCACTTTTGGGTCTTATATTCACTCTAATGTAAGCTCCGAATGTGAGGGGATGACTGAGAAATCTCCTTCAACTCATGTGGGTAATTCAGGGATTTGGAATTAGTATAGAACACAAAGAGTTGGACAGAAGAAAAACTAACAGGAAACCACGGCGTCACAACAATGAGACTTCAAACCAAACCAAAATAAGCGACAAACTAGGAGATTTCTGCTGGAGTATATGTGTGACTACACATTACTACTTTAGTCCCACATTGGGTAGAAATAGAAGTAGCTTAAGGAGCCGTTTATATAATAGGGGTTCCCTAAGCTACTTCTATTTCTACCTAATGTGGAACTAAAGTAGTATTACACATATACTCCAACAATTTCAACACTCACCAAGGATTGACAAGTATCCACATTCGGATGATACATATACTAGCAGCGACAAGTATTCACATTCGGATACCAAAGCCCCCTTAGCGGGAACAAAGCAATCCTCAAGGATTGACAAATCTGCAGCAAAGCAACATTCAATCAACGCTAAATCCTATGGAAAAGGATGGGAGGATTCATCTACCAACAGCAAGATATATCAAATCTTTGGTGGGTATTAGCCACATACAACAGCAAATACCATGCATTCCAGTAAATTATCCAACATGTTTTCGTTATTCAGTACTCTAGGATCCAGTATATCAGGTGGAATCCCTACAGTGCTTTCAGCTCCAAACAATGTCCCTAAACCAAAGTAAGTATTAAACTTAAGCTCTCTAGCAAGGAACCAAAAATTATTATAACCTATCCAACCCCAAGTTATATTTCTACAGCTGGATGCCCCTATAGTGCTTTCAGTTCCAAACAATGTCCCTAAACCAAAGTAAGTATAAAACTTAAGCTCTCTAGCAAGGAACCACAAATTATTATAACCTATCCAACCCCAAGTTATATTTCTACAGCTGGATGCCCCATATGTTTTACAACAATGAGAATATATCACCTTTATGTGGAGAATGATTCAACTAATTCGTGATGGATAACCCGATTATTCCTTTCTGATAAGGAGCCTCGATCGTTTGCCCACGGGGGTACGGTCTATTTTAGTTCTAGTCTTTGATCTTTAGTTAGTAAGGGGCTGGAGCTCCAGTAGTTAGTTTGTTGTTTTTGTTTGAGAGTGAAAAGAAGGTCTTGTGAGTTTGGGGGAAATCTAGAAACCTTAGTTCTTGGGAGAGGATTCGGGGACACTTCTTGGACACTCAATCACTACGACCAATTTAAAAATGTTTTAAGAACATTCTTCCTAATGGATATGATCTTTATACCTTTGAGATTAGTTCTGGAAATTATTAGGTCATTCCGATATTTTAACATCATAATGAATAACTTTTAATTTTGACAAAAATGCACATATGAAAATGGGTATATATTTCAAATATCATTTTGACGTTGATAAAAGTGTTGAAATAACTTTGTTTTTGGTGAGCATGATATTTATGATAAGTAAATCATAATAAGGATATATCTTCTAAAAACATCTTTATGTATTATTAATAGATGAGTGTCTATGGAGTGTTCCGCATATTGAGTGTCCCCGGATCCTCTCCCATTTTAATCCAATAAACGAGCTTTCCGCTATTACTTTTTAATAATTTCTCTCTAACTATATACCCACGTGACGGTGAAGGAAGTCAGTCTCCATATTATACTCTCCTTGATGTAAAACCTTACTCTGTGCCAACAGGGCTAGTGATGGCACAAAGCCTTAATTAAGGCTGAGCTCCATATGAGTTAGCCTGAAAAGGTGGATATGTTCTTTGGATATAGCTATTTCAGTCCGTTTTGGAGATTCTAAGGAAAGGGTAGAAATGGGGTTATGGATAATGTCTTTACTCTTCTGTTTATTGATTACTGTTGAAACATTCTTTCCTATTCTCAATCGATTAATTGCCGGAATTCCAGTTTGTTGGGGATTACTGTATCTTCAAATTACTTGAACTATAAAAGACTGCATACTGTCGGGTTGTCTGCCGTTGCTCTTGTCTTCTCCTTAGCCTATTTGTAGTGAAGGGTCTTCTTTCGATTCCCCGTATCAAGTCAAAACAATGGCTAGTTGTTTATTTTACGAAGGTCAATTGGAGGAGATACTTTAATACTATGTTCTATAATGTCGATTTTTGGGATAAAGCATGTACATTTTTTAGGGAGGTGGAGAACACGAGTTGAACATTACCAAAGGTGCTTCTCAGTGCTGTGGTTTTGGTCGTTTCCTCGTATTTGATTTTACTCCTTGCTGGTACTGGAGCGTTGGATTTTACAGCAAGTGATTGGAGTGGAGTAAAGGGCACTTTACCAAGGCTGGAATGTCGATTGGAGCGGCAGTGTCTATGTCCAATATGGGATTGTTTGAAGCAGAGATGAGTAGGAATGCCTTCCAACTTCTTGGAATGAGCTAAATAGGAATGCTTCCAGGTATTTTTCTCTTTGAGGCCAGATATTTGGTGCTTATCTTCTTATAGATGAAATGTTTTGAAGAAACCAATCATTATATATTATTCATTGAGACACTTGGTTACTCCAGCACCACATAGCCCATTGCCAAGTGCAAACCCATCAGAGTTAAGCTTGTGAACGCCCATATTGGGTTTAATCCATCTAATTATTCTTGCAGGCCTTTTCTTAATGTGAGTTTCTTTAAGTCTCAAACCCTGCAAAGAAATTTTATAAAAAAACCCACAGTTTTTGTGACTTTGGGCTTACTGTTGATGTCATGTAGCCACTTCAAAACTTTTCTGATAATATCAGCAGCATCCATGATCATCTCAATCCCATCATACTTAAGTCTGCACCTAGATCTCCAAATTTTCTAGGTAATGAAGCTAGGCAACAAACCCTTAACAATGCCAGTATGAGTCTTACTATCAGCTTGCAATAGCCATCTACCTTGTTTATTCGAGAATGATTCAAAATATTTTGTTGACCCCACACACTGCACTAAAGTAACCCCACACCTGAGTAGCAATTTCACTCTGAACAAACAAATGATCAAGGCTCTCAATTCTGAACTCCCTGCAGAAAATACACTTAGACACAAAACTTACATGTCTTTGAATGACTGTATGTGTAGAAATAAACAAGAGGAATGAGTTTTATTCACTCGTAAGTTTTATTCACTCTTATGAGAGAGGTGGCTTGACCGACATAAATAGAGAGAGATCCAAATCGGAATAGGAATACAGATCACTAGTATATGCTCCCCCTCATATGACATGAGCATCTTCTTCTTCTTGGAGACCACAACCAGAGTTCAACAAATTGTTGTACCACACCCACAAAAATTCTATTGCAGATTTCAGAGATTCAAATCTAAGAAAATAAAGTAGCCGAACAAA